>JAULUF010000040.1:23720000-24320000 GCA_031834385.1 Semotilus atromaculatus
GATAAATGACAGAGCAATTCATCACATCAAATATACTCTTTAATAGTATATTTCAAAATTACAAATATACAAAAATTACAAAAATATAACAAATTGCTCCAAACAGTTTGGAAAAACAAATATTTTTGCATTTTGAATGTGTCTAGTCTTAAAGATAAAATCTTAAAGATTTTAAAGATAATTTAAAATATATGTTTGCTTTTTTCCTGACATCTTTGAGAAATACAAATGCAAAATGATTAATGTATGTTTTGACAGGACATAAAATATTACCCAGAGCACTCTGCTTTAATACATGTAGCCTTAATGTAACTAGCAATACTATTAATACAGTATAATTAAAAAATAAAATGAAGAAATACATCTTCATTCCTTCCCATTCCCACTAACATTTCCCTTAGTTTCAGATAACGTAAGCTAGCCAAACTGAGCCAAAGCTGGCCTGGTTGCAAAGTAGTTGTAGAGTTTTTTTACTGCATCAATAATAATGTATACGATGGGCTATATATTAACTGTTCTAGAAAAGCGTTAGACGAGGTTTCTTCCAAATTACCTTCTCCATCACGACCATAGGATCACGACGCGTGTTAGCGCGATGTTGTTGGTTACCTGGTAACGAAACTAACTTACGGTGACCGAGAATGTTCCGTCAACTTCCGTGTGTTCGCGCATCTATGTTGCTTTGTAACGAACGCAATCTGGCCGAGTTACGTGCTTCACTTTGTGTGCCTGCGCCTCGTATAAAACATAAAGCTTGCAGGACAACTTGGTTGGCATTGATTTTCAGCGTGAGAAATACACAGTGTGGCGTGTGAGCGTGTGAACTGGTTGAATTGCGTGTGTCTCATGGCCAATGCGTGATACTTGAGAACCCTGATTCTCACAGTCACACACACACACACACACACACACACACACACACACACACACACACACACACACACACACACAAATAATTCACAGTCACAAGCACACACACACACAAATAATTATTACAGTCACATGCACACACACACACACACAAATAATTCTCAGTTACATGCACGCACACACACACACACACACACACACACACACACTCTATGTGCAAGGATGGATTACTGACCGGGCCAATGGGGCCAGTGACCAGGGGCCCTTGACTACCAGGAGCCGGGGGGGCCCCATGCTTTAACGTTGCGCGATCCAGTTTGGTACAGAAAACCCATCAACAATGAAAACAAATGTTTATTTATGTGTGGCAGTATGAGTTAGTGTAATGAACTGGCGTTCCTTTGGTCACTCCCCGTGTGAAGCTCCGCCCTATAAATATCGAGTAATCCTTCTGACGGTCTCTTGCTCATTGGTGACAGGAAGTTGCGTTGTGCTTCCTGGTCTCGTTCCCCGTGTGCGGTGCTGTGCTGCGCTAACAGATCTCCGGTCGGATGGACGAACTTTCATCTCGGCGTTCAATTTATTGAACCGCTGAACACAATGCATTACCAGTGCTGTGGGCACTCGTCGAGCTTTTTCCCTCAGTTATGTCTGAATGATGGCTAACAAGGATGAGGCCAGTTTAGCCGGAGATCATCACTAGCTGCACAGGACCGATTCGCTGGCTGCTGTTTTGCCTTTGCCTTTGTGCCTGACGGCTATATTGTGTATTTTTGCCTGTTTAAGGTGCTGTTTTTTTATATGTCTGTGTTTTATCTGTCTCCGTCTGTTATATGTGCCACTTTGCCCGGGCCACTGCCTCGTTTGTGTAAAAGGCATAAGTGTATCAGCGAGTGAGGCCACTGGGTCGTTACGGCTGTATGGCCAATAGTATGTGGCATTTGTTGCTTGAGTGCCATTGTTTTTATGAGACGTGAATCGCTCGAGGGGTTGGGGCTTTACATTATAATTTTGTCGATTTAAGAAGTTTTTTTTGGGGTCTGCTTTCTTTTGGGTTTCTTTTGTTTTGATTTCCATTTAGATTAAAACTGTATTTATATTTCATTTGATTTATTTTTTTTCTTTCTTTCTGATTTACTGGGTTTACATATATATCTATATATATATATATATATGTGTGTGTGTGTTTTTCTTTATACTGCCGTATTTTAACCATCGTTGGTTTTGGCAGTCATTTTGTATTTTGTGATGAGTTTATTTTTGTTTTGATTTTCTTTGATGACTGAACTGAGAAATATTTATTTATTTGTTTTCTTTGTGATATTGCCTCTTTAGAGCCATTGCAGGTTCTGGCAGTTATTGTTTCTTTTGTGATGGAAAATATTGATTTTCTGATTTCTGTATTTTCTTTTTGGTAAACTTGTGGAAAGTGTGGTTGTGCGCCTTTTCTTGTCTTTTTTTTCTTTTCTGTTACAGTAGCTGAGAGCCGGTGGGGGTATTGGTGCCTGGGTGGTGTCATCCCTGTTTTGGAGTGCTGTGGACTTCCTTTTCTTACACTTGTGTTTATTGGGGGGTGTGTGTGTTGACTGGGGGGGGGGGGGGGGGGGGTTCTGGGATCTTTTACTACCCTTTGAATCCTTTACCTTCATCGGTAAGCCTCAGCAATTTTGTTTTGTTTGTTTTGAGTTCTCTTCCCTGAGAGATGATTGTTTTAAAATGTTAAATTATTCGAACTAATAAATATTGTGCCTTCAAAGTTGAGCATTGTCTTTGGCTCTATTGTACACGTACCTGTGTGTCTTTAGCTGTTAGATTTTATAGAGCTTGGGTAGAAAAGAGAAAAATCATTCTCTGGGTGAAATTCCCAGGGTGGCGTAGTCGGTGTTTAGTCTGTCCTCGCCGGAGTGCCACATATGCTTGAATATATGTGCCCCTGATAGCCTACAAGGCCTCTTAAACCAGGCTCTATAGTCTTTGAGGGGCCGGGCTCACTGGCACTCCTGTTACTGGGCCCTGTGAATATAAAGGCCTCCAAATTTCTTATAGTTTTTGTCTGTTCCATCCTGTTTCAAATTATATTTAATTGAACCATTCTTTAAGCTTCTTTCTTTGTGTGAATAAGAATAAGTATTTGTCAGAATCAAAAAGAGATTTATTGCCATTGTTTGCAGACACAAGGAATTTGGGCTGGGTTTCCAGAAACCTTTTAATGCTAGTCGTTCTTAAGTTAGGCTACTGTATACCTTAAAGCTTAAGCTATATGCTACCTTATTTAATACGAGTTTCCCGAAACGTTCTTGGTTAAGTATACTTTCTGTAAGACATAGGCCTACTGCTATATAAGGTTGGTCTGGACCTCTCTATACCTTATCACTGGCCACTGTGTAAAAAGCTTCTTTACATCTCAGTCTATCTGAATTTATTGTTCAAAAGGCCCATATAAAATATCCAAGGTTGGATTTGGTTTGCAATTTGTATTATTTTACAGCCTATTATTTTTAGTAAAATTATTTTATTTACAAATGTCATGTTTGTGATTTTTTTTTTATTATTATTTATTCGTTAGACTATTTAAGTTAATCTAGCCTATATATATATATATTCAGAAATAAGTTCAGTTGTCACACTCGGATCGTATACGATCTTCTGTCAGTGTTTGTTGTTGTGTTCTGTGTTGCACGCGGTTCGTGTTTACATCGGCTGCGTGCTTTTGTGTCATGTTATGTCTTATGCTTATGCAGCTTATGTTTTTCACTGGCTGCGTGCCTTCATGCTGTCATTTGTTACCTGTTGAATGTTAATGTTTCCTCTGTGTGTTTCTCTGTCAAGTCAAGCCAACTCAAGTCTTGTTTTTTTCCCCCTCTGGGTAGTTTTTGTTTTATTTTTTTATTAAAAACAAGCCCATTGTTTTCTGCACCTGCGTCCCCGCTTCATCATTCACCCAACCCTGACATACTATTTATCCTACTACATAGACTACCATTTTAATTTTCCTGTTTAACATTTATTAGACTCCAGGTCGAAATAAAAGTAGCCTATCCTATTTTAAATAAAATAAGAAAAATCGCTTACAGGAGTCGGACATTGTTAAAAAAAATTAGCCTAACTTGCAATGGTAACTTATGAAATAGGCGATTACAAAGAAACGCAAAAAATTTGTTTGACAAAATTAGAAAAGTAAGGATGAATGATGTTTGACAGGGAATGCACCAACTGTGTAGCCTACGCCGACTGAGCGCAACTGGAACAGATCCGCGGTGCGTTTGAGCATAAGTCATAACGACTAAATGACATTCATATAATCGGCCTGAAAGTATGTTCCCAGCTTTACACACTTTACTTTAATACAGTTGGTCGAACGACTATAAAATGACCTACGTCAACTATAAAAGTATAGTTAATAATCTGTGTATTTTAAATAACTGATTTTCTTTTTTTTACTGGCCCAATCAGATTTTAGTTGCTAAGGTGCTAGAACTTACTGGTCCAATCAGATTTTAATAACTATTACAGATAGACTTTTTACCTTGTTCTTGACATTTGTGTTTGCTAATTAATGCTTAACAATGGATCTAAAGAAAACAAGTGGTGCTGTTAAAAGAAAATCAATAAAGACCAGGGAAGCGAAGGAAGCAATTTTTTTGAAGAAGTTTTCTTCAATTTCGAAGTTCTTGAGTAGCATCTGCCTGCAGAGACGGAGGCTGCATTTTCAGGACCGCACTTTTAGGACCGCATTTCTAGGACCCTAGGTTTTATTGACAACGCCACCTACCGAATTAGAGGACCAGCGAAGATGGATGACATTCGTGTGAGTATCAAATGCGAATCAATTTTTATTTGTTTAACTTTAAAAACAATTGTGATGCATTTCATTGGAAAGTTAACGTTGCCAACGTGCTGGTGATTTGCTAAACAGTCTTGAATGCATAGCCATCATATATTAGCCTCTAATGCTGGAAAATGATAGCACGTTCATTTAACGGAACTGTTGCATGATAAGCCTGTGTTTACTTATTTACAGCACAATAAACTGTAGCATGTTCGTTCTGAAAGCTTGTTAATTACTCATTGTTTTTCCATTTTAATTCAGTTAAAATAATCTTAATGTTTTCACTGTCACGTGCTCACAGTCAGCCTGTTTAACGTTACCCACAATACATGTTATATATAACGTATATATGTACGTCTCTTCATTTTGACATGGTTTTATAAAGTTGGTTGAGACATATGACATTTTAATAGTCAGACATATCAGAGAGGCCATTATAATAATTGACTGTTAAAATCCCACGTGTTAGATTGTGTCATTTACTGTATACTGTACTCTATATGAAGTGCTATCAAGGACACAGCTCAGGGTAGGCAATAGTATGACAAAGATAAATTGGTTAAGTACTAGGCTTAGGCCTAATTTATGTCTATTTATTTATATGAAATTAACTTAAAAATGTTTTTCAAGAAACACATAACAATCCAAGAAGGGAGATCCTTTCCTGATCTTATATATATATGGTCAGGAAAAGTCGTGTCAATGTTATTTCTATTCAGATTTCTTGCATCTCTCTCTATTATTTTATTTTTTCTCAGTTCAGATGGGCTTTATTAGAACCTTTGTTCCCACAACATCAAAATATTTTTTTTTTCCAAATCTTTGAACAGTATGTAATAATTGTATTATGAACATTAATTGGTATGAAGATTGATATCATTATTTTTATCATTATCATTACTCTGTGGTAACTAAGATCTTTTAAATATGAAATTTAAAATTAGAGAGTAGAACATGTTCAACTAAATGTTCCTTATTTAATTCACTTCTCTTTCTCTCTCTTAGGAGTCAGTGATGATGTTGTCCATGTTTTTGTCCATACATTGAAGTTCTGTCTATGTGGTTCACGCCATGATCAAATTTGTTTTTGTGTGTGTTCAAGTTCAGTTGTTATATATTATTTTGTAAAATATTTTGTGTGTTCAATTTCAGTTGTTATATTTTATTTTGTAAAATATTTTGTGTGTTCAAGTTCAGGTGTTATATATTTTGTAAAATACACAATCTTAAATCTACCCCCAGAGTCATCCTTGTCTTCCCTCTGTACTTGAAAATGTGGCCCATCTAGTGACTGAAAAGACTATAACATGATTCCTTGTTAATTTTACTTGAGTTATTATAGTATATTACTTAGACCCAATCATTTCTTAACATTCCTAGGAACCTGGTTTGATTGCAATAAATAAAGTAGTATTTGGGTGTAATCAAACTTGAAAAAAAACCCTCTAATGTAGTTAAAACTGGGTGGAAATACTGCCTTGGTGGCACTTTTTTCGGTCCTCCAAAACTAGGGTCCTGGAAATGCGTTCCTGTGACTGCGGTTCTCCGACTCGGTAGGTGGCGCTGTCACAAAAAACTAGGGTCCTAGAAATGCGGTCCTAGAAGTGGGGTCCTGAAAATGCAGCCTCCGGGACTGCAGACAGATAATATTGAATTTTTTTGCTAAACAAGATTTTAACAATAACGAGGAAACCGTTAGCATTAACGTTACCACAGAGCCTTTCACTAGCAGTGAAGAGGCTGCTACAGTTTCCCATTCTGGAGAAGAAAATGAGGAGGATAGTAAAAATTTTTGTGAATCTGATAATAATTCAATGAAGATCCAACAACACCCATCGCTACAGTCTCAGAGCAGGAACCTCAACTCTCCCGCAGCCCGACAGGGACAGACCACCCACAGCCACAGCAACAACATCAGCCCGGGCGCCGCTGCTTCACACCAAGGTTAATATAGGCCCACTTTTTTTTAACAGTGTTCAATGTTTTATATAAATTATTTAATTTTGTTTTCACTTTATATATTCAGTTTATCGTATATTTTTTGTGAGTGTTTTCTTGCTTAGATATTTTAATTGAGAACACGATAATGCTGAAATAAATGAATATTGCTGCTGGTCAAATAGCTATTTAGAGACCAGCCACGGGAAAATGGGAAAGCTAATTTATTTATTCAAAGACTCATTAAATCTTTAGCAACTGCAATGTCCTTGGCTCTGTGAAATGTTACTCCTCTAAGCACAAAAAGAGTATGTTACCTAACGAGAAAACTATAAAGAGCTAAGTAACATCTTTATTTTTTACCATTCTTTCCTTAATATAAGAACTTAAAACGGAATATCCAAAATTTTTACATAGGGAATATTTTGATATATAGGCCTATATTATATATATATATTTTTATATATATCAATTTTTTTAATTAGCCTATATTTAGACACGTGTGATTGAAAAACTTTATAAAAGACTAGATCCCTGTTGGCCCGTCCGTGGCTTGCAGTTGTCTTTACATTTTATTTCAGTAGCCTATGTTTTTTCTTGTGTTTTATTTTACTATTATTTTACTATAGCCTTGCTTCAGACCCACAGGTGGAGCAGGCCGAACACCATTCGTGGGGTGAGGAGGCCGAGGATCCCAATTCATGGTCCGACACAATTACCGACCCTGCTTTATGGAAAAACACTTCCAGTACAGTTAAGTCTATATTTATCAGAAGAGGAGCAGCTCCTTTCCAAAATCGATGCAGCAAATACCCTGCGTCTTTGAGGGATGGGACAATCGGTGGGAAGGCTAGGAGTTTTACCAACGCATTACTCAGCTGCTCTTTGCCAAATGGACAAACTGTTTCTCGTCAGTGGTCACTGTACTCCCCGTCAAATGGATGTATTTACTGTTACTCGTGCAAATTATTTTCCACTAAGCATAATGCGTTCGTTGACAGATTTTGCGATTGGAAACATTCGGAGAGGATCGGGGAACATGAGAGGAGTGCGGAGCACAGGGCTTGTATGCAAATGTTACATCAGGGCACAGAAACAATTGACTCCGAGTTAATTAAACAAATGGACTCAGAGAGGGAATACTGGAAGCAAGTATTACGGCGAGTTGTATCAGACATTAAGTTTTTAGGGGAGAGAGGGCTGGCATTCAGAGGAAATGATGAGTTGTTGGGTTAAGCTCATAATGGAAATTATTTAGGCATCCTCGAACTTTTGGCAGAGTTTGATCCATTTTTAGCAGAACATCAGAAAGTTTGGGTGGAAGGGAAAGGGCACGGTGTCCTATTTATCATCAACGACGTGTGAAGAGTTTATTCAGCTAATGGGGGAGAAACTCAAGCAAACCATCGCTAAGGAAATTCAAAACGCGAAATACTTTTCAGTAATTGTAGACTCCACCCCAGACATCTCTCATGTTGATCAACTGACTTCTATTTTTCATTTTGTTGATCCTGATGAACATGTGGTGGAGCGTTTTTTGGCCAATAGAAAGTCACACCGGGGAGAGCTTGGCCGACTGCATTTTGGCTATGGTTGACAGTCTTGGTCTTGACCTGTCCAATTGTAGGGGGCAGTCATACGACAATGCAAATAACATGTCGGGAAAGTATAAAGGGGTCCAGGCACATCTTAAATGGAGAAATCCCTTAATGCATTTTGTGCCATGTGCAACACTTTCATTAAATTTGGTTGGCACTAATGCTGTAGATAGTTGCAAAGTAGCTGGTAATTTTTTTAAATTTAGTTCAGTCCCTTTATTCTTTTTGCGCATCATCCACACACCGCTGGGGAAAGGTCTTTTGTGATACTAACATCAAGATGGCATTAAAATCACTATTGGATACTCGGTGGAGTGCGCGTGCAGAGTCCTGTAAGGCACTTTGGAAACACTATGCACAGGTCAGAGGCATTGGGTAAAATGTCCAATGACATTCAGGAGAAACGAGAAACTCGCAGCGCAGCTTCTGCGCTGTGCACCAAGCTGGACACTATAGAGATGGCCTTCATGGCACATTTCTGGAACACTGTATTAGACAGGTTCCAGGCCACAAGCAAGCAATTACAGAGGCACGACATAGACATATTTACGACAACTCGTCTTATTTCATCTCTGCTTGAGTTTGTGGCAGCGCAGCGAGATGGCTTTGAAGTATTTGAAAGAGCATCCATGAATGTGTCCGGCGTTTCTCATTGTTACAAGCGTGACATCCAGCGCATAAAAAAAGCACAAAGCGATGGCAGACGAGAGTTCAGAACCAAATGTGGTGCTTGATGGAAGGGATCAATTTAGAGTTGAGACATTCAATGTCATAATTGACAAACTTACATCCGGTCTTCAACATCGTTTGGAGGCTTTACAAACACCTCTCCGAGCTGTTTGGTGCTCTTTTCATGCCCGATCATTTTGGATTTGGATAAGACCCTGGCAGACGAACTGACCCATTTTAGATCATTTATGCAAGATGAAGAAAAATTTCCCAGAAAATGCTCCAAACAATGATTAATCTAAATTTGCAATCAACTTTCCCAAACGTGTACATTGCGTTAAGACTTTTTCTAACACTGCCAGTTACGAATTGCGAGGGAGAGCGCTCATTTTCTAAAATGTCTCGAATTAAAAAATGAACTGAGAACAAGAATGTGCCAAAAACGTCTAAACTCTCTGTCGCTTATGGCCATTGAGTCTGAACTCTTAAAAGAGCTCAGTTTCGATAAAGTGGTGGATGACTTTGCGAGGAGGAAGACAAGAAAGAAACTCCTGTAAATTTAGTGTGCCCGGGTTGGGTAACCATGGATTGGATGCTTGAATTGCCAGAACCTGCATTTTTATTTATTTTTTGTAGCCTTGTGTGTTTTCTTAAATTCCATTTTCTTCCAGTTTAAACTTTACAGGCATGTGATTAAAAAAAAAAAAAAAAAAATTATTGTCACAAATACATTTTTTTAATTAAATTTTCTTGCCTGATGATCTGTTTAAACTTTACAGGCATGTGATTTTTATTTTTTTATTTTTTTTATTGTGACAAATAATTTTTTGATTAATGTAATGCATTAAATATGTGTTTTTCATTGTAGGCCTATGTATTTTAATTGCATTTTCATTGTAAATGTATTTTAATGAATTGTTTAGTGTATATGTGTAGTTAATTCATTAAATACTTGTTTCATACGCTTCGATGTGGCGCATTGTTGATTATTCGTTGTGTAGCTAATATTAGACTTGTAGAGAGAAAAATATCAGAAAAAAATTTATATGCCTCGATTCTGTAAACCCTGTACAATATAGGTCTATGTTTTTTTTTTGCGCAGGGGTAGCGCAGACATTTGACGCAGAGTGAGAACGGTTTTATGCTCATCATAACTTCCACTTTCTATTAGCTACTGAGAACGCGCAGGTAAAATAACAGGAAAAAAATAGTAGGAGGGGGGCCCTTTGAGATAATTGGCCCTGGGGCCTTTGCAAGTCATAATCCGTCCCTGTCTATGTGAACAACTTCTTTTTGCAGAAGCCTTCTCTTTCGTCCACTATCTCTATCTGCTGCCAGCTGGAGACACCTTTTCATGGTCCCCTCGAATTCCATAATAATAATTCAAATAATTCGCAGTCACATGCGCTCACATGCACACACTGTAACACACACAAATAATTTGCACAGTCACACACGCACACACACACACAAATAATTCAGTCACATGCACACACACACACAAATAATTTGCACAGTCACATGCGCGCACACACAAACAGACAAATAATTCAGTCACATGCACGCACACACACACACACAATTAAATCTCAGTTACATGCACGCACGCACACACACACACACACACACACACACACACACTCTATGTGAACAACTTTTTTTTGCAGAAGCCTTCTCTTTCGTCCACCATCTCTATCTGCTGCCAGCTGGAGACACCTTTTCATGGTGCCCTCGACCTCCATTATAATAACACAAATAATTCGCAGTCACATGCGCACACACGCACACAAATAATTCAGTCACTTGCACACACTGTAACACACAAATATAATTTGCACAGTCACACACACACACACACACACACAAATAATTCAGTCACATGCACACACATAAATAATTCACAGTCACATTCACACACACACACAAAAATATTTCTGTCACATGCACACACACACAAATAATTTGCACAGTCACATGCGCGCACACACAAACAGACAAATAATTCACAGTCACATGCACGCACACACACACACACACACACACAATTAATTCTCAGTTACATGCACGCACGCACGCACGCACACACACACACACACACACACGCACACACACACTCTATGTGAACAACTTTTTTTTGCAGAAGCCTTCTCTTTCATCCACCATCTCTATCTGCTGCCAGCTGGAGACACCTTTTCATGGTCCCCTCGACCTCCATTATAATAACACAAATAATTCGCAGTCACATGCGCACACACGCACACAAATAATTCAGTCACTTGCACACACTGTAACACACACAAATAATTTGCACAGTCACACACGCACACACACACACAAATAATTCAGCCACATGCACACACATAAATAATTCACAGTCACATTCACAAACACACAAAAATAATTCACACAGTCACAAGCACACACACACACAAATAATTATTACAGTCACATGCACACACACACACACAAATAATTCTCAGGCTACGTTTACACATAGCCGGGTATTTAGAGAAACGAATATTTCCCCCCCCCCTCCGTTTTCAATAATAACATCGTGCACACTACCTGCATTAATACGCCGCGAGCGCCATCATAACTATGCCAAACCTATGGGCGGCAGTGTAGGGAGAAGGATAAAGCCAATCAGAATCCTCAGAATCGACACGAGAGAACCTAAAACCCCGTTTCTCCCAGTTGACACGGCAACACATAACCGACGTTTTCAGAAATCTCCACTTTGGCCGGAGTTTTTAGAAATAATCGTTTTCTGTGATAAAAACGGGGTTTTCGTGTAAACGAGAGGCCAAAACGCAGGGAAATATCTGCGTTTTCCCTCCGTGTAAACAAGGTCTCAGTTACATGCATGCACGCACGCACACAAACACACACACACACACACACACTCTATGTGAACAACTTTTTGCAGAAGCCTTCTCTTTCGTCCACCATCTCTATCTGCTGCCAGCTGGAGACACCTTTTCATGGTCCCCTCGACCTCCATTTCAGCAGCACTGGCTGTGAGGGATTTTTTCCGAACTGCAGCTTTGAAATAAAGGAATAAATATTGTTAAGCATTACAGTTTTTTACAGTTGCTAGGACCAATGTAGGGTATCTAGGGTAAATCATTGACTCTGTCCTGAACACAAATAAAGCACATTCTTCCTAAAACCCAAAGTTTTTAGGTATTAATGTAAATTAATGGACTTTGGTGCCAACAAGTCTGCTCCTGACACTTTTACGACCCTGCGACACTCGCCAGAGACTATCCCTACGTTCTCCAACTCACGTAGTCCAAGCTTCAAAGGACATTCCAACTTTCTCCCCCACTGCAGGCGACACGCTTGGCAGGACCTCTCGCACACACACACAAACACACACACAAACACCTACACACACATACGAACTTTACATTAACTTCCTCATGAAAATATATATTTGATATGTTTCTTTTATGTGTCTGTTTCCCAGTTTAGAGTAGTATTAAATGTGAATGTTTCGTAGTTCTAAAGGAACCACAAATGCCTATAGTATGTATTTGAAATGTAACTTTCTATTTCTACCCTTTTCACATGTCGTGTTTGAGGTCTGTGTACTCCTCTTTCTTTGACAGAGCCAGATATATGCATTAGGTTCTGATAAAATGTATTTTACTGTTTTTACCATCTTTTGGAATGATTCTGACCAAAATTCTGACTGGTCATAAAAGAGGTGGACACGGACATAATTTAGCTTCGACAAGACAAAGAGAATTCTGTCGCCAAAAGCTTTGTTGCACGTGATTGGCCAGTTCACTCCAGAGAGGCGTGGATTTCAGTTTCTTTAAGATAACTGACCCCCCTGCTCTCTCTCTCTTACTCCGACGCTCTTACTCCTATTCAATTCAATTCAATTCAAATTTATTTGTATAGCGCTTTTCACAATACACATTGTTTCAAAGCAGCTTTACAGAAAGTGACATACTATCTTTCCATGCGATTCTAAAGACCTCTAAATTTGTTTCCATTTACACTCTAAGTTACGAGTTTCTCTCTTGATAGCATGCGTAGCATTGTTGTACCATGGTGCTCTAGTTTTCTCTCTAACCTTTTTTAATCTAATTGGTGCTACAATTTCTAATGTACTAGAGAAAATGGTGCTCAAACTGCTAGTCATTTCCTCTAGTTCATCTGGTTGTTTGGGTTCACTGAGCAGCTGAGATAGATCAGGTAAGCTATTTGAGAATCTATCTATAGTGTTTGGAAGGATTGTTCTGCCTGGTCGATAACGTGGCGCAACATGACAAATTTCAGCAGTACGTAATATGCAAGTTACCATGTAATGATCAGTTACATCATCGCTTTGCGGTATAATATCTATATCGGTTGGATTGGTTCCATATGATATAATTAAATCTAGTGTATGATTTAGGCGATGAGTGGGACCACTGACGTTTTGCGTGACCCCGAAGGAGTTTAATAAATCTGTAAATGCAGCCCCTAACGCATCGTTTGTGTTATCTACGTGTATGTTAAAATCTCCAACAATTATTGCTTTATCGACATTGACCAATAGATTTGATAGAAAGTCTGCAAACTCTTTTAGGAAATCGGCGTGAGGCCCTGGAGGTCTATATACAGTAGCCAAGGCTAGAGATAATAGGGATTTCTTTCTTAAATCTAATAGTGTAACATTTAGCACAAGTACTTCAAACGAATTAAACCTGTGACCTGTTTTCTGAGTAACATTAAGAATATCTCTATAGATTGTTGCAACACCGCCGCCACGACCAATCAGACGGGGCTCATGCTTATAACAGTATCCTGGCGGAGTAGACTCATTTAGACCGAAATAATCATTTGGTTTAAGCCAGGTTTCAGTAAGGCACAGTACATCGAAACTATTATCTGTGACCATTTCATTTACAATAACCGCCTTAGGTGTGAGCGATCTAATGTTTAGAAGACCTAGCTTTAGAAATTGTTTATCACTGATATTGAGATTTTCTGGTTTAATTACAATTAAATTTTTCCTAGATCCTACATTATATATATTATTTGGCCTTACTAAACGAGGAATAGACACAGTTTCTATATAATGTTCTACATTGGTGCTTATATCAATTAAGTTGGGACAGCAAAGACTGTGATTTGGACTTTGACTTACTAGTCATATGGTGTGTAGCGTCTTGGAGATGTTGTCCGACAGAACAGCCGCTCCGACTCTGCTGGGGTGAAGGCATGATTTGGCTATGATTCATTGATATATTATTGCTTAATCAGAACCCGTTTTTGATTGAGGATTAATATACAATTGAGCTCATTTTAACCTGTCTGTAAAATGTGTTTAAATAGATAATTAATTATAATTCTTTGTGGTTGATTGTCCGTGTACATATGAATGCAGATGCAGGGAAACTAATTATCCCTTTTTGGGAGATTTAACATGTATGGTTTCCTGGTTCAAACCCGTATGAAAATGGATAATTTATGAATTATTAATTTTCATATTTTCCCCAAAATCTGAGCCGGAGATTCTTTACACCAATTATTCTCTTTTTTTGAAACTCTTCACACTGAGAGCACAACAGAAAATAGGCCCATGAAAATATGCCCATGTTTTGATTAATAAAACCAGGATAAAACATTTTTAATTCTAACTTCTAGATATCACACCACTGAACAAGTTGAGAGAAGTTCCAGTTGAGGAAAATGTGTTTTACATGGCAAATATTCTTGATATTGGCTTGTCAACAAATTATGTTTTATAAACAAAGTTCGGGAGGACCACGTTCAAATAATCATTCCAATCAACTTGTCATCAAATAATTACCATCTCTACCCTATCAGCACGAGAGGAAGCATATATATATATATATATTCACTCTGTCAACTCACCTAACACTCCTTGACAGTTTTCAGCATCCCTCCACCACCCCGACTCCTCACTCTTGGCTTGTTCTTTCGCAGCCAGGAATACGGAGGGAGGACTCTGGGTTCGGGCCGAATACCTACAGTAGCTCGGAGCCCTCTCCTCGGACAGCACGCCAAATACGCATTTATCTGACTTATTTGTAAGTGTGAACTTGTGAACAACAACAACAACAACAACCTACTGTAACCAAACATTATGTTAGCACTGTTAAAATTAAGGCTGAAAATAATTTGGCAATAAATTATGGCATGATAGAAACAGTGTTAAGGCTTTCTGATATTTATCTTTGCCTCTACAATTTATATACTGCACCTTTAAGAAATGTTCTGACATTTGTAAATGTATGATGTCCTTACCAATAACAACATCCTTTAGATGCAGGGCTGCAAGGGATATTTTACCATTTACCCCTTTCCAGTTTATGAATTTGGCTAACTCATTGGAAATTGTTCGCTGCATTATTCGCCACACAGTGTCCTTTACGTCGAACCCTCCAACCAGCCCTAGGTTATTAATCTAAGGGAAACACATGCTTCTTATCAATTATCTTCATGTTATCTTCAATTATCTTCATGTGACATATGAACTGTTAACACTGATAACAAGAGTCCACACCAAATTTAAAATACTGTTATCATTTATCATCCCATAAATTTTGTGACATGAGGGCAAGTAAAAGAGGACATAATTTGATTAAGTGGACATAACTTCCTACAAATGTACTTATTGTAGCAAGTACACATTAGAAAATGTACACACAGTCTAATTTTGTATTTTTCACAAGACAACTGTTTTTTTATTCACACAGTTATTCTCTTTTTGGTGAGAAAACTTCTTAACTCACCAGTTTTTCTTTGAAATCACTTGATAGCAATTTCTGCTCCAGTCTCTTGAGGCTCTCGAAGTCTTTCACTGGCAAAAGTCCATCTTCAATTTCATAATTTGTGTCCTGGAGTTGCTTTGCATTCAGAATCCGCAGATTAGACTGTTGCTGGTCAAGAATCATTTCATGTTTCGTCAGCATCTCACGGATTAGTGCTAGAACAGAAATGATATATAAATATAACATGAACAATGGTTAAATTTTTTTTAAAGGACTACATAATGGAGTGAACCTGTGGCCCTGTGAATGAGATTATGCATAAAGTTTATTATGAAACCAAAATACCAAAAATAAATAAACTGATCTGGAATTAATTCAATGTGCAAACTGTTGTAGTGTCTTTCTGGGCCGTGTCATAGGAAATACTAATAACTTTTTAGCACGTCATTCAATGTCTAGATTTTATTAGTATTGGCACAATAATCTGTTTATTACATAATATATATATATACAGTACTGTGCAAAAGTTTTAGGCAGGTAAGATTTTTTAAGTTTTTAAAAGAAGTCTCTTCTGCTCACCAAGGCTGCAATTATTTGATAAAAAATAAAAAATGAACAGTAATATTGTGAAATATTATTACAATTTAAAACAGCGGTTTTCTATGTGAATATACAGTAAAGTGTAATTTATTCCTGTGATCAAAGCTGAATTTATCATCATCATTACTCCAGTCTTCAGTGTCACATGATCCTTCAGAAATCATTCTAATATGATGATTTGATGCTCAAAAAACATTCATTATTATTTTCAATGAAAAAAAATTCTTTGATGAATTGAAAGTTCAAAAGAACAGCGTTTATTTAAAATAGAATATTTTCTAACATTATAAATGTCTTTACTGTAACTTTTGATCAGTTTAACTCATCCTTGATGAATAAAAGTATTGATTTATTATATTTCTTTCCCCCAAAAATAAAATTTAAATTCTTACTGACCCCAAACTTTTGAAGGGTAGAGTTTAATGTTACAAAAGCTTTAGATTTCAGATAAATGCTGTTCTTTTTTAGTTTCTATTCATCATAGCATCATGAAATAAAAACATGTAAAAACTGTTTTCAACACTGATAATAATCATAAATGTTTCTTGAGCATCAAATCATCATATTAGAATGATTTCTGAAGGATCATGTGACACTGAAGACTGGAGTAATGATGATGATAAATTCAGCTTTGATCACAGGAATAAATTACACTTCACTATATATTCACATAGAAAACAGCTGTTTTAAATTGTAATAATATTTCACAATATTTTGTATTTTTTATCAAATAATTGCAGCCTTGGTGAGCAGAAGAGACTTCTTTTAAAAACTTAAAAAATCTTACCTGCCTAAAACTTTTGCACAGTACTGTATAGTATATGCCCGCTGGCAGGCTTCACCGCTTATATATGCCCGCTGGCAGGCTTCACTGCTTATATATGCCTGCTGGCAGGTTTCACTGTGGTTTCACTGCTTATATATACCGCTGGCAGGCTTCACTGTGGTTTCACTGCTTATATATGCCCCGATTTGCCCCGCTCAGTGAAACGCCCACTGAGAATTCTGTTGATTGTGCCCTGGTAATTGGTGATACGATCACACGGAACGTGAAAATAGAGACACCAGCCACCATAGTCACATGTTTGCCGGGAGCCAGAGCGCCTGACATCAAAGCAAATTTAAAAAAGCTGGCTAATGCTAATCGTAAATAAGATCTAAATTCATTATTCATGTCGGCACTAATGATGTTCGACTCCGCCAGTCGGAGATCACCAAAATTAATATTAAAGAGGTTCCAGGCTTCACTGCTTATATATGCCCGCTGGCAGGCTTCACTGCTTATATATGCCCGCTGGCAGGCTTCACTGCTTATATATGATGCCCGCTGGCAGGTTTCACTGCTTATATATGCCCGCTGGCAGGCTTCACCGCTTATATATGCCGGCTGGCAGACTTCACCGCTTATATATGCCCGCTGGCAGGCTTCACCGCATATATATGCCCGCTGGCAGGCCTCACTGCTTATATATGCCCGCTGGCAGGCTTCACTGCTTATATATGATGCCCGCTGGCAGGTTTCACTGCTTATATATGCCCGCTGGCAGGCTTCACCGCTTATATATGCCCGCTGGCAGACTTCACCGCTTATATATGCCCGCTGGCAGGCTTCACCGCTTATATAAGCCCGCTGGCAGGCTTCACTGCTTATATATGCCCGCTGGCAGGCTTCACTGCGGTTTCAATGCTTATATATGCCCGCTGGCAGGCTTCACTGCTTATATATGCCCGCTGGCAGGCTTCACTGCTTATATATGCCCGCTGGCAGGCTTCACTGCGGTTTCACTGCTTATATATGCCGCTGGCAGGCTTCACTGTGGTTTCACTGCTTATATATGTCCGCTGGCAGGTTTCACTGCTTATATATGCCCGCTGGCAGGTTCCACTGCTTATATATGCCCGCTGGCAGGCTTCACTGCGGTTTCACTGCTTATATATGCCGCTGGCAGGCTTCACTGTGGTTTCACTGCATATATATGCCCCGATTTGCCCCGCTCAGTGAAACACCCACTGAGAATTCTGTTGATTGTGCCCTGGTAATTGGTGATACGATCACACGGAACGTGAAAATAGAGACACCAGCCACCATAGTCACATGTTTGCCGGGAGCCAGAGCGCCTGACATCAAAGCAAATTTAAAAGTGCTGGCTAATGCAAATCGTAAATAAGATCTAAATTCATTATTCATGTCGGCACTAATGATGTTCGACTCCGCCAGTCGGAGATCACCAAAATTAATATTAAAGAGGTTCCAGGCTTCACTGCTTATATATGCCCGCTGGCAGGCTTCACTGCTTATATATGATGCCCGCTGGCAGGTTTCACTGCTTATATATGCTGCCCGCTGGCAGGTTTCACTGCTTATATATGCCCGCTGGCAGGCTTCACCGCTTATATATGCCCGCTGGCAGACTTCACCGCTTATATATGCCCACTGGCAGGCTTCACCGCTTATATATGCCCGCTGGCAGGCTTCACCGCTTATATATGCCCGCTGACAGGCTTCACCGCTTATATATGCCCGCTGGCAGGCTTCACTGCTTATATATGCCCGCTGGCAGGCTTCACTGCTTATATATGATGCCCGCTGGCAGGTTTCACTGCTTATATATGCCCGCTGGCAGACTTCACCGCTTATATATGCCCGCTGGCAGGCTTCACTGCTTATTTATGCCCGCTGGCAGGTTTCACTGCTTATATATGCCCGCTGGCAGGCTTCACTGCTTATATATGCCCGCTGGCAGGCTTCACTGCGGTTTCACTGCTTATATATGCCTGCTGGCAGGCTTCACTGCTTATATATGCCCGCTGGCAGGCTTCACTGCTTATATATGCCCGCTGGCAGGCTTCACCGCTTATATATGCCCGCTGGCAGGCTTCACTGCTTATATATGCCTGCTGGCAGGTTTCACTGCGGTTTCACTGCTTATATATACCGCTGGCAGGCTTCACTGTGGTTTCACTGCTTATATATGCCCCGATTTGCCCCGCTCAGTGAAACGCCCACTGAGAATTCTGTTGATTGTGCCCTGGTAATTGGTGATACGATCACACGGAACGTGAAAATTGAGACACCAGCCACCATAGTCACATGTTTGCCGGGAGCCAGAGCGCCTGACATCAAAGCAAATTTAAAAGTGCTGGCTAATGCTAATCGTAAATAAGATCTAAATTCATTATTCATGTCGGCACTAATGATGTTCGACTCCGCCAGTCGGAGATCACCAAAATTAATATTAAAGAGGTTCCAGGCTTCACTGCTTATATATGCCCGCTGGCAGGCTTCACTGCTTATATATGCCCGCTGGCAGGCTTCACTGCTTATATATGATGCCCGCTGGCAGGTTTCACTGCTTATATATGCCCGCTGGCAGGCTTCACCGCTTATATATGCCGGCTGGCAGACTTCACCGCTTATATATGATGCCCGCTGGCAGGTTTCACTGCTTATATATGCCCGCTGGCAGGCTTCACCGCTTATATATGCCCGCTGGCAGACTTTACCGCTTATATATGCCCGCTGGCAGGCTTCACCGCTTATATAAGCCCGCTGGCAGGCTTCACTGCTTATATATGCCCGCTGGCAGGCTTCACTGCGGTTTCACTGCTTATATATGCCCGCTGGCAGGCTTCACTGCTTATATATGCCCGCTGGCAGGCTTCACTGCTTATATATGCCCGCTGGCAGGCTTCACTGCGGTTTCACTGCTTATATATGCCGCTGGCAGGCTTCACTGTGGTTTCAAGTCAAGTCAAGTCAAGTCACCTTTATTTATATAGCGCTTTTTACAATACAAATTGTTTCAAAGCAGCTTTACAGAGATAACAGGAAAACAATGTTGTAATAGTATTGTTAAATTCAAAATTAAATGTTAAATGTCCCCAACTAAGCAAGCCAAAAGCCAATGGCGACAAAAGCGAAGAGAGGCGAAAAAGGCAACAGTGGCAAGGAACCAAAACTCCATCAGGTGACAGAATGGAGAAAAAAACCTTGGGAGAACCCAGGCTCAGTCAGGGGGCCAGTCCTCCTTTGGCCAATGAACGAACAGTGTATGATTATGAGTTAGGCAGCATAATGTCAGGAGTCAGATGTGATCAGAACTTTCACGATATTTATCCAGTTCATCTGGTTGGGTTGGGTCATCCGGCCGGTGAGGAGATGAGTGTGTTGAGGTGTCCATGGGCCTTCACAGTGTTGATGGGGCCGGCTCATCAGGGATGCGTTGTCGTCGTGTCCATGTGATGGTCCTTCCTCAGATCTGGATATGGCCTGGATCCGGCGGTTCGCGGTAAACCTCGGGATAAGCAGAGAGACTAATATTAGCGTAGACGCCATCCTTCTTATGATGTACAAAGTACATCAGGAATTATGGGAAGTGTTCCCGGTTCCGGCTGATCTAAACTATGCAGCCTAACATTGAATTATAGAAATCTATAATGTGTTATGTGTATGCTAAGCCAAAGAGATGTGTTTTTAGTCTAGATTTAAACTGACAGACTGTATCTGCTTCCCGGACTGTGTTAGGAAGATTGTTCCAAAGTTTTGGTGCTAAATAGGAAAAGGATCTACCGCCAGCAGTCGATTTTGATATTCTAGGTATTATCAACTGGCCAGAATTTTGAGATGAAGGACTATAATGCGTTAAGAGCTCGCTCAAGTACTGGGGAGCTAAACCATTTAGTGCTTTGTAAGTAATCAGCAATATTTTAAAATGTATACAATGTTTAATAGGCAGCCAATGCAGTGTTAACAGAACCGGGCTAATATGGTCATACTTCCTGGTTCTGGTAAGAACTCTAGCGGCTGCGTTTTGAACTAGCTGTAGTTTGTTTATTAAGCGTGCAGGGCAACCACCCAGTAGAGCATTACAATAATCTAGCCTTGATGTCATGAATGCATGAACTAATTGTTCCGCATTTGTCAGTGAGAGCATATGACGTAATTTAGATATATTTTTAAGATGGAAAAATGCGGTTTTACAGATACTAGACACGTGACTTTCAAATGAAAGATTGGTATCAAAGAGCACACCCAGGTTCCTAACTGACGACGAAGACTTAACAGAGCAGCCATCGATTGTTAGACAGTATTCTGGGTTATTACGTGTGGCAGTTTTTTGTCCAATGATTAGAATCTCTGTTTTTTCAGAATTTAGTAATAGGAAATTACTGGTCATCCAATTTTTTATATCAGCTATGCATTCCGTTAATTTTGAGAATTGGTAAGTTTCGTTAGGTTTTGAAGAAATATACAGCTGAGTATCATCAGCATAACAGTGGAAGCTAATTCCATATTTCCTAATGATATATCCTAATGGTAGCATGTACAGAGTGAACAGCAGCGGTCCTAGTACTGAGCCTTGTGGTACGCCATACTGAACTTGTGATCGATAAGACATCTCTTCATTTACTGCTACAAACTGAAAACGGTCAGATAAGTATGATTTAAACCATGCTAGTGCAATTCCACTAATGCCAACATAGTTTTCTAGTCTATTTAAAAGAATGTTGTGGTCGATAGTATCAAATGCAGCACTAAGATCAAGTAACACTAATAGAGAGATACAACCACGATCGGATGATAAGAGCAAATCATTTGTGACTTTAATGAGAGCAGTCTCAGTACTATGGTACGGTCTAAATCCGGATTGAAAATCCTCGCAGATATTATTTCTTTCTAAAAAGGAACAAAGTTGTGATGAAACTGCTTTTTCTAGTATCTTTGACAGAAAAGGCAGATTCGAGATTGGCCTATAATTGACTAATTCTGTCGGATCAAGTTGCGGTTTTTTAACAAGCGGTTTAATCATAGCCAACTTAAAGGTTTTTGGTACGTATCCTAGAGACAAAGATGAATTAATGATATTTAGAAGAGGATCTATGACCTCTGGAAGCATCTCCTTCAGTAGCTTAGTCGGTATAGGGTCTAGCATACAAGTTGTCGATTTAGATAATTAACAAGTTTGCAAAATTCTTCCTCTCCTATAGCAACAAATGAATCAAAATGTTCCTCACGGAGACTACAATGCACTCCCTGATGCGCTACTGTAGTAGACGGTTGCATAGTTATAATTTTGTCCCTGATATTATAGATCTTATAAGTGAAGAAGTTCATAAAGTCATTACTGCTGTGTTTCTTGGACACTTCTGGGCTTGAAGCTTTCTTTTTCGTTAGTTTAGCCACTTGTTCAAATAAATACCTAGGATTATGTTTATTTTCTTCTAATAGGGTTGAAAAATAATCCGTTCTAGCATCTTTTAATGCCTCTCTGTAAACAATCGAGCTCTCCTTCCATGAAATCCGAAATACCTCTAGTTTTGTTTTCTTCCAGTTTCGCTCCATTTTTCTGGCTGCTCTCTTAAGGGCCCGGGTGTGCTCGTTGTACCACGGCGTTGGACTATTTTCTTTAATCTTCTTTAAGCGCAACGGAGCAACTATGTCTAAAGTGCTGGAAAATAGAGATTCAAACGTTTCTGTTGCAATATCAAGTTCTTCTAAGCTATCCGGGATGCTGAGATGATGAAACTGATTAGGAAGATTATTAATAAAGCCATCTTTAGTGGCAGAAGTGATAGGTCTAACATATTTATAACACGGAGTCGGCTTTGCAGCCTTGGCTAAATGTAATTTACACAAGACTAGATAATGATCTGAGATGTCGTCGCTCTGCTGCAGAATTTCAACGGCATCAACATCTATTCCATGAGATAATATTAGATCTAGAGTATGGTTATGACAATGAGTAGGTTCTGACACGTGTTGTCTCACTCCAATTGAGTTTATAATGTCTTTAAATGCCAATCCCAATGCATCTTTTTCATTATCTACATGTATATTAAAATCACCAACAATTAGGACTTTATCGGCAGCCAATACTAATTCTGATAGAAAGTCAGCAAATTCTTTGATAAAATCTTTATGGTGCCCTGGTGGCCTGTAAACAGTAGCCAGCAGAATTCTCAAACGTGATTTATTGTTTACACTATATATTTTTACATTAAGCACCAACACTTCAAAAGAAGTATATTTAAAACTAGATTTCTTAGTGGTTTTGAAAATATTACTATAAATTACAGCAACACCTCCCCCTTTGCCTTTCGGACGAGGCTCATGTTTATAACAGTAATCTTGCGGAGTGGACTCATTTAAAGTAATGTAATCGTTTGGTTTTAGCCAGGTTTCTGTCAAACACAGCACATCTAGGTTATAGTCTGTAATCTTATCATTAACTATGAGCGCTTTTGAATTAAGGGATCGAATATTCAACAACCCAAGCTTTATCGTTTGCTCATCTGTATTATATCTGTTTTTTATTTGTTGAACATCAATTAAACTTTTAACCTTAGAAAGGTTTGGCAGTTTTTTGGATTTCCAAATTCGGGGAACAGACACAGTCTCTATATGATGATATCTAGGTGAAAGAGCCTCTATGTGATGGGATTTATCTGACCTTGGTGACGTGAGGCCGCTAGCAGACGGTCGGTTAAGCCAGTCTGTCTGCTTCCTGACCTGAGCCCCAGGTTGTCATGTTTTATCTCTAAGACTATGAGCCAAATTACTAGAGAGAAGAGCAGCACCATCCCAGGAGGGATGAATACCATCTCTTTTCAACAGGTCAGGTTTGCCCCAAAAACTTTTCCAATTGTCTATGAATTCTATATTATTTTGCGGACACCAATTAGACAACCAGCCATTGAGTGAACACAATCTACTAACTATCTCATCACTCCTTCGAACAGGAAGGGGACCAGAGCAAATTACAGTGCCTGACATCGTACTTGCGAGTTCAAACACCTCTTTAATATTAATTTTGGTGATCTCCGACTGGCGAAGTCGAACATCATTTGTGCCGACGTGAATAACAATCTTAGAGAATTTACGATTAGCATTAGCCAGCACTTTTAAATTTGCTTTGATGTCAGGCGCTCTGGCTCCCGGCAAACATGTGACTATGGTGGCTGGTGTCTCTATTTTCACGTTCCGTGTAATAGAATCGCCAATTACCAGGGCACAATCAACATAATTCTCAGTGGGTGTTTCACTGAGTGGGGCAAATCGATTTGTTATGGTGATCGGAACAGAAGAGTGGTTTTTTGATCCGCGACTAGAGCGATCTCTCACAGTTACCCATCTGCCTGGCTGCACAGGCAATAACTCAGCCGGAACCGAATCATGTAAATGGTTCACTATGCTAGGCGCATCCAAAGTAGTATCTAAGGCTCGAGCACACTTACTATCCTCGATTAAAGTTTGGATGCGTGTCTCTAATTCTGAAATCTTCTCCGTCAGCCTGACTGTCTCCTTGCATTTATCACATATAAACCCTATATTGCCGACGGGGAAGGCTATGGTAAACATGTGGCATGAGGTGCAGGTGACAATAACAGGACAAGACATTACTCACCGTGTTTGTTGACTGATTCTTACTCACCTAGGCTTTTTATGAACTCAGAGGCGCGGGCGCGCACGAGAAAAATAAATAACTGAGCGCAAGGGCGGCGCGTTAACAGGCTAACGAGATACAAGCGTGTTGTGTTAACAATAACGGAAGCTAGCGATGTTAGGTTAGTCTGAGATGTTAGGTAAACTGTTTTAGTAGTATAAACACTAGAAATGATCGTAAATGTATGGTTCAAAACAGAGAGAAATACGAGAGTTTACTGCTTATATATGTCCGCTGGCAGGTTTCCCTGCTTATATATGCCCGCTGGCAGGCCTCACTGCTTATATATGCCCGCTGGCAGGCTTCACTGCTTATATATGATGCCCGCTGGCAGGTTTCACTGCTTATATATGCCCGCTGGCAGGCTTCACCGCTTATATATGCCCGCTGGCAGACTTTACCGCTTATATATGCCCGCTGGCAGGCTTCACCGCTTATATAAGCCCGCTGGCAGGCTTCACTGCTTATATATGCCCGCTGGCAGGCTTCACTGCGGTTTCACTGCTTATATATGCCCGCTGGCAGGCTTCACTGCTTATATATGCCCGCTGGCAGGCTTCACTGCTTATATATGCCCGCTGGCAGGCTTCACTGCGGTTTCACTGCTTATATATGCCGCTGGCAGGCTTCACTGTGGTTTCACTGCTTATATATGTCCGCTGGCAGGTTTCCCTGCTTATATATGCCCGCTGGCAGGTTCCACTGCTTATATATGCCCGCTGGCAGGCTTCACTGCGGTTTCACTGCTTATATATGCCGCTGGCAGGCTTCACTGTGGTTTCACTGCATATATATGCCCCGATTTGCCCCGCTCAGTGAAACACCCACTGAGAATTCTGTTGATTGTGCCCTGGTAATTGGTGATACGATCACACGGAACGTGAAAATAGAGACACCAGCCACCATAGTCACATGTTTGCCGGGAGCCAGAGCGCCTGACATCAAAGCAAATTTAAAAGTGCTGGCTAATGCTAATCGTAAATAAGATCTAAATTCATTATTCATGTCGGCACTAATGATGTTCGACTCCGCCAGTCGGAGATCACCAAAATTAATATTAAAGAGGTTCCAGGCTTCACTGCTTATATATGCCCGCTGGCAGGCTTCACTGCTTATATATGCCCGCTGGCAGGTTTCACTGCTTATATATGCTGCCCGCTGGCAGGTTTCACTGCTTATATATGCCCGCTGGCAGGCTTCACCGCTTATATATGCCCGCTGGCAGACTTCACCGCTTATATATGCCCGCTGGCAGGCTTCACCGCTTATATATGCCCGCTGGCAGGCTTCACCGCTTATATATGCCCGCTGACAGGCTTCACCGCTTATATATGCCCGCTGGCAGGCTTCACTGCTTATATATGCCCGCTGGCAGGCTTCACTGCTTATATATGATGCCCGCTGGCAGGTTTCACTGCTTATATATGCCCGCTGGCAGACTTCACCGCTTATATATGCCCGCTGGCAGGCTTCACCGCTTATATATGCCCGCTGGCAGGTTTCACTGCTTATATATGCCCGCTGGCAGGCTTCACTGCTTATATATGCCCGCTGGCAGGCTTCACTGCTTATATATGCCCGCTGGCAGGCTTCACTGCGGTTTCACTGCTTATATATGGTCATTCCTAGGATATCTAAGTCTACTAAAGGAGGGAGGGCGTTCTCACATTTAGCTCCTAAACTCTGGAATAGCCTTCCTGATATTGTTCGAGGCTCAGACTCGCTGTCCCAGTTTAAAACCAGATTGAAGACGCATCTCTTTAACCAAGCATTCACATAATGCTTACCTTTTATACTACTGCCGAATCAGATCGAATGCATTAATATTATGAACATCAGCTACGCTAATTATTTCTCATCTGCCTTTCTGCTGTTATCTCGGGACACAAGTCCCGAGGTAAATAGCGTTCGTCAGCTACAGTTTGTATCCAGCCTCTCACGGAGACTTCAGAGGATCCAACACCTGTGATGAGACGACTAAACGCCTGTGGAGAGACGACTCGACGCCTGTGAAGAGACGACTCAACGCCGGCGATATGTTATGCCCTAAATTAATACATGATGAACTAACTGTATTTTCTATGTACATTTCTAATGCACTTTCTGTAAAGCTGCTTTGAAACAATGTGTATTGTGAAAAGCGCTATACAAATAAATTTGATTTGATTTGATATATGCCGCTGGCAGACTTCACTGTGGTTTCACTGCTTATATATGCCCGCTGGCAGGTTTCACTGCTATGTCCGCTGGCAGGTTTCACTGCTTATATATGTCCGCTGGCAGGTTTCACTGCTTATATATGCCCGCTGGCAGGTTCCACTGCTTATATATGCCCGCTGGCAGGTTTCACTGCTTATATATGCCCGCTGGCAGGTTCCACTGCTTATATATGCCCGCTGGCAGGTTTCACTGCTTATGTATGCCCGCTGGCAGGCTTCACTGTTTATATATGCCCGCTGGCAGGTTTCACTGCTTATTTATGCATCTAACTATTTCTATCATATATCTGTCTATCGGTCTATCTATCTTCAAACTATTTATATCTATCTATCTATCTTCAAACTAGTTATATCTATCTATAAGCAGCAAAATGAGGAGATTGCAATGCTTCGTCGGAAGCTGGTGCTAAAGTCCCATCCAATAAGGCGCTATAAGGCCATGGAGGTGGAAAAAAGTGACGTGCCCCTCACAGTGCCCCTATCTCCAGACTTTTCTCATTGTTTCCGCACGTAAATGCGGAACATAAAAATTATGACATTAAAAAAGACTTATTGTACAATTTAACTATTTATGTTTTAAATCCTTTTATGTATCTATCTCACAATAAAGATACTTTAGTATATAAAAAGAAAACTCAGGAGGGCGCATGCTCATGCAGCGACCAGCAGCGAGGCACAGGTTTAATGTTTATGTTTTGTTCATCGTTTGTTTTTATTTATTTATTTCTTGAATGAAATAGTGACAACCTGAGAGAGTGGGAAGAAATGTATTGACCCTGTGCTGTTTTTGTTGGGACACAAGTAGTATGGAGTGGACCGCTTTGTTTTTGGTGTGGACGGCGTTCCACTTTGTGGAGACGCTAAATGAGTTGCCCAACCCAACGCACATCCGATACAGCAGAGACTTTCTCTTAAAATGGAGTAACTTTCAAGTCAACAACCCTCCTTCCGATTTAATCTTCCCTAATCTAAGCTGCTTCGCCGAACAATCGAGAGGAAAGGGGGAATTTACCGACAAACCACCCCGCAAGACCAGGAAGCGAGGTGGCGTACTTCATAGACTGAGAAAACAATCTCTTTCCAGCATGAATTTAGAGATGCGTGTTTACTGGCGATAACAGAGACATGGCTTTCAGAAAGTGATTTGAACTCGGAGCTGGTCATTGATGGTTTTGGGGCACCTGTCCGTCTGGACCGAGATGCGAGTGTTACTGGAAGGTCGCGAGGTGGGGGGGTTTGCCTATACGTGAATCAAAGATATTGTAAAAATGTCCTTGTCAGAGAAAGTTTATGCACTAAGGATGTTGAACTACTGTCAGTGTCCTTGCGCCCCCCATATTTGCCCCGGGAGTTTCCCCAAATATTTGTGACAGTTGTGTATATTCATCCAAGAGCAAATGCGGATAAAGCCGCGGAGTCGATATCTCAAGTAACCCAAAAACTGCAAGGAATATCGCCCGAAGCACCTGTCTTCGTCCTTGGTGATTTTAACCATTGTTCGCTGAAGAAATGTCTGAGAGACTTTTACCAATATGTTACGTGCCCAACCAGACAAAATAAGTCATTGGACTTGTGTTACGGTTCTATCAAAGACGCATACAAAGCTCTCCCGCTCCCCCCGCTGGGCGGGGCTGACCATAACTGCGTCCAGCTCATCCCGTCATACCGCACGGCCTTAAGGAGGGGAAAATCTCTCACTAAACGTGTTAAGAACTGGACTGAGGAAGCAATTATGAGTTTACAGGGTTGTCTTGATTGCACCGATTGGGGCATGTTTAAGGAGTCCTGTACCAATATAAATGATCTTACAGATGTTGTTAGTTGTTATGTTTCCTACTGGTTTGATAATGTAATTCCTGATAAAATTGTACAGGTATATCCAAATAATAAGCCATGGGTAAGGACATCACTTAAGCTGTTACTAAACAAAAAGAGGCAGGCATTTAGGGAAGGAAACTTTTTAGAATTGAATAAGTTGGAAAAGGAAATAAGAAGTGAAATAAGGAGGGCAAAGCAGGGTTACAAAGAAAAAATAGAGAAAGACTTTGGTGGTAGGAATTTACGTTCAGCCTGGGATGGTATGAGAACTGTTATCGGCACCAGGAGAGAAAAGAATGTCAAGGTTGCGTTAGGAGGTTTTAGTTGTGACAGTTTGCTTGCAACAGAGCTAAACAAATTTTATTTGAGGTTTGATACCACTCATTTTAGTAATGTTATTTCAGAACAGAAATCACATTTAACTGGAAATGGTGTTGTCCCCTTCTTTGACGAACAAGCTGTGGTCAATGTTTAAGCACTCCAGATCAGGAAAAAGCCCTGGGCCTGACAATATAAGCAGTCGCCTGCTCATCTGTTGTGCAGAGCAGTTAGGCCCAATTTTTCATTATATTTTCCAAATGTCCCTAGAGCAACAGAGAGTGCTGAAGATATGGAAACAGTCAACAGTTATTCCAGTGGCCAAACTAAATCATCCAAAATTATTGAATGACTTTAGGCCAGTAGCTCTGACCTCCTTAGTCATGAAGTGTTTTGAAAAACTGGTTAAAAAAGTCATACTCACAAAAACAGAGAATCTCCTAGATCCACTACAGTTCGCTTATAGGGTTAAGCGAGGTGTAGATGATGCCACCACTACCTTGTTAAACTTACTATTCAAACATCTTGAAGGTAGTAAAACACACGCAAGGATTTTATTTGTTGATTTTTCATCTGCTTTTAATACAATCCAACCACATATTTTAGTTGATAAGCTCTTAAAGAACGTTGACCTTGATTTTAATATTGTGGGATGGATTCTTGATTTTTTAACCGACAGGACTCAGAGAGTAAGGGTGAATGGTTGCTTGTCTGAGGAGATGTCATCATCCACTGGGTCTCCTCAGGGGTGTGTCCTTTCACCTCTCCTTTATATTCTTTATTCTGACGATTGCCGCAGCCAGCATGAAAATACACGCATCTTAAAATTTGCCGATGATTCTGCTATTGTCAGTCTCCTCTCCAATGAGGAAAGTGATCATGGTCCTGTTGTGGATGATTTTGCACTCTGGTGTGATAGGGCATTCCTTCAACTAAATGTTGAAAAGACAAAGGATATGCAGATTGATTTTAGGCGTAAGTCATCAACTCCTTAGACTGATTAAAACCAGACCCTTCTCAGTTGTAACTGAGTTAGGGTCTGGCAAAGGTCCATAGACGAATCATTTCCACAGGGGCGTCACCAACGGACGTCGCTCAAATGCCTCTTGGCGCAATTGGATAGACCTAAAACCAATCAGAGTGATGAAGGAGATGACGTATGCAGAGGGCTCTCGCTAAGACCCACCCATTCGTTTAGCCACCAACGGGGCAAGCTGGTTGTAATCATTTTTTACAGTCTATGGTTGTAATCTATGGTTGTAACGGGGTTTGTTGTTATGGGAAGAAGGAGGCGGAAACCGGCGAATATTCACACATTTTAATGACAAAATAAAACAAATACAAAAATGAAAGTAAAGACGGCAGTCCCTCACGGTCGACTGCCGCCACACATAATAAAACAAAACATCAAATAAAATTCAGGCCTGTCCAGGCTGTCCTCTCTCGGTCTTCACCGTCGTCGCTCCTCCTTTTATGCTGTCGCTCCTCCGTGAGAGAGACCGGTGCGTCTCACAGGTGTCATTCATTATCACTCACGTCCCTCGGCCTCGTCCTGCTCGCCACACTGGTATATCAGACTTGCCGAATCCAGTCGGCAAGACAGCGATAACATCTTTTAGACATGAAGGCTTTGAGTGTTGTTCTTTGCTCGGATTTTAACGAAAAGGAACATTTTAAATCGCTTAAAACAAACGCGATAGCTGATTCGAACGAGTGATGTCGGTGGCATCCATCTTTGTAATGTACAAAATCTGCTTCACTGCCGCTACGCTGTCGTCATCGTGTAAAGCCCGCCCCAACGTGTCTGATTGGTGCCGTGATTTCAACGGATTGGAAATGGGTTTGAATGAGCTCTTTGCCAGACTAACTTGCAGAGCAAATCTAAATTTGCCGGAAGTTGTCTGGGTTTTCCCAGGCTATCAACTCCTCAGACCACTATCATAAATGGGAAGACGGTGGAATTTGTAGAAACATACAAGTATCTAGGCAGTTTGATCGACAATAAGTTAAATTTTAATTCAAACACTGAAATGCTTTGCAAAAGAGGCCAACAAAGACTGTTCTGTCTTCGCAAACTGTAAAAATTTCGTGTCGATAAGACTCTCATAACCCTTTTTTATAAATCATACATTGAGTCTGTTTTAACATTCTCATTAATTTGCTGGTATGGTAGTCTCACTGTCAAGGCCAAAACTGCTCTCTCCAATATAGTGAAGGTCAGTAGTAAAATTATAGGTGTCCGGCAGAGTAGCCTCTCTGACTAGGGTTGCCAACCGTTCCGTATAATACGGAATCGTTCCGTATTTGACACATAAACGGCTTGTTCCGTATTGAACTGATACGGAACGCACTTTGTTCCGTATTTTTGAGAATCAATTCAGTGTAAATCCATGACAGACGCATACCTTCTAATATACACTCACCGGCCACTTTATTAGGTACCCCATGCTAGTAACGGGTTGGACCCCCTTTTGCCTTCAGAACTGCCTCAATTCTTCGTGGCATAGATTCAACAAGGTGCTGGAAGCATTCCTCAGGGAGTTTGGTCCATATTGACATGATGGCATCACACAGTTGCCGCAGATTTGTCGGCTGCACATCCATGATGCGAATCTCCCGTTCCACCACATCCCAAAGATGCTCTATTGGATTGAGATCTGGTGACTGTGGAGGCCATTTGAGTACAGCGAACTCATTGTCATGTTCAAGAAACCAGTCTGAGATGATTCCAGCTTTATGACATGGCGCATTATCCTGCTGAAAGTAGCCATCAGAAGTTGGGTACATTGTGGTCATAAAGGGATGGACATGGTCAGCAACAATACTCAGGTAGGCTGTGGCGTTGCAACGATGCTCAATTGGTACCAAGGGGCCCAAAGAGTGCAAAGAAAATATTCCCCACACCATGACACCACCACCACCAGCCTGAACCGTTGATACAAGGCAGGATGGATCCATGCTTTCATGTTGTAGACGCCAAATTCTGACCCTACCATCCGAATGTCGCAGCAGAAATCGAGACTCATCAGACCAGGCAACGTTTTTCCAATCTTCTATTGTCCAATTTCGATGAGCTTGTGGAAATTGTAGCCTCAGTTTCCTGTTCTTAGCTGAAAGGAGTGGCACCCGGTGTGGTCTTCTGCTGCTGTAGCCCATCTGCCTCAAAGTTCGACGTACTGTGCGTTCAGAGATGCTCTTCTGCCCACCTTGGTTGTAACGGGTGGTTATTTGAGTCACTGTTGCCCTTCTATCAGCTCGAACCAGTCTGGCCATTCTCCTCTGACCTCTGGCATCAACAAGGCATTTCCGCCCACAGAACTGCCGCTCACTGGATGTTTTTTCTTTTTCGGACCATTCTCTGTAAACCCTAGAGATGGTTGTGCGTGAAAATCCCAGTAGATTAGCAGTTTCTGAAATACTCAGACCAGCCCTTCTGGCACCAACAATCATGCCACGTTCAAAGTCACTCAAATCACCTTTCTTCCCCATACTGATGCTCGGTTTGAACTGCAGGAGATTGTCTTGACCATGTCTACATGCCTAAATGCACTGAGTTGCCGCCATGTGATTGGCTGCTTAGAAATTTAAAGGGTTAACGAGCAGTTGGACAGGTGTACCTAATAAAGTGGCCGGTGAGTGTATATGTCAGACAGACTATGAACGAAGACCCGCTGCTATAATGGCAAATTCGGGGACATGGCGCCCCCTTGACGGGCTCTGACGTGTAATGACGTAGAGTTGGCTCATTGGTCGCACGTCAGAGGTGCCCGCGCCATTGGATGTGCAGTTGCCGCAGCGCAGCCTGTGAGCGAGCCAGACGCTCTGCAGCATAGATATACACACGGCTGTGCAGCTGCAAATGCGTTTTACAGGCTTCAGTAAATCGAGTAAAATGAGACATTTGTAGGCTATGATAAGAAAAACTACTACCGGTAAATTAAAAATATATTTTTTTGCACTGGAAAGAACATTCTAGAAGTCTAATTCTATTGAATAAGTTTGCACAAGGCTACAGAAAACTGATGTGTTTATTTTTCTTCAAATGCAGTCTAAGCCGATGAGTTTGAATGGTATATGTTGTATTGTTTAGGTTAAAAATAAAACGTATTATAAACTAAACAAATACATGGTTCATTTTTGGCAAAATGATCATGATAGTCTTTATATAGCTGAGCCTACTTTGCTATTCAAATTTTTGTGCAACTTATAAAAAAAAAATATATATATATATAATGCAACTTTGCCTAATAAGGTGCATTATAATATGCTATAAAATGTATGAATTTCAGGGGTTATTTTTCCAATTTTTTTTCCGTGGGGGCATGTCCCCCCCCCATCTTGTTCATTAATTCAGCCCGGAGGAGTAGACAGACTATAACTATTAAAGGTGCTATATGGAGATTTTAGCTGCCTCTAGCGGTGATGTTTCAGATTGCAACAAGAGTGCTCCGATCTCAAGAGCGAGCATTCACTATCTACCGGCCACACGGAGACTTTCAACACAACGGCGAAAGCATCACACAACATGCTGGAAACTCATGTAAACTCCCACTGCCACTTTACAATAATAGGCTACTTTTATCATCTTGACGTTGAACTAATGCTCCATGCTCGTACCATAATAACGTTAACTGCATTGACGGCAAACTAATGCTATCTAACTTGAGCCAACTAAAGCACAAAATCACAATATATTTCTTTGAAGTAATGTTAGCTTACCTGTCCAAAAGGAGGAAAGCCAACTCAGGATCTGTTTTTACACCTAAAACAAAGCGGAGGTCTCTCCACAATTCAAAAGCTCTGGCGATGTTGATCCGTGTTTTCGTCCTGACTCCTGAGGCGATCAGAATCACGTTTGGCTTGACGAGCTTCAGCAGATAAAACGTCTTTTTTTTATTTTATATATTTTTTTGGAGTTTGTGTTGTGCTGAAGGCAGGTCGTTTTGGGGTGTTATCAGACTCCATGTCGTTAGCTGAAGTGCCGTCGGTCGCATAGACTGTATAAGGAGAGAGGCTCGGGAGCGGGCATGCACGTCACTTCCGATGGAAGTAAATCCGACCCGGAGACTTCACATATAAATATGAATACTGGCCTTCAGAGGTAATAGCAAAACCCGACAAGTGGATCATTGTAATGTGTGATTTCAACCCCTTCACACACAGGCAATAAAAAAAGGATTCATTGTAGAAGAAAAGTTCCATATAGCACCTTTAAATAGTGATGGGGTTATTATTATTATGATATGTATAGTATTGCTTGATTTTGATGATGTTGTTGCTGAAATGGGGATGGTTATGGAAATGTTGCTATATTATGAATTGTCAGATGTTACTTTAACAATGGTTTTACTAGTCACATTTATTTTTCTCAATACTCTGTTTTATATCCAGTGTCACGGATTGTAGTGCGAGTGAAGGAGGACACAGAGGCGAAACCTCAAATGCAAACAGTTTACTCCAAAGTAACTCACAGGTACAGACAGGCAGGATGACGGACTGGATCACACACATTAAACACATCCATGAAACTTTAACTACCAACGAAGACAAACAGAACTGAACGAACTAAATACAGACACTGATGAACCAAACCAGGTGACACAGAAGAAGGTGATTAACAAGACACAGGTGATGAAGATGAACTGATAATGGTAGACATGGTAACAGATGAGTGGCGGGAAAACAGAACAGGACTAAACCAAAATACAAGAAAAAGGGGAAACCAAAAGAGTCAAACTGTTACATCCAGGGCCTGTAACATTAAGTGTTTTTTATGTGTTTTTGTCTTGCATTTTTGCATCTGTGACTGTTCTGTGTTTATCTTGCTGCAAAACCAATTGCCCTATGGGGACAAATAAAGTCTAAAGTCTATCTATCTATCTATCTATCTATCTATCTATCTATCTTCAAACTATTTCTTTCTATCTATTCATCTTCAAACTTTTTAATATCTATCTATCTATCTGTTTATCTATCTATTGGACTGTTTTCCCTCCAAACTTTCTGGCTAGGCTTTTTCAAGCCAATTTAAAGTAAGCCAACAAACTTTTTTAATCAAGTCTTTCTTTCTTTCAAACTCATTTTTCTTTCTTTCTTTCTTACTAATATTTATTTTTCTTTCTTTCTTTTTAACTAATGTTTCTTTCTTAATACCTTAATGGATGGATTTTGAATAAATCTGATTGTACATGTTATAATGGTTACTTTACATAGTGGAAATATGAATTATAGCACAATATTAGTGTTACATGTCATGTGTGTTTCTGGACTCCATTCTGTGTTTCTTTTGTTCTGTTTCCCACTTCCATGTTTACCATCTTTATTATTTAAAGCTATGGTATACGATTTCAAAGATTGTTCATTATTAATATCCTCGTTTAGATGCTGGTTATGGTTATATAGTACAATCCTAACAATATGAATAGAAAAAAGAATGAAAAAAATCCATTCACTCTATTGGTTGTACAGCCGCAGAGAAGTTGACCAATGTAAGCTGTCCGGCCGGACAGCTTACATTGGTCAACTGCTCTCATCCAATCACCAGCTCCACTTGAAACTCCGCCTGGCGCTCGCGTCTCCACCCCACCGCACCCGCCCCCGCCCCCCTCCTGCGACATGAAATTGCGCGCGTAAGCAGCTGACAGTCTATGGTAGCTAGCTAAGTAGCATATCAGCAATGGATAAAAAAAAAAGACAGCAGCAAGCGTCCCCTGCTTGCCCCTACAGTAAAGTTAGGACGAAAGAGAAAGTCATTAGAGGAACGAGCAGAGATAAAAAAAAAAAGTGAAGAACGCCGAACTTTGAGTAGGATAAATATAGGGTCCACCATTGACCGTTGGAGGAAGCTTCAGGAAGATCTAGGACTGAAGACCGACGCTGACACGGCTGACTTTTTGTTGGGCAGGTAAACATTTATTTATACTTTTATGGTGTGACGTGTTACATAAATAGCTTTTTATCAGTTTGACAACTTGCTCATGCTGCCGGTCGGCATTGGAATGTTAGCCGTTTAGCATCGCCTATCACTGGTCAAAGTAATTATATTTCTTGAAGTCCTTGAATATATTTCAGTAGGCCTAGCGGGTTTCTGTTCGAGCCGATCGGAATTTGAACAAGATGTGTGCTGCAAAAACAATTACTGAAAACCTTAGCAATACTAGTAGGATTATACTAATGGTGGTGGGGAGTTTAGAACATTTCATGTATTGCTAATTTTGCGTTGACGTGAACTCAAACGTGACATTGAATTGTTGATGAAGCAACTAAGTTCAAGTGTCTAAAGGCAATTTTACATATGATGTGTCATTAGCGAGGTCATTAGATTGAACATTACATGAACTGACATTACATCTCAGTTCTGATGTTTACTTCCGGTGATCACAGCTTGACTGAGTGACGTTGTTCAATTCGTTTCCCGGTGGGAGGGATCAGGTAGCACAGAGGGGAGGGGGATGAGTTTTTTAAAACTTCCCTACCGCTTTCTCGACCGATCTCAGGCTTTCTCGACCGATTTTTAACATCATATACTATAGCTTTAATTTGGTTCAGCTGTGTTGTGTTGGTCAGTTTCTGTTCTCTCACTGTTTGTTGCTATGGTTACTGTCATTGTGTTAATTTGCCCCAGCTTTGTCTTGTTTCCCTCATATGTTCTCTGTGTATTTAAGCCCTCTGTTTCTCACAGTGCCTTCTCTTGCTATCTGGTGTTGTTCCTTGTGGACTCTGCTGCTAAAATCCTCCTGAAGGTATGTCATGTGCTTTGATCTCAACCACCTCACCCATAACAATTAGAGTACTGTGAGAAAATTACTAGTTTTATCTGTAGGTGGCAGCAGGCTACCACTCATTGGCTTGTGTGTTTAAAGTATGTTTTCCATGTTAATTTCATTAAGTGTGTTTACACGCTAAGTAATAAATGGTTATTCCAGCCTTCATCTTTAAAATAAAAATGTCAGGTCAAATTGGAGCATCTTCTTATTAACTCAAATGTAGATTTCTTGGGACTTTCAGAAACTTGGCTTAAACCCTCTTCCCCACAAGCAGTGGTATCTTTTCAAGGCTACAATGTCTTTAGAAAGGATAGGCATCAAGGAAAGGGGGAGGGGTGTTACTGTATATGAAGGACTCTTTAAAATGTACACAAATAATGTGGCCTAATGAAATCCCAATTGAATGTGTTGGAGTTAAAGTGTCACTCAGCAGAAATGTAATTTACTGTTTTATGTCTATCATCCGCCTTCAGCAAAAGTAGATTTTTATGATCAATTTAAGGCACTTCTGAGTTGTTGTGACTTTAATAATGAGGTTATTCTAATGGGAGACTTAAATGTAAATTGGGACAACAAAAGTGACAGAAAGAAACTGAAAGAAATTACAGATAATTTTGGACTAAAACAAATTATCAGTGATCCCACTAGAATAACAAATCGCTCTAAAACTCTAATAGATTGGCAACAATATTGGCAACACCGACCCCTATATGGATAATATTGGCAACACCGACCCCTATATGGATAATATTGGCAACACCGACCCCTATATGGATGCCTTAACTTGTTTAATATTCAAATAATTACAGAAAATGAAGTAGAAAACAATCTCTAAATTGAAAAGTTCTAAAGCAAGGGATGTGTTTGGATTTGATACCAATCTTCTGAAGCATTATAAATCCTGTATCTTGGTGCCTGTGACCCATCTTATTAATTTATCAATCACGCAGGCTGTCGTCCCTTTGAGTTGGAAGGTGGCAAATGTCATACCAATATATAAATCGGGTGATAAATTAGACCCTATTAGCATACTTCCTATCTTCTCAAAGATAGCAGAAAAGTGGGTCGCTAACTCTATTATTGAACATCTTAATGATTCCAATCCGGGTTTGCACCCTATGCAATTCGGATTTCGATCTCTTCACTCAACTGAAACGGCTGTCTGTGTTTATGTTGAGAAGGTTAAGTCTTATTTAGACAAAAACAGTTTTTGCGGCTGTTTTTGTTGACTTTAAGCGTGCGTTTTATACTGTGAATCATCTCAAGCTCTTGTCTAGACTGTTAACATTTAACTTTAGCAATCAAACTGTTAAATGGATACAGTCTTATCTATCAGATAGAAAACAATACGTGCAAATAAAGAATAGTAAGTCACCCTATCTTCACTATACGCTAGGGTGACCATATTTTGATTACCAAAAACCAGGACACTCGGCCCGCAAACATACTCAAATGATACTCGAAGTTTACTCAAAGACGCCTTATTAATTTCAATGTATTTAAAGTAAGCTATGCCTCCTCTGTATGGATTGAAAATGGTTATATTACAAGACACAAATTCAGATAGGCTTCTCCGAGGTTACTCCACATGTTTTATTATGACAGGTTTCAAAAATAATGAATGAAATAATGATAGAAATAATGTCTCTTCTGTATTAGAAAAATAAATATATAAATAATAAATAACTAAAAGAAATACCTCCAAATTGAACAAAAATAGCTCTCACAAACTTACAAAAACGAACTAACAAAATATATTTATATCTTTAGTTTTCTTCCTCTTTATCCTGTTTTTCTTCCTCATCCTCCTTGTTTGCCCATCTATATTTTGCTGTAGAGCTGATCTTTCCCAGCAGTTTTTTGAAAACCAGGACATTTTCATCATTTTATAAAAAACAGCCAGGACGGCCAGGACAGGACGTGAAAACAGGACGTTTGGTCACCCTACTATACGCAAGGTGTCCCTCATAGACGGTGGGCCGAACGCTGCTATCTGCTTTAGTTTTTTAAATGATAGATCCTCGAGGAGAGAGTAGCTGCTTTTTTCACACAAACTAAATAATTTTTTTCTGAACACGTATCTGTTTGTTGGCAGTGTCAAGTCGATCATATTTTTTTTGAAATCTAAATTTCCGTTTAATAAACGGATTAGGCAAACGCGAGGGGGTACTATACATCTAACCAATCAAAAAATGAATTCTATCGTCACGTGACTAACGTCTGCCAATAATATTCGTTCAAAATATATAGTGCCATTACACGACTGTAGCGTAGCACATGCGTTCTCTTGCTAGCCACGTCCATGAGCACATGCCATAAAAGCGGGAGCACTTTCTATGGTGTAAAATCTTCTCTAACGAAATCTACACAATCAAACATTTTCCAGCAGGTAACGTTAAGTTAACCGAAGTCGAGAAACATTTACAGCGGCATCCAAGATTCCAGGTGTAATGGCTCTGGTAAGTTAAATGCTGCTGTTTATACCTGTCTTATAACGTTAGCTTAGTGCATGAACTCTGTAAACCGTTAACATATAACGTTATTCCATTTTATGTTTGTATTTACAGGTAACGTTACACTTGTTTCAAATAACATACAGATCACAGAGAAGAAAACATGTATTTTGAAGAGATACAGAGCTAACGTGTTAGCATGTAAAAGTTAGCTAAATGTAATTTTAGCAGTGCATGTTAACGTAAACACCGTTATTCTATCAGGCTGTAGCGCCGTAAATTAGGATATGAAAGACGATTACTAGACAGAGATTAAAGTGGAAAAGATAAGGGCAAATCAGAAAAATGTGATGACTGCATGGATTGTCGTAGTAATGCTTCCAACTTTATAGTTTTACAACCTGTGTCTAACTAAGGGGGACAAAAAGTAAAAAATTGCCCCACTTTTGAAAAACGCGTGTGTGTGTGTGTGTGTGTGTGTGTCAGGCAATAGTCAGGGCTCAACAGTGACGGTTGCCAACAACAGCACTTCTGAAATTTTCTATACCAGGAATTGAGAGTGGACATGTTAGTAGATAATACTTGAGATTCAAATTCTTTAAATTGTCAAATAAAACAAACGACATATAATTGTTTACTGTAATAAAGCTTTTTTCCTTTTGTTTAGTATTTTAATTACTCATGACATAAATTTTCTACAAATGTCAACTTTTTTTTTAGTTTCATCAACTACAAGCTGATTGTCACGGTGTGGTTCAGGCAGAGGAACGAGGAGTCCGGAATATCGGTAAAGATCACTTTTAATATATATATAACACAGGCAGAAAGTCAGGAACACGGGCGCCACACGGGCTAACAACAAACATTGACCGACCAAGACTGAATGAACCAAGGGAACTAAATACACGGAGGAATCAGACATAACAAGGTGAAAACAGGTGACACTGATGATGATAACGAGGGACAGGCTGGTAAGTGAGGGAGTGAGTTCAGGTGTGGAGACAAGGAGGATTCTGGGGAGTGTAGTGAAGACGAAGACAGACAGGTGCAGACGAAGACTGTGACAGAACGCCCCCCTCAACAAGGCGCGACCTCGCGCCGTAGAACATCAAAGGGGTGGGGGGGCGGGCGCCCTGAAGGCTGGCCAGGGCGTGACCAAACTAGGAGAGGAAGCCTCCAGGGCGGAGCAGGACGTGCAGGCGGCCAGGGCGGAGCAGGACGTGCAGGCGGCCAGGGCGGAGAGACCCCCTCGGGCGGCCACGGCGGAGAGGACCCTTCGGGCGGCCACGGCGGAGAGGACCCTTCGGGCGGCCACGGCGGTGAGGACCCTTCGGGCGGCCACGGCGGTGAGGACCCTTCGGGTGGCCATGGCGGAGAGACCCCCTCGGGTGGCCATGGCGGTGAAGACCCTTCGGGTGGCCATGGCGGAGAGACCCCCTCGGGTGGCCATGGCGGAGAGACCCCCTCGGGTGGCCATGGCGGAGAGACCCCCTCGGGTGGCCATGGCGATGACCTATGGCCCCCCCCAAAAAAATTATTGGGGAGAGTGACTGGATGAGGGACAGGCTCTGGGACCGGCTGGGCAGACGTGACGTGAACAGTCTCTGGCTGGGCAGACGGGACGTGAACAGTCTCTGGCTGGGCAGATGGGACGTGAACAGTCTCTGGCTGGGCTAGCGGTGAAGGCCCGGCTATGCTGGACGGAACCAGCGGTGAAGGCTCTGGAGGGCTGGACGGGACCAGCGAAGAAGGCTCTGAAGGGCTGGACGGGACCAGCGGGGAAGGCTCTGGCTCGGCAAGCGTGACGCGAAGCACTGGCTCGGCAGGCATGCAGGGAAGCTCAGGCTCGGCAGGGCTGCAGGGAAGCTCAGGCTCGGCAGGGCTGCAGGGAACGTGAAGCTCAGGCTGGACGTGGCTGACGTGAAGCTCAGGCTGGACGTGGCTGACGTGAAGCTCTGGCTGGATGTGGCTGACGTGAAGCTCTGGCTGGACGTGGCTGACGTGAAGCTCTGGCTGGACGTGGCTGACGTGAAGCTCTGGCTGGACGTGGCTGACGTGAAGCTCTGGCTGGACGTGGCTGACGTGAAGCTCTGGCTGGACGGTCTCTGGCAGGACGGTCTCTGGCAGGACGGTCTCCGGCTGGACGGTCTCTGGCTGGACGGTCTCTGGCGGTGAAGGCTCTGTGCTGGACGGGACCAGCGGTGAAGGCTCTGTGCTGGACGGGACCAGCGGTGAAGGCTCTGTGCTGGACGGGACCAGCGGTGAAGGCTCTGTGCTGGACGGGACCAGCGGTGAAGGCTCTGTGCTGGACGGGACCAGCGGTGAAGGCTCTGTGCTGGACGGGACCAGCGGTGAAGGCTCTGTGCTGGACGGGACCAGCGGTGAAGGCTCTGTGCTGGACGGGACCAGCGGTGAAGGCTCTGTGCTGGACGGGACCAGCGGAGAAGGCTCTGTGCTGGACGGGACCAGCGGAGAAGGCTCTGTGCTGGACGGGACCAGCGGAGAAGGCTCTGTGCTGGACGGGACCAGCGGTGAAGGCTCTGTGCTGGACGGGACCAGCGGTGAAGGCTCTGTGCTGGACGGGACCAGCGGTGAAGGCTCTGTGCTGGACGGGACCAGCGGTGAAGGCTCTGTGCTGGACGGGACCAGCGGCGAAGGCTCTGTGCTGGACGGGACCAGCGGCGAAGGCTCTGTGCTGGACGGGACCAGCGGCGAAGGCTCTGTGCTGGACGGGACCAGCGGCGAAGGCTCTGTGCTGGACGGGACCAGCGGTGAGGGCTCTGTGCTGGACGGGACCAGCGGTGAAGGCTTTGTGCTGGACGGGACCAGCGGTGAGGGCTCTGTGCTGGACGGGACCAGCGGTGAAGAAGTCTCTGGGTGGACGGTCACTGGTGCGGGCTGGACGGTCTCTGGAGCGGGCTGGACGGGGCTGGGCGGAACCAGCGATGAGGAAGGCTCGGGTGGTGGAGTGGGGCTGGTGCCGTCATCGATGGTGAAGGGAGATCCGCAGGACACCAGCACCCACTCCACATAAGCTGCGAAGCTCACCTGGGGAGCCTCCCCAGACAACAGCTCTCTGGTGGCGGTGTTGAGCCCAGCATAGAGGAAGCTGCAGAGGCTGTCGTCCGGGAAGGTCGTGGCGGGAACGAGGCGGAGGAAATCCGCCAGATGATCCTCCAAGGGACGATCTTCTTGCTCTAAGCAGAGCAATTGGACTGCAACGAAGGAATCCATTACCTTGGGGTCGGTCAATCTGTCACGGTGTGGTTCAGGCAGAGGAACGAGGAGTCCGGAATATCGGTAAAGATCACTTTTAATATATATATAACACAGGCAGAAAATCAGGAACACGGGCGCCACACGGGCTAACAACAAACATTGACCGACCAAGACTGAATGAACCAAGGGAACTAAATACACGGAGGAATCAGACATAACAAGGTGAAAACAGGTGACACTGATGATGATAACGAGGGACAGGCTGGTAAGTGAGGGAGTGAGTTCAGGTGTGGAGACAAGGAGGATTCTGGGGAGTGTAGTGAAGCTGAACATTTATTCATTTAGCTGACGCTTTTATCCAAAGCGACTTACAATTGCTACACATGTCAGAGGTCGCACGCCTCTGGAGCAACTAGGGGTTAAGTGTCTTGCTCAGGGACACATTGGTGTCTCACAGTGGATTCGAACCCGGGTCTCTCACACCACAGGCATGTGTCTTATCCACTGCGCCATCACCACCCCAAGACGAAGACAGACAGGTGCAGACGAAGACTGTGACACTGATAGCAAGTTGGATAACCACTTCAAGTTACCCCAGCAGGCACAAGATATAGACTACAACGTCGGTCAGATGTTGGATTTTGGTTGAAAATGAAAGTCGGGTTGATGTCTAAATCCAATGTTTGTTTGACATCAAGCTCCAACAATGGGCAGTCGTTGAATTTTGGTTGGAATAAACCAAACAAAAAAGTGAAATGCATGGCCGTACACTTATTACCAGCTTAACTTAAAACTAACCAGATTTACTTTATTTAATTTACATTTTAATGAAATCATATTTTGTATTTTAAAGTCACCATGATGGTGGTTAGCATTTGCTTTAGTTGTGCTCTTATCTCCTTAATATCAAATGTTCTCTGACTGTTAGAATTGTGTGTTTATAATATAAAGCACAATTGTTGTAGCTAAAAAAGCCATGAGAAAATGAGATCAGGTGATGTTGGCTGTTTATTGATGATGATGATGATGATGACGACGATATCATCATGTAATTGCCTGAATCCCTGATCTTATTCAGTGTCTAATGCTTTGATTATATAGGACTTGTGGTTTTAATATTGTTTTATTCATAATAGAAGTCATTTGATTCTAAAGCATGTCTAGCAGTGTTGTCTAGCATTTATCAAATAATATACTTGGTTTTTAAAAACTATTTAGTGCACAGAAACCTTTCATCTATGGCATTACTTAGACGCACACAGACATCAAGAAACAGCGTATGAATCTCAACAATGGTGACAATCAAACAAAATATCCAGATAATCAGATCAACTCTGAGCATAAAACAAGCTACAAAAAGCTGCATAATCTATTAATGCTGCAATGCATGCTGGGAGATATGGGTGAGTTTTGATTGGTGGTACCCAGCATGCACTGCAGCATGAAGCATTTAATTGATTGGCATTGTTGAGAGTCATACACTGATTCTTGATGGCTAAGAATAATGTAGCGGAAAAAGATGAATGCACTAAATGTTTTTAAAATCCTTTATATTATTTGATAAACAACATCGCTATCATGCTGTAAAATTAAATGGCTTCTGTTATAAAACATTTAAAACAAGTCCTATGTAATCAACACATTAGACACTGAATAAGGGATTCAAGCAATTACATGATGATGACTTCATCATCAATAAACAACATCACCTGATCTATTTAAAAATCTATTTTTCTCTAGGCTTTTTTTTGCTTTATAAACACACAATTACAGCATACAGAGAAAATGTTATACTAAAAAGTCAAGGGTCAAAAGTCCAACTAAAGCAAACGCCAGCCACCATCATGGTGACTTTAAAATACAACTATTGATTTCGTTAAAACGGAAATGAAATAAAGTAAATCTGGTTAGTAATAAGTGAAGCTGGTAATGCTGTTTGAGTTGTTTACTCCTCCTCTGCTGAGATCTTCACAGATTTTATGTGCTGCCATACATGTTAAATTTTCTTTGCGGTGCTTATTCCAACCAAAACTCAACATCTGTCTGACGTTGGAGCTTGACGCCAAACAAATGTTGGGTTTAGACGTCAACCATTTTCAACCAAAATATGATGTCTGACTGACCATTTTCAACCAAAATATGACGTCTGACTGACGTTGGATTAGTTGGAGTCCAACGTCTTCCTGACGTCAGTACTGTGCCTGCTGAGCCTTAATGGTATGCTTTTATTATTCATATTGACACAAGGTGTGATTACTGTATGCATTTTAATCTGGGCTCATCTAGTTAAACTTTTTTTTTTTTTTTGCCTCATAAATGTAAATCCTCATTTATTAGACCGTGAACCAATAATTTTACTACACTGTTTACAACTCTGCTTATCTGTTTCCCCAGGTAATCCCAGATCCTCAGCCCTGCTGTGAGACATCTTCTTGACCTGATCTGACTAAGCCCTGACACATCTATTCTGCTGAAACAATGAAAATGCCCTTTGTTTTTCACGGTTCATCATAAAACACTTGTAATGTTTTGCTCATCTGATTGGTGGAGCACATTTTCAGTCATCATTTCAGTCGCTATATGTTTAAAAAATGTGTCCACTAGATTTCGCTGTGTCTATAGAAGCCTTTTATTAGTTTACCTTGACTAAAATGCCAATTAAGACACAGGGCTATGTCTGACCTCTCTCTTAATACATCCACGGTCTGGCCTGGCAGGGTTTATTTTTGTGTGCATAGTTTCGGAGGGATCTATTTATTGTTGTTAATATGATATGTTAAATGTCCTACCATTATATACTGCCATATATATTACTACTAAATCCTGCTTGACCATTTAGTTATGCTAAGATAATACATATTCAACTTTTATAAGAATAAATATATAGATATAAATATCAATAATTTATGCTTTACAAAACTTCCACTTCCGGTACTGTCTTTTCTTTTGCTGGCTCTCAATATTTATTTTGTTAGCATACTGCATGTAGCATTCTCTATGGTAGCCAACATGAATTGGCACATCTGGAATGTGGCCTTCTGTGTTTTCATATTTTTCCACAGCTTTTTGGGCGATTTGGCTTTCTTTTGTATTTAAATTCAACCACTAAAGAACATTATACAAACTTAGTAATAGTGAAATAGTGACGTCACACGGTCAGACGGCTCGATTTGAGACAGGGGAAAACATATAAGGAGATTAAAAAAAAACACTGGATGGATTTTTATCATTATATGATGGTTGTTTACAGGCACTGCCAACACACATTTCAGTACAATCAACTTGTAAAAGTGCATGTACCATTATATGACCCCTTTAAATTGTTTATTATTTTTGTTACAAACGCCAGTGAAGATCCCTCGATCGGCCACCGGAGGTCTCAGTCTCCCGAGTATTAACCGTGGACTACAATTCCCAAGAGCCCACATACCTTGACACAAACATGTCTCACATGACCTGGCTATTTAAGCCACGCACGCACGCACGCACGCACGCACGCACGCACGCACGCACGCACGCACGCACGCACGCACGCACGCACGCACGCACGCACGCACGCACGCACGCACGCACGCACGCACGCACACACTGACTATTGTTTCTTGTTGCCTGCCTGTGACCCTATCCTTTGCCTTCCCTGATCCTTTTTCCGATTATGTCCTCAATTATCCTGCTGTATGACTATTGTGCATCTAACATAATACATAATCTGGTAACTGATAAATAAAACTCTTAAAGATTTCTGGAAATTGCCAACACATAATCAGTTATTTTGATTGATAAGCATGATATCATGAGTGCATCAAAGCAAGCATTGTTGGGGAAATATTCACGAAAATATGAGGAAAAGAAAATGCCACAATGTCTCTTTATTCTCTTATTTATTTATGTAGGGTGAAGAGATACAGATCAAGGATCAGTAACAAACTACACTTAAAAAGATATTATTTAACATTATTAGATTTACTGCTTTAACAAAACACTTTTGAGTCACATGTGATATTCATGTGTCCTGTCTGTCTCAGTGCTGAAACTCTTTATACAAAGTTACATGTATAGACATCTCAGACTTTATACAGTAATCTATTGCAAATTTCAAACACACATTAGTCCTCATTAATATTGCTTAATCATGTTAATGATTCTTCATGATTTTCATCTTAAATCATACGCAGAAGGTTCAGAATTATTGTAATCACATTCTGCCAAGCTCTTGTTCTCTTAAGGAAAACAGTAGGAAACCACTGAAAGTGTTGTAGTTATACTTGTCATCAGTTAACCTCGTGCCAGACCAAAGACTCACATAGACGACATCTCCAACCTCCAGGATCAACACAACTCCATTAGAGAAGGTAAAATCACCCTGAGGCTGATATTCATATGCTGCAACCACATGCTCTCCATTCTTAACAATGGCTGCAGATGCTGGAGTTGGGCCATAACCCAATACAGAGACTCTGAACATGTACGCTCCTTTCAGTGGGGCTGTGAAAATACCTAAATCAAATAACAAGAGATACAGAATCAGCTGTTTCCTGTGTTCTTCTTCCAGACGAATACAATAGTTATATTTAACAATCCTGGTTAATACAAGCTTTATAATGGGAGTGAATGGCTGGAGAAAATTTGAAGCCCAAAAAAGTGCATCCATCCATTATAAAAATTATTAATAATTAGTAATAACGAACGCTGAAGCTCAGAGGAAAGTGCAAACAAAACACCGGTTGTGAATTAGCCATTTTAAAGAGAAATGTTGGAGGATTTCTACATAATAGAAGAGGATCTTCAGTTCCCTATCGGTCAGTCACTACAACGTAGGTCATGACTGACCAATAGGAATCTCGCTAGAGAGGCCAATCTACTTCGAGTGAAACTAAAACAAGCCAATACACATTGGCGTGCAATCATTTGCATCAGCTGTGCAGCCTCGCAGCGCGGGTATTAAAGCGCAGCTGTTGTAATTGCACATTAGCTTTTTGCTTCGGAGCCAAACACTTCGATGCCTCTGCTTCAACTGAAAGTCAACTTTGACGAGCCTTTTGGACCTCTCCTTCCCGGTGCGGGCGTGACAGCACGGCAGCGCGAGCAGTTTCTCTTTCTCTCTCTCTCTTCTTTTTTGTTTTGAAAAAAATTGAGCAAACAAAAAAGAGCTGTTTTTACAGCTGGTAAGGTGGGCCTCAGAGCGCTCAAAGGCTGTTATAACAGCTGGTAAGACCTTCAGAGAGAGATCCAGCGCACAGGCGGGTGCACATTCCCGTCTGTGATCGTTGTGACTGTTCCCCTGCGTGCTTCAGCACCAGTGAGAGTAGTCCCTAAAAGAGCTTACACAGATAGTTCGCGTCTTTTTCAAGATGACGTTCTATCTGTGTGTTTCTGGATGCGGTCGTTACCTGGGGTCGCGGGATGGTCACGATCGCTGCCTTGTGTGTCTGGGCCTCGAACACGCACAGGCAGCGCTCGTGGATGAGTCATGTACCCATTGTGGGAAGATGACCATCTCGGAGCTGCGGTCGAGACTCTTGTTCCTGCAAAGGGGCGGAGTCCCCGTGCCTACGCCTCGTTCCAACCCCCCATTGCGGGTTGCTTCGGGCGGTGACACGGGTGACCTGAGGATTACGGTGAGCGCGCTTCCTTCGGGGAACCAACCCCCTTGGAACCCTCACCCCTCTCATGCTCCGCAAGCAGCTGAGCCGCCAACGGAGCGTGCTGGACCATCCTCGAGATGTGTACCAGTCGTTTCGTTCGGCGCTCCCTGCGACGACCAGATGTCGATCGCTGCATCGGAGGGTGGGTCAGATTTCTCTGCGGACGACGTCTCGGAGCCGCTGCCTCCTTCTGGTGTGTCAGCGGTGCCCGAGACGGAGATGATGGCCATGCTTTCCCGGGCCGCCAACAGGGTAGGGCTCGTGTGGAACCCTCCACCGTGTCCCGAACCCTCGAGGTTGGACGATTGGTATCTCGGGGTGGCGCGCGCTGGTTCTCAGCAACCCACCCCAGTGCCCTTCTTCCCGGAGGTGCATGACGAGCTTACGGGGACGTGGACGGCACCTTTCACAGAGAGAGCCTCCCGAGCCATGTCCCTGTGTTCCACTTCGCTGCCCCACTCCGGGTACGCCTACGGTCCCTTTGGTCCCGCTTGTACGGTCTCTGAGAGCCTGGTTAGCGCTCCCCAGTCCGTCTCGCTGGCTCATCCGGACCATCAGGCTCGGCTATGCGATTCAGTTCGCCCGGCATCCCCCCAAGTTTCAGGCCATCCATTCCACTACAGTGAGAGCAGCCGATGCCCATGTCTTGCGTGCGGAGATCGCAGTCCTACTGGCGAAGGACGCGATAGAGCCGGTCCCTCCAGCTGATATGAAGTCAGGGCACTACAGTCCCTACTTCATTGTACCCAAGAAAGGTGGTGGGTTACGACCAATCTTGGACCTGCGAGTGTTGAATCGGAGCCTCCACAGGCTACCGTTCAAAATGCTCACGCAGAAACGCATTTTCGAGTGCATCCGTCCCCGAGATTGGTTTGCAGCGATCGACCTAAAGGACGCGTACTTTCATGTCTCGATTCTTCCTCGACACAGGCCGTTTCTGCGCTTTGGGTTCGAGGGTCGAGCATATCAGTACAAGGTCCTACCCTTCGGGCTGTCACTGTCCCCCCGTGTCTTCACGAAAGTCACGGAGGGGGCCCTTGTTCCCATGAGAGAACAGGGCGTTCGCATCCTCAACTATCTCGACGACTGGCTTATACTAGCACACTCTCGAGATCAGCTCTGCGAACACAGGGACCTCGTGCTCAGGCACCTCAGCCAGTTGGGTCTTCAGGTCAACTGAGAAAAGAGCAAACTCGCCCCTGTGCAGAGGATCTCTTTTCTCGGTATGGAGTTGGACTCGGTCACACAGACAGCGCGCCTCACAGAGCAACGCGCTCAGTCGGTGCTGAACTGCTTGAACACGTTCAAGGGCAGGACGGCGGTCCCACTGAAAAATTTTCAGAGGCTCCTGGGGCATATGGCAGCGGCATCAGCGGTTACACTGCTTGGCTTGCTTCATATGAGACCGCTTCAGCACTGGCTTCATGGCCGAGTCCCGAGATGGGCGTGGCATCACGGCACTCACCAGGTGACGATCACACCGGCCTGTGACACCAGACACTGTGCAAAGTCAGGGAGGATGAGGAGCAGGTTCTTCTGGTGGCTCCCTATTGGCCCACCCGGACTTGGTTCCCAGAACTCATGCTCCTTGTGACAGTCCCCCCCTGGCCCATTCCTCTGAGGAAGGATCTTCTGACTCAGAGACGGGGCACCCTATGGCACCCGCGCCCAGACCTCTGGAAACTCCATGTCTGGTCCCTAGACGGGACGCGGAGGTTCTAGGTGACTTACCCCCTGAGGTACTTAACACCATCACTTCAGCACGGGCGCCGTCCACGAGACGTGTTTACGCCCTGAAGTGGAACCTGTTCGTCGAGTGGTGTTCTTCTCGCCGAGAGGACCCCCGAAGATGTTCGATAGGGTCTGTGCTTTCCTTCTTGCAGCAGGGGTTGGAGCGAAGACTGTCTCCCTCCACCCTCAAAGTACATGCTGCCGCTATTTCAGCTTTTCACGACCACATAGATAGCAAAACAGTTGGGAAGCACGACCTGGTCGTCAGGTTTCTTAGGGGGGCGAGACGATTAAATCCTCCTCAACCCCCCTCCATACCCTCTTGGGATCTTTCCCTGGTGATTCGAGCACTTCAGGATGTTCCCTTTGAGCCTCTGCAATCAGTAGACTTAAAGCTTCTTTCCATGAAGACTTTGCTGCTGGTTGCACTGGACTCTGTCAAGAGGGTAGGAGACCTGCACGCATTTTCGGTCGACGAATCGTGCCTAGAGTTCGGGCCGGGAGACAACCATGTGGTATTAAGACCCGGGCCTGGCTATGTGCCCAAGGTTCCTACCACTCCCTTCAAAGACCAGGTAGTGAACCTGCAAGCGCTGCCTTTGGAGGAGGCAGACCCAGCCCTGGCTTTGCTCTGTCCCGTTCGCGCTCTACGTATGTACGTGGACAGAACTCAAAGCATCAGGATCTCAGACCAGCTCTTTGTCTGTTACGGAGGCCAGCAGAAGGGGAAGGCTGTCTCCAAGCAGAGGATGGCCCACTGGATAGTGGATGCCATTGCCTTGGCTTACCAAGCTCAAGGCGTGCCCTGCCCGCTCAGGTTGCATGCACACTCCACGAGAGGCGTTGCATCCTCCTGGGCGCTGGCACGTGGCTCCTCGCTAACAGATATCTGTAGAGCTGCGGGCTGGGTGACACCTAACACGTTCGCTAGATATTATAGCCTATGTGTAGAGCCGGTCTCCTCCCGTGTTCTCACCCTAGACGGGTAGAAGCACAGTGAGACCCAGCTCTGTCGGCTTGCTGCACCCTACTGTGCAACCTTATTACTCCAGAGTAAAACCTGTTGAGTCCTCCAAAACCCCTCGGCCTGGACATGGCGGAGCGTCCGGCGCCAGGCCCTTATCCGCTGAATCCTTGAGAGCCGGATCTGGGCTGGGTTCCATATGTGTGACCCTACGTGGATCCCATATGTGTATATTCTCCACGGTTGCTCCTAAGACGGAAGCCCGTGTCTTTCCCTTGGGCTAAGTCACCCATTATTTCATATGCAGTACAACCTTCAGGTTAGTCCATATGTATTTTCCACATAACTCTTTGAAGAAGTGGCTTCCGCAGCGTTTCCTTCCTAAATAGTAAGGGCACGCTTTCCCAGTGTTATCCAATATCTCACTGTATGGGTTAATCACGGAACAACAGTGTCAGACTCACTCTGTGTAAGCCTCCTCCTATCGTCCTTCCAGGCAAGAAGGTGTAGAGGCTTGCATGGGGCGCTGGATGGGGTGCAGCGGCTGTGGCGCTTTGGTAGGGATTCCTATTGGTCAGTCATGACCTACGTTGTAGTGACTGACCGATAGGGAACGTCTCGGTTACATATGGTAACCCTCGTTCCCTGAGGGAGGGAACGGAGACGTAGGTCCCGTCGCCACATCTGCTGCCGCCCGCCGAGGCGGCCAGCTTTCTCAGGTTTGGCTCCTCAGCAAAAAACGAATGTGCAATTACAACAGCTGCGCTTTAATACCCGCGCTGCGAGGCTGCACAGCTGATGCAAATGATTGCACGCCAATGTGTATTGGCTTGTTTTAGTTTCACTCAAAGTAGATTGGCCTCTCTAGCGAGATTCCTATTGGTCAGTCATGACCTACGTCTCCGTTCCCTCCCTCGGGGAACGAGGGTTACCATATGTAACCGAGACGTTTGTTGCACAGCCCTATTTGTTTATTATAACTCTGACTGTATTCGTCTGAAAGAAGAATGTCATATACACCTAGGATGGCTTCAGGGTGAGTAAATCATGGGTTCATTTTAATTTTAAAGTGAACTATCCCTTTAATCACCAAACACACTGTGTAATAGTTTTAAGCGAGACGGCAGATCATTTAATTCTCTTATACACATTACACAACTGCAGAGAGGTCTGAATGGAGCAGAAGGGTTTTCATTATTATAAACTTAAGTTTTATGACTCATTTCATTGATAATTACCTGTAACTGGGTTGTAGGCGTTCCCTATGTTTGTGAAGACGTTCCTGTAGATTAGTGTGATGTCATTGGTAAAAGGACCAGTATCTCCACGGCCAGATTGCAATGAAGCTGAAAAAGCTATTTCTCTGTCTGTCATTGAAAAACATAAGCAATATTGTGAGATATTACTCTATTACACTGAGAATGTATACACTGAATTTAACATCATTCAAGCAGTTTCACCTCTATTTTCCTTTCTCAACTCCACTTGACCCAGAGTAAGATTTGATATTTCTGTGAAGGAATAAAGATTCTATTAATTGACATTTACACTCATTATTGTAATAGATAAATACAATTTACACAGGATACACTAAACTTTACACTATGCAATGTATTGCATTGGTGTTTTACTTTGAGGATCATTGATAAAGAGTGAATGTTTTGGTGAGATACCATCATTTTTCTTGTTAATCTCATCCCTCAGTTCTCTGATGTTTGTTTTCTGCTCTGTAACTGTGGCGGTCAGTTCTCTGATGTTTGCTTTCTGCTCTGTAACTGTGGCGGTCAGTTCTCTCAGTGCTGCATGGATTTCAGGGAAGCACAGATGGCAGTTTTGTTGGCTGTCAGTTGAAGCTTCATCTCTCAAAGTGTCTGTTTGCGGTGGATTCTGTCCTCCGTCCTCAGATCTGAGCTGTTGACTGATCTCATTCTCATTGAGTCCTCCATCTACCTGATGCTGTACGACACACACAAAGGTTTCCAACAGCAGCAGTAAACATACTAAACCCTTCATTCTTCACTGATGTTTGTTTCCAGCTCTTGCTCTGTCATCCTCACAGCCTCTCATGTTGCTTTTATAGTGTCCTGATTTACTGTCTTTGTACTTGATATATATTGTTCCAGATAAATAAGTAGTTCAAGTTAATTGTTAATCAGAATTAGTGTAATGTTGCATGTAGTAGAGTTTTATCAGTAGATGTTTATCTCTATTTGCTACATTTGTGGCATTATGTTGATCTCAACAGAAAATAACTTTGACTCAAGTTTTTAATTTTTTAATTTTATTAATTTAGATTAGCGGTCGACATCCTTATGAACACCCCAGGTCGTGTGAATGGATTGTCAGATCTGCACGCTAACGCAGGTTAAAATCTCACACTTTTAGTGCACCTAATAGTATTTATAGCACCTAATAAAACAGGCTCTGTCATCCTCACAACCTCTCCTTTTATAGTGTCCTGATTTACTGTCTTCTCTACATGATTTATATTGCTTCAGATAAATAAGTAGTTCAAGTTAAAGGAATGTAATAAGTAGTTCAAGTTAAAGGAATGTTAAAGGAATGTTTCAGAATGGTTCAGTAGATGTTTATCTATCATTTGTGACACTGTTGATCACAACAGACTTTTGACTCAAAGTTTTTAAATAGTATTTATTGGACAGACTTAATAAAACAGGCTGTGTGACTGTGAGGATGATTACCTCAAAATGTACATCCATATGCAAGTTTGAGTGACTTTATTTAAATTAAATGCATCAGCTATTGTCATGTACCAGTGATTATCCCGACCTCTGATATATTTCTGACCTCTGATATAGATGGTCACATGACTCTCTGGTATCTATGTGCTTATATTACAACAGTTACCAGGTTTATCAGCTTTAAAAAGAGGAAACATTGCACATACATTTACACAGACAAAATTAGTAAGTGATGTTTACATAGATAATGTTTAAGTCTTGTGACAATACTATTGATATTTTAATCTTGGCCCATTTACATCAATTGTAAGTCCCTGACAATTTTATCTAAGTTGACAGTTATTTCTGTGGTGATTGATATCATGCCACAAATGTTGAAGGAGTTTAACTTGTGTTGAATCCACACAATTCATTTAAATGTTATTTTTCCTCCACATGCAACAACATCCTGTATCAACAAATGTAAAACTGAATAAATGCACAAAAACTTGTCAACTTAAATTAATTTTATGACATGTATAAAAACATTAAATGTAATTATTAACCTGATGTACAACTTTTCACAAGCAAGAATGCCCTAGATTTTGGGAAAGTGGATTATGCACTAATGATAACATTGACATTGACTTGTTTTACAGTACCATAATGTGAGCGGTGTTTTTATCTTTGTTAATTATTACTTACACATTGGGTGCTTTCACACTGGCAGTTTAGTTCGGAACAGGGCACAGTTCGCATGAAAAAGGTTTATCACAGAAATGACATCTGCCCTCCCTTTTAAGACATTTACGTTTTTGTTTCTTCTCTGTGTTTATGTTAAAGGATGCTGCTGCAATCTTTACTTTTGTCTTGACATCAGAGTCTCTTTCCCAAGTAGCTAACCTGTCCAAGTTGTTTTGCATGTTTCTAGTGGACCATGTGAAGTCTAAGAAAGACAGTGCCTTGTATTGTATTCATCTGAAAGAATGTCATATACACCTTGGGTGGCTTCAGGTTAAGTAAATCATGGGCTAATTTTCTTTTTTGGGTGAACTATCCCTTTAATACCAAGGAGGCAAATTTATGGTGAAATGATTGTCTTTCCACTTCCGTATTATGGCCCCAACAGTGCTCACTGGAACATTCAGAAGCTTAGAAATGTGCCTATAACCAATGCCATCATTATGTTTTGCAATAATTAGGTTGCGAAGGTCTTGAGACAGCTCTTTGCTTTTACCTATCATGAGATGTGTCTTATGTAACACCTTGGCAATGAGACCTTTTTGTAGGCCATCCGTTGGGACTGAACCAGCTGATATTAATTTGCACTGACGGGTGCTGGATTGCTTTTTAATTACTGATAGTTTTCTGCTGTTGTCTTGGCTTTCCATGCCTTTTTGCACCTCCCTTTCTTCATGTGTTCAATACTTTTTCCCTGTGTCATTTCACATTATTACACATAACTTAATTTCTGAACTTATTTGTTTTGGTTTCTTTGTATATATGGATAATGTGGGTGGTTACCAACATCTGGTGAACATTTCATGTCAATAGCACCTTTGGAAATATATTTACTGAGAAAAATGGTGACTTGCTCAATACTTATTTCACCTGCTGTATATCGTTATCGCAAGAGGCTGCAATTATATTATATATGAATATTGTCATAGTGATGTAATTGTGTGGGCTGCTTTTGTATTTTACTTTTTAATACCTGTTAGGATTAAACACGCAATCTTTTTCTCGTTGAAGCCATTTGTTTAGTTTCCTCAAAACAATTAATTAATCCAGTGTTATTATGTACAGTATGAGCTTACTATGAGCTTATATATATAAATCAGTTGGGCAAAAACACAGTGAACCTTGAACCTTGTAGATGATGCAGCCCCAACATCAGCATTAGAAGAGAGCGCCATCAGTCACAAATGCTGCATCGTCATTGGTTAATTCACAGTGGAGGGGCGCTGCTTAATCAACGAGGTTGGCGCGCGTTAGTTAACGTATGAGTTGCAGGCAGACGGAATGGAGGAAAAAACTGTTGCAGGACTCAAAAGAAGGTAAGCAACATGTTTTTTTAAAACAGAATTTGGCGAGTGTATCCGGGTTCTGATACTCTCTGAAGAAACTGGTCGTATTTTGTAGTTGGCTTGCTAGGAAGGCCATGGTAATTAGCTTTCTGCAATAAACATCTTTAAGTAAAAAAATTAAAAATAATAATTTCTACATTCAGCGAGGCCTATACATTCTTGAAGTTACATAAATTGTGTATGATTGGAAAATTTTTATCTCGTGCAGTGAGACCCCAATAATTAAATGTGTTGTACTTTTGTTTATTTTACAGAATGAGTGCAGCTAATACAAAACTGCCCAGAAGAGCGCGAAACCCTCCGAAAAAGATGAGTTTGTATGAACCAGACAGCTCCCCCGGAGATAACCAAGATGATAATTGAGTTATTTTACTATACTACGGCTTAGCTCATTTTGTTAAAGGTTCTCTAAGCGATCCTGGGTGATGTCACTTCTTGTTGACGTTCGAACTATTGTCAAACAAAACGGAGGCTAGACCCTTGGTAGCTGGCACAATATTGATTACAGGAATTTTTAATGGAATGTCATGAAAAAGGAGTGCAACTTATTTGTACATTTTAGTGACTGAATTTTGCGAATCATCTCAAAATTTAAGGGATAAAATAATTTGTATAGGAATTGCAGCTCAAAGTTCTTTACAAAAAAATATTCCTGCGCCATACTCTTCATAGACAATGTGTAAAATAAATAAATAAATGAACAAATAAAATGTGTGATAATTAAATAATGAAAGGGATATGTGATAATTAAATAATGAAAGGGATTAAAAACATTGAAAAAATAGAATAGAGAGTGCATAAATCAAAGAGTTGGAGCGAATAAATTTGAAAGTGCTAAAAGAATAAAGTTAATCCTAGTTGAAGGCTAAAGTGAAGAGGTAATTTTGTTGCTTTGCTAAGAGGGTTAGAAATAAGACAATAAAGATATAGTAGCATGTTTAAGTAAGATTGATTTTTAGCCTGCACTGATTTACTCACAATCTCCTTTTTGTTTACTTTGTGTTCATTTTCAGGACTTCTTGTATTTTTGACCTTTGAAGATGGATACACAGCAAAGATGTTTAATCTCTGTGATATTCTAAACAAAGATGATAAACCCATCGCTTGCTTTAGAGATCTGACACCAGGAGAAAAAGTACTTGCAAGATGGTCTGACAATAAGTTCTACAATGCTACAGTAGACTTCATTGGAACAGCTGACAAAACAGTGGATACCAAGAAGGCGACAAAGAAGGACATGAAAAAAAGAGATGCAGCTGCACAAAGATTCTACAACCTTCCATTCCTACCTCTGCACAGGCCAGTCCACCTCTGCACAGGATCACCCAAATACTGTGGACCAAAATGTCATTCAGCCTCCAACAACCTGGCCAGTGTACCAGCCTCCACCTACAGAGTCATTTCTACCTGTCCAGCCACAGCACCAGCATGCAACTGCCTGGCCACAGTATCAACTTCCAGTTTCCCAGTCATCACCAAATACGCCACAGCATTACCAGCATTCACCAGTCCAGTCGCTCAACCAGTATGGAACTACTCTGTCTCCAATTCCACACAATTCCAGCCTTTCGCAGTATTCAAAGCATCACCAGCCTCACACAGCACTACCCACACCTTCAGACCAAACACAACAGCAGCCTGTTTTGGCAGATTTGGATCAGCGAAGACAGCCACCAGCTCCTACAGCCAAAGAAAGCTTCCTCAAAATGTTGCACAGTCCTAATACACATCAAAAACCTGCTGTTCTTGGGGACCAGAGCCAGACAAGCACCTCTGTACATGAGACTTCTTCAAGCTCATCTGCAGATACTTTAATCATCGAGCGTGATCCAATTCCAGAATATGGAGAACCATGTTTCATTTCGCCTGAGTCAGCAGAAGACAGATCATGGAAGCCATGCGAAGCACGCAAGACAGAAGTGGAAAAATTAGTGGAGGAAAAGGCCAAACTGCATGATGTGCTGTGTGATATAAGTAAGTATGTTTTGTCTCTCTGTTGCAATTACATGTTCTTTTAACACTTCTTTTTTTCTCTCACAGTTTTTCTAACACACCTAGTATATATTCAGAAGAGTTGTGTAAAAAAAAAAACGTGGGTAATAATCTAGTGTATTAAATTGTGCAACATAAAATTGTAATTATGTTTTTATATTGGTATATGTTTAAAGTTCTACTACATTGTCTTACTACTTTGGACATTGGGAGTTATTTGATGCTTAAGCTAAATCTTAAAAGCTTTAAACAATTTGGTAAAACTCTTATCCAATCATTAAAAATCTTTTGGACTTTTTAAAAACTTGTCTTTTTTATTTTTTTTTTACTTTATGAATGCTGCTGTGTCCCTGTAAGGTAATATACATATTTTGTGTCACAGGTGGTGAGCACCTCGAGGCATTCAGAAGTTTTCTGGACAAAGTGGAACAGACCCAACCTCAGGCTGGTGTTTGGGCTCCAAAAGGCAGATCTCGGCAGCAGGAGCTATATCCAGGAAGTGGCCTCTTCTTGTCCTCGACTCACCTGCAACCGAACTTGAATCCATGCAACCGCAAAGAAGGACTGCCTTCGCTTGTTCCATCTTCTTTTTGATGAATTCTTTACTGCAGAGGAGTGCCAGAATGCTGTGGCATTTGGGAAACACGGAAAGGTGCCAGATGGGAAGAGAGTCCTGGATAAGTTCAAAGTCAATGCAACTCTAAGTAAGTATGTTGCTCATGTGGTTGTTAACAATTTGTGGAAAAAGTTGTGAAAATTCATAGGTAAAAAATGTGTGGGAACCCAATAAGAGGTGTTGGATACCCATAATGATTTCCATTACACGAGAGTAGATGTTAAAACTTCATGCTGATTTGTACTCGGCTTTCGCCAAGATAAGCAACACTAAGACGTAGCTTTACAGTAAACTATGCTTCTCCATCCATTTACGCTTCTTTCCATATGAGGGTGTGACTCCCCTTCTGTCCGGCGTTAACGGCTGCAGTGTACTTGCCGCGTCAGCACACACGACGGCTGCAACTACAGTGTGGTCTCCCTAGTGGACCAACACGACAACCGTCTGGATTGAGCCGAGTAGGGGACATCTCTAGGGTCTTCAAGTGGGCACCTTCCGTCCTCAGTGTTTCGTCGACTAGCCCACGACACCTCAAGAGGGCTCGACAGTGACTCTGGCGTCCCAGAGTCACCCCCCTCCGTCCCCCACTCAACTCAGCCCAGCTTACTGACCTCTACATCCCTCCTGCTGCTGAGACCTAACCACAATCTCACAATCTCTCCGCAACCCAACCATACGCGCCAACCCGTTTGACTAAGGCTGTCGAGCCCCACTGGTGCGTTAAAGCAGTTTCAGTGTCAACGGTTCCGTATGGCATACCACCTACCGCAAACACAATATCTGCCCAACCACCCGTCATTCACGCAATATACACAGGAACGTAATGAAAGTAAATACTATACAACCTATACAAATAAACCAACAGACTCTTCAAGTTTTTCAAGAATTCTACGAAACCGTAGCGTGGCGGCCTGTACACAGCCAGCTAGAATCTTTCCGTCTCAACCACAGCCAGTTGCTGCTCCTTTCTGCTGCTTCAGATAAGTTCTTTACTGTGCGACGCAACTCTTGGCCGCTGAATCCGACGTCTCTGAGGAACCGGGTTGTAGAGTGTGCCACAAAACCTCGACAACCCACTTCCACTGGATAAACCTGAACTCTCCATCCTCGCTGTTCTGCTTCAGTGGCCAAATGAGCATACCGCAGTTTCTTCCTCTCATATGCCTCATCTACAGCATCCTCCCATGGCACTGTTAACTCTATCAGTTGAACAATGCGTGCTGATCCAGACCACAAAACAATGTCTGGTCGTAGGTTAGTGGTGGCAATCTCAGGTGGAAAAATAAGCCGTTGATCAAGATCAGCCAGCATCTTCCAGTCCCTAGCAGCTTCCAGTTGTCCTGGCCGAGAATTGGTGTTAACACCTTTTCTTGGTGGTTGCTCGCCTGGGCAGAGGAATATTGTCTTCTGCGTGTAATGTTTTGCTAGAACAGGCGGCAACTTATTGGTCATACTACGCTTGCCTTCCAATGCTAAAGCCAAACATCGCAGTACTTGGTCATGGCGCCAAGTAAACCGCCCTTGGCTAAGAGCCACCTTACATCCTGTCAAAATGTGCCTTAATGTGGCAGGTGATGAACACAAAGGACAAGAAGGATCATCTCCTACCCAGAGGTTTAAGTTCTGCGGTGATGGGAGAACATCATATGTTGACCTAATAAGGAAACTGATCCTACTCTCTTCCATTGACCAAAGGTCTTGCCAGCCCATCTTGCGTTGTTCCACACTCTGCCATCTCATCCACTCTCCCTGCTTGGCCTGGGAAATGGCCTTTATACTCCTCATCCTCTCCTCCTGCTTTCGCACCTCGCTGACTACCAGCTTCCTCCTTTGAGCTGGGCCTGCCTTGTGCCATTTAGGAGGAGCTAAACTGATCCCAAAACCCCCTCTTCCATGCTGTACCTGTCCCACGATATCCCCTATTTGAAGGTCAGCCTTTGCCTCTACTACAGATTTCTTTGCTGACCACTTTCTACCAGTTTTTAACACAGGGGCTGCCTCCCTTACACATTTGTCACGTGACTCTACTAATGTCATTTCCAGCCTGACCTTGGCACACTTAAACTCCTCGGTTAAAGCAGAGACTGGCAGCTGCAATATTCCTTTACTTTACATATATCACATAGCTACATTAAATGTTATGATTGTTTCACTGTCCTCACAGTTTTGCTGCATTTCCTTATGTGTTATCCATAGAGATATTACAATGTGAATTTTGTCGTATCAGGATGAAAAAAGTTGTTAATACTGTTGTGGTAACTGCGGTTACTCAATGCAATCTGTAATTTGTGCTTTCTTTTCTTTTATTCTTGCAGCTTACGTCATGCGCTGTAGTACACTGGATGGTTGGACACCGGTTGAGAAAAGTAAGGTATAGATTTTTAAAGCTTGTTGGTTGTGGATAGATCTTTCTGTCTGTCCTGCAGTGAAGAGAGAGTAGCATTCCCGTCCGTTGTTTCTTTGGTCCATCAAGATGTTCTGAAGTGGATGATCTGTGTTGTTTAGAATGGTGAATCTAGTCTGGTAGAAGGAAAAGGTCATATGATTGAATTAGTAATTCATGTGCGTGCGTGTGTGTTTGTGTGCATGAGAGGGAGAGTGAGCGAGAGACTCTGATATTGCTCCATAGTAGCTCCAGTATTGCTCATTTTCTTTTTCAAAGGAGAAACAAAGGAGTCATTAAAAACACCGAATTGAGATTAGCAAGGCATCTCCATAGTCTCAGGTATGACTCCCTCTGATTATTCTGTCTCACCTAGTGAATTTTAGGAGAAACATATGATTTTAGACAAAATAGAGATTAAAATGAGGCTTAGATGAGAATCTCAAATTTGTCTCCTAAAAGCAAGCTCTGAGCAGTAAAATTTTCCTCTGTCTCACCTATTGCTCCTAGTGAATTTTAGGAGAAACATATGAGAAACATTTTAGACAAAATAAAGATTAAAATAAGGCTTAGATGAGAATCTCAAATTTGTCTCCTGAGCTATAGAGAAGCAAGCTTTGAGCAGTAAAATTTTCCTCTGGGAGGAAGTCATATGTCAATATGTTTTGTTGCACTTAAATGTGTAAATCCAGAAGCCTAGTATTTATCTGGAGGTCTTTGTCCTTTGCCTGTCAACCTGGTTTGTCTCTGCCTTTTCTGTTCTGCCCTGTTTGCCATTGTTCACCCTGCCTGTCTTGACCATTCTTAATAAAAAGCTGCACATGGATTCAAAAAGACAAGGCCTTAAACTTGAACAAGGATTAAACTCTTGTAACTGTAACAGACACCAAGGCACAATCACACACACACGCACACGCAAATTATTTTTAAGTTACACATTCTACATTGATTTAAAAAGAAACATCAAATGTGTCTTTAGTTATAGTATTATTTTATACAGAAATAAATTATTTGTAATTCAGATGAGAATAAAGTTAGTGTTTTACAATTTTAAGGAAAACAAATATATTGTTCTGAAATATAGCACATTAATTTTAAATTCATTCAGCTTCAATTACCAATACAATCTTAATTTTATTTAAAGCAAACTATACATTTAAAAGATCTGGGTTCTATGCATATTTTGTAATTTAAAAAAATACAAAATTGTTATGCAAAAAGACAAGGCCTTAGAGATTTCTTTATCCTTTAATGCAGGAAAAATCACACAGCAATGAAAGGCTTAATCTCTTGTCACTGTAACAGACAGCCAGCCACACACACACACACACACACACACACACACAAACACAGACACCAGCCCTCCCCCCCTCCCTCCCCACACAGACAGCCACACACACACACACACACAGAATGGGAGGGGGCCCTCTCTCTGTCAGAGAGAGACAGAGAGAGATACCATTTCAAGAAATCCACATTCAAACCACAATATCTGACTTCCTCTTGGTCTGAGGTAATGACTGTAAATTAGAAAGTTGTCCGGCTTGAGCTGATCAATATGCCTACCGAGTTTTATGATTGTAGGTAAAACTATATAACTAACACCACCACTTTTGTCAAAAGGTGGCGCTACTGAGCCCCTGCACCACGCCCGTTTCTGAAACTTTGCACATGTCTACTGGCTAATAAATGTGATGTGTTTGTCGAGTTTCATGCAATTTCAAGCAATTTCAGGCATGCTAAGAGTCTCAAAAGCATCCGAAAAGAATATTGAAGTTTGATGCGTTGCCATGGCAACAGTATCTAAGATATCAATAATCCTTTCACAGGTCTACATCTGGCATGTGTCTACATTATACACATAAAGTTTGAAGCAAATCGGGTAAAAATAAGAGGGTGATTTAAAAGCATTTTGAAAGTGACACACTTCCTGCTGCCAGTTGGTGGCGCTATAACTTTGGCTCACAATAGTCACATCCATGTGATCGGCCTCTTACAACGAACACACTGCTGAAGTTTCATCAAGATCAGTTAATGTATGCAGAAGTTATAACACACTTCCTGTGTCCATTATTCACCATAAATTTGTTTCCTCGCCACGGCCAAACCGTTCGAGATATCAAAAATCCCCAGGCAAATTTTTCATCCTCAGTGTCTTGACTTCGTGCACACCGAGTTTGGTGACGATTGGGTCAATTCCCTAGGAGAAGTGTTTTAAATTCCTGAACATGCGTTTCCAAACAACCCTAAATAGCCGACTTCCTGTTGGGCTGGCGTAAAACTTAGAGCACGAAAGTTGTTCGGCCCGATGAGATCTATATGTTTACTGAGTTTCAGATTATTACATGCAAGCGTGTTTGATATATGGACAAGTGTAGGATTCCCGTTCCAGGGGGCGCTGTCGAGCCCCCCTGCCACGCCCGGGTACCAGCTTCAGCCCGGCCCTGATGGCCGCGGGTTCTGACCTGTGTGCAAAGTTTCAAGAGTTTTCGAGCACGTTAAGGGCCCCAAAAGTGCCCGAAACCTTGAAAAAAATATAATAATAAAGAAGAAATATAGCTGTGAGCAGCGATTATGGGCCCAAGCCGGTGGCACCGCAACCCCGGAGCCTTTAGTTACCTAAAGGCACCGGCGTGGCGGTACCGCTGGCTTTGGCCCTTTATCGCTGCTCGCAGCTATATTTATATATATATATATATATATATACACAGGTCCTTCTAAAAAAATTAGCATATTGTGATAAAGTTAATTGTTTTCCATAATGTAATGATAAAAATTAAACTTTCATATATTTTAGATTCATTGCACACCAACTGAAATATTTCAGGTCTTTTATTGTTTTAATACTGATAATTTCGGCATACAGCTCATGAAAACCCCAAATTCCTATCTCAAAAAATTTGCATATCATGAAAAAATTCTTTAAACAAGCTATTAACCTAATCATCTGAATCAACTAATTAACTCTAAACACCTGCAAAAGATTCCTGAGGCTTTTAAAAACTCCCAGCCTGTTTCATTACTCAAAACCGCAATCATGGGTAAGACTGCCGACCTGACTGCTGTCCAGAAGGCCATCATTGACACCCTCAAGCAAGAGGGTAAGACACAGAAAGAAATTTCTGAACAAATATGCTGTTCCCAGAGTGCTGTATCAAGGCACCTCAGTGGGAAGTCTGTGGGAAGGAAGAAGTGTGGCAAAAAACGCTGCACAACGAGAAGAGGTGACCGGACCCTGAGGAAGATTGTGGAGAAGGACCGATTCCAGACCTTGGGGGACCTGCGGAAGCAGTGGACTGAGTCTGGAGTAGAAACATCCAGAGCCACCGTGCACAGGCGTGTGCAGGAAATGGGCTTCAGGTGCCGCATTCCCCAGGTCAAGACACTTTTGAACCAGAAACAGCGGCAGAAGCGCCTGATCTGGGCTACAGAGAAGCAGCACTGGACTGTTGCTCAGTGGTCCAAAGTACTTTTTTCGGATGAAAGCAAATTTTGCATGTCATTCGGAAATCAAGGTGCCAGAGTCTTGAGGAAGACTGAGGAGAAAGAAATGCCAAAATGCCTGAAGTCCAGTGTCAAGTACCCACAGTCAGTGATGGTCTGGGGTGCCATGTCAGCTGCTGGTGTTGGTCCACTGTGTTTTATCAAGGGCAGGGTCAATGCAGCTAGCTATCAGGAGATTTTGGAGCACTTCATGCTTCCATCTGCTGAAAAGCTTTATGGAGATGAAGATTTCATTTTGCAGCACGACCTGGCACCTGCTCACAGTGCCAAAACCACTGGTAAATGGTTTACTGTGCTCAATTGGCCTGCCAACTCTCCTGACCTGAACCCCATAGAGAATCTGTGGGATATTGTGAAGAGAAAGTTGAGAGACGCAAGACCCAACACTCTGGATGAGCTAAAGGCCGCTATCGAAGCATCCTGGGCCTCCATAACACCTCAGCAGTGCCACAGGCTGATTGCCTCCATGCCACACCGCATTGAAGCAGTCATTTCTGCAAAAGGATTCTGGACCAGGTATTGAGTGCATAACTGAACATAATTATTTGAAGGTTGACTTTTTTTATTTATTAAAAACACTTCTTTTATTGGTCGGATGAAATATGCTAATTTTTTTAGATAGGAATTTTGGGTTTTCATGAGCTGTATGCCAAAATCATCAGTATTAAAACAATAAAAGACCTGAAATATTTCAGTTGGTGTGCAATGAATCTAAAATATATGAAAGTTTAATTTTTATCATTCCATTATGGAAAATAATGAACTTTATCACAATATGCTAATTTTTTGAGAAGGACCTGTGTGTATATATATATATATATATATACACACACACACACACACACACACACACTGACTAGATGGCAGCCAGACGCTATTGGTTCATGGGAACAAATGTGTCAATAGAGCCAGCATCTTGGCGCGCTGAGGTGGTGCGACGACAGCTGACCTTAAGTTGGCATGATTTGCCGCGATCTGTGTAGTGCTGCTAGCATCGCAAAACAACGAAATAGGGAGCTGCTCCCCCCTCACGCGAACCCGTTAAATATTTTCGATTAGGGATGCACCGATACCACTTTTTGCAGAATGAGACCGATACCAATACTTACATTTTTGGTAGCCTACTCGTCAATATCGATACCATAACCGATCCCTGAATTTTCACAGCATTTGTAATTTTAAAATGTATTAGTAGATAAACCAAAAGAATATAAATCATATAAGTTGGCTTAATTTGTTCATCAAATATATATTCAAATATTTTGATTCTTAATTAATCCTGCTAAAAAGCATGCTTCTGTTTCTGTCACTGTTCATTCTAGTGCTCTTATCATATTTTATCTTCATTGAATAGCACAGCACATGTTTAGAGCTGCTCCAGCAGGGTCAGTCTTGAGGATTGGGCCAGTGGTACACATGTTTAGACACCAGTGAAATACCAATTATTTAATCCAATTTTGATACTACAACAAAAACTACCAGCAAAATTAATGTGAATTTAAAACATTATTAAAACCAGTCAGTAACAATATAAGAACAAATAATCGAATTACAAATAGGACAAATAAATACAATAGATCAAAGAAAAGCTACAAATGAAAAACAGTTTTTAGAGTTTTTCGGGTAGATTGGTAAATACATTTGAATAAAGTAATCAAATGTGAAAAAGTTGAAAAGGGTAGACTATTTAGTCAAGAGCAGTGAGTAATTTATTTGTCCTTTGTTTTATTAACATTAAAACACACTAGCAGGTTTATTAAAGTGCTTCCCCTTTAAGACAGAAGGCACTGGCCCCATTTGAACATGGCTACGTTCACTTGAGATATAACTGACTTTTGTTTACTAGGATACTCGTCAAGACGGGCGTTTTTACATAATTTTGTGACGTGAAAGACAATTTAATTTAGTATTCGCGCGCTGAGGCGCTGGTTTGCGGGGCACGCGCTGTGGATGTTTGCGTTCATGGAACTTCTTGATATGCACACGTCCAGTAATAATGTAGGGAACCACTCGTTATACATAAATCAGGTAACAGGTCATGTTTTACTTTACTTACATATACAATTTAGTTTTAATCCAAATAACACGTGCTGAGTGAATGATCAGGAGCATTCAACAGAAGTGCGCCCGCGTGCTCGCTCTCTCGTCAGTTAACGTTAATAATAAGCTAGATGACTTGTTTTAATTTTCTTTGCCATTGACATCCGATTGAACTATAAACTTTCCACTGATGTCTGTTTGAAGGGATGTGCTCGACCAGCTCGCGTATCTGTGCCGCTGCGCGCTCAATCCATTGCACGTTTCCAGTGCTCGCGCACCACAGCTAAGTTGTGTTACTATATTGCGTTTAATATTCCACTAATAAGACATATTTACTTCATAGACAGCCTTATTTTTTTGGGAAAAAATGGAATCTCGTATATTGTCAATACTAATTGAAAACCATATAGACCCAGTTAGATGGGGCTTCGAAAATTTACTACCTCGTCAGATGACGTTTACTACTTTTTACTGGCCTTAATTTGGCATAATTTAATTTACTACCTTTTACAACCCTGCGGAAACCCTGAATATGAACGCAACGCATTAAATTAAACGTTTAGCATTTTCCTTCCATAGAAAACCATTATAAAACGCATAATGTGGCTTAAAGGTTGTATCAGTGATTTCAGGCCCCAAAATAAATGTCTAATCTTTCCTAACGATCCGCTAGCGGCCCACCCCATAAGCAGACTGTCAAAAAAAACGCGTCTCTGTATGCAGCCTAGGCTCTGAGATCTGCACACAAAAACAAATGGGTACACCACCACTCAAAACCAAAATAAACAGTGTTCCAACCAATCACCGACAGGGGCGGGTGTTGTGAGGTTTTGAGCTCGTTCACGGTTGGACGCAATGTCGGAGCAACACCCGCCCCTGTCGGTGATTGGTTGTTTATTTTGGTTTTGAGTGGTGGTGTACCCATTTGTTTTAAACAAATCCATTTGTTTTTATTTGTTTTAAGATCGGGAGGATCTTCCACGTACAACTACGTATATATTTCAGCGGGAAGTTCCACCGCCTTTGCTGGTGGCCGGAGAGAAACTACAGCGGGGCAGCAGAGTTCGTCTGCGGCTGCAGGATCTGGAGACTCACTGCCCGCTTCCTGGGAGCCAAAACCGACACAACGCTGCTGGAGGCCCAGGCCGTAGGGAAGAAGCCCGGGAGAATCAGAACCAGGACTGAGCGGAGCAGACTGTCACAGCCTGCTGAGGTTTAAATCACAGGTTTCCTAAAGGAAGTCTGGCGGGACTTGGACTGTGAACGACGAAACCTGACTTTAAGTCTCGTTGATTAAATAAATCCATGCAGAAATAAATGAATAAATAGTGGAGGAGTGAGCCTGGACATGTCAGTCTGTTTAAACTTTACTTTGAAGCAGAAACTCTTAGTTCAGAAGGGTGAAGTTTCTGTTTGGACTCAGAGCTGTGAACTGATTAAAATAAATAATCTTTGTATTACTGTAACACATTAATTCGCCTCTTTGTTCTGTTTGTTACTGCACATGATGATAAAGCTACACTTTTAAAATCACAAACAAAACTAACTTTATTATTTATTTATATAAACGCTGTAAGCAATAAGGGGACAAATGATCAAGTACTAGAGTTGATCAAAATAGACTCAAATAATAATTTACTATTTTGTGTTTTAATGTGGAAACATCTTGTATAAACTCAGGGCACTGGCTCTTACATCACATTGTATTACAGGCTTGCTGATATACGAAGTGGTACCAATGGTACCAATACCATTCAAATGTTTAAATTAACATGTATTTTCAAATGTGGATAGACACACCATTGTAGCCATTTTGCATGCAGTGGGCTAGGCTAAGGAAGTAGCGATAGTTTATTTTAAGATTACTTAAGTGGAAGAATGTGACTAATAAACCTAGGCCTACTAGCACTAAGCATTATCCACCTTTTTCTTCGGCTGTTCTATTTCCCATGATTCATAACGGGTTCAACTGAATGCTTGCACTCTAGTTGAGAAATTAGAAAAATATCAGTCTACACATGCCTTTTATATTTAATATGAGCGAAATACATGTGACAGAACACAACAAATCTTTAACTTTTAGGTGGCAAATTTTTTTTTTTAGTAATTCTATGAATTACACTGCGCAAAACAAAAGTAATAGGCTACTAACCGGATGAAGAAGGGCCGGCCTCCACAGAACATAAAATATTATTTTTATTTTATTATCCGTGAAAAAACCCCCGAAACTCAGCGTACAGCGCATTTCTTTACTAAAGCACGGAGACTAACGTTATGTATTTTTGAAAGCAGAGGTAGAGTCATAGTGATAACCAGCCTAAGCTTATTGCTTGGGTTATGCAGCAGTCGGAGGGGATAGAGTACTTAAATTACTTCGTCATTTATGGTCATACAGAAAAAAGAAATATGAAAAAATAATCTGTGAGATGTCTACTTTTGTATGTGTCCACTTACAATAAAAACAAAACATTGTGCTTTTATAAAATAAAGAAAATAAACAGGGTATGCTTTCTGCCTCTCCGTCTCGTCAACTTTGTTTTTCTTGAGCACGTCTATAAACTGAAACAAATCTCAGCGATTACTTCTCACATTTATGAGCCATCTTTATAAACATTTAAATGTGTACTTTTACATTATCTGATTCCAAACAAAAACAAATATTCTCTGTTTAAGTAATTTGTATAAAACCAAGAAGATGTTCAGTTTCTCAGACCCTTGCTCATTAGTTTTAATGTGACCACGCCCACGCGCGCAAAAGAGATTGATATGCAAATATCCACGTGAAGGAACACCAACGCCCTCATTACCTCAAAAACAAAGCACCAAACTTCATCAGTCCTCTGCTTTTCGCCGAGGTTGGAAAACACGCTGTGAGCTTACATTGGATTTACCTCAGAAGAAGAACGCGATTTGAAGACAAGAAAGATGTAAGGTAAGAAATGTATTCTGAATTAGGCTATATTAGTTACTGTTATTGTTGCATAAACTTCACATTGCAGTTGAACTGTTGCGAGAGTAAAATGTATGAAATCGACAGAAACATGTTGAAATATGAACTATAGCCTAGACTATCAAGCTACCTTTCAATGCGACATTTATATTCATGTACGACATAATGTTTCATAGTGGCTTGATCCAGTAAATGTTGTCTGTGCGCGCTCTGAGTTTGAAAAGCAAAACGCACCAAACATTAGGTTTCATGTTTCATGTACATTCAACTTCATGTTCATGCATATATTTGTGTGTGTGTGTGTTTTATAAATTGTAAAAAGCAATTTTAACCAGAAAAATCTCAAATGTATTCCCAAAATCATGCAGCCTATAGTTTCTCTTGATATCAGCATGTTCACAGGTGATTTTGTTGTTGTTGTTGTTGTTGTTGTTGTGTTACTTACAGGGATCAGATGCCACTGAGTCCTGCTGACTTAAACATTCACCTGTCTCTGTACATGAACATGGTAAAGTGAAAAACATTGGAAATGACAGGTATGTACTATGTTTCAGGAATGGCACAAAGGTGTGTGACTGTTCAAGTCTCGGTCTTTAGATGAGTGTGTTCAATAATGTGCTTTTTTTTATCATTTGTTGTGTATCTTTGGATTATGTTGTGTTGTAAATAAACCCAAATAATAAAAAAGCCATTCTTTTTTAAATCTCATTCTTTGTGCAAGGCTTCTCACAATGACAGTACCTGATAGCACCTTATAGGGCCATTAGGGGAGGGCCTTTGTCTTTCTCAGGTGTGAAAAGACTAAATATTCATGGTTGTTAACGCCCATTCGCATAAAGCTTTCTTACACAAAACATGTCTTGCAAATTTTAAATCAATATATTGTCTTATCTGAATGAGTAGTCAGGATGATTTTCACATAGTTTTGAAGCAAATATTCTAGGCCATGTAATACAATTTTCAAAAGTCTAGTGAAGAAATAATTAGTATGGGTTTTATGACCTTATTTCAGGGACAATGTTTTTTAGTTTTTTCACAAACCACGCATAAACGTCATTATATCAAAACTAAAATCTTTTACATACATGCTGCTGACATATTACTGTAGCAGAGTTTGTGCTGAATACAGTGTAATCAGACTTTAGCCATGAAAATGTCACAAGTATCAGAAATAAGCACAAATGTCAGAGCATATCAGAACACCTCCAGGACCCAGAAAACACCTCAGACCCCAGAGGGTTAAAGATGTGATGAAATAAATTGCTGTTTTGGGGATAGTAATTTCACTGCTTAAGTCTGCGTGTGTGAGAATGTGTGTTTGTGGGTAAGTGTGTGTGATGTGACACACTTTATTATTAATCTTTATTAATGTTTATTGTCGTTAAGTGTGTGTGATGTGACACACTTTATTATTAATCTTTATTAATGTTTATTGTCGTTAAGTGTCATTTGTTTTTAAAGAGGCTATATGCGTTTTTCTGAAATTTAAACTCGCGACTGACACCTGTGGCCAAAAAACAGAACTGCTCTTCCTTTCTGCTCGCTCTCGCAGCGCGCTCGTACGTGCACACTTCACAAGTCATCTGCTCCAAGGAGGTCAACGTTATGTTTACAGAGGTAAGAACAGTCAAATACATTTATTAATGAATTCATTAATTTATTCCATTGGACTGCTTGCGAGTGTAGGCTACTTGCTGACTAGCGGTGGTGGCAGAGTGATCTGAAACGTTTAACTTGAACGCGCTCGACGTCACATCCGCAGACAGCGCGGGAAAAATCCGACCCGACAGAAAATAGGAAAAATAGGATACAGGCTTAAAGGTGCACCCACTGTGAGCGGACAAGGTGTCAGTATGCTCAACAGGAGATGTTTGAGTCATAAATGGTAAAATAAAAAGGCTATTGTTATGTTTATTTTTGGGGAAAAGCTGCATATAGCCCCTTTAAGAAGTGCCAAGGTTATTATTCACCTTATTAGGGCTAAGGGCTAATGTTATGTTTAGGATAACTCAAGGGCTAGGGTTACGATAAGGACAACTGAAACTCAACTCAACACTAATATTGTCATTGTCAATTATGTTTTTTTTTTTGTAATGATCACAATTAAACATTAGTGTACCTAATATGTAGGATGTGTGTGACAGTGTCACACTTATACCTTATAGTAAGTAGTAAGTGGTGCTTTGCATACCCCTCCCACACCCCCCAAAAAAGGGCTGCTGCTTGATGTCGTGTTGGTAGTAAAAAATATTGTGGAGGTAGTAAAAAAGGTAGTAAAAGGTAGTAAATTAATCTCTATGATTCCTGCATATACCCTGATATTCTGGGCTCATATGCTTTTTTTGTAGTATAGCCTACTTTATTATGAATTTAGTATCATGATGATTAATACATGCACACACAATTATCCGTGAACTTGATATGTTTTACTATGCACAAACAAATGCCTTTTAACTTAGGTGTGCAAAATTCTGAATTAAATAAATGTGCAGCAATAGAGAGTCTGTAGGTCTACTACAGCCATTAAATAAGCACATTTAGTTTAAAATTGGTTAAAATATTACAATGGTTTTTTTCATTTTTCATGTTGATTATGAAAAGTGAACAGCATGTGTAAGATAGGATGTGTAATATATGGGTAAGACATGATTTTGATCACTTCATTAAGTTGTGTTTTGTAGAAAGCCTTTCTTTAAAGTGAATTTCATTTTATATAAATTGTATCTTAATTTTAATAAATTTTTAATCAACCATTTGCCTGGATCATATATATAGTGCGGGCTCGGCAAAAGTGCGCATCAAGGGCGCAAATCGACCACTTGGGGGGGCTTGCGAGCACCCTTCTGAGATCTAAAAATGACAAATGGGACACACTGCGGTCTCACGGACTTAACGGACACTGTAAGTCATTACAGCCATTGTAAGTCAACAAGACCGAAAGTGCTCATGAAGGGTGCGATTTGGGACTGGGCCATTACCGCGCTTGACTTCGAGGTGTAACTTTTATTATTGTTCGGTCTGAAACGGCGCCCAGTGACGGATGGTGTAGCAATATTGTTGTCCAGGTGGAAATCGGGAGAAAGGTCGGTCCGGGAGATTTTCGGGAGGGGCTTTGAAATTCGGGAGAAAGGTCGGTCCGGGAGATTTTCGGGAGGGGCTTTGAAATTCGGGAGTCTCCCGGAAAAATCGGGAGGGTTGGCATGTATGAGATAATCACGAAACGGAGGCGCCGGCGTGTGAACTGGAGCTCGTCTCATAAATGAACTGAAACTCAGCGTATAAGGTAGCCTTGCCTCACAGACAGACATGTCTACTTTTAAACAGAACATTTCAAAACGAAAGAAAACAGACACAGACTGCTCTCTGCTTATGCAATTCGTATGAAATGTGCATTTCTCTCTGGCGCGTTACTGCGAAGATCACGATCAGCATCGTCAACTTCATCTTTGCAACTGACACGGACAAAGAAAATACTTGTTTATTAATAAATAATTAAAATATCTCCTTGCTATATTTTACACATTCATAATCATTACTTTTGCCTGTTCTTTGTGACAGATTTTAGGAGCTTTATTGGCAGCGCCACCCTTACACGAACACGTCACCACAGCATCACCGCACCCAGATAGCCCTGTTTAGAATAGCCCTGTTTTTTTGTTTAGTTTTTTTTGTTAAGGATTAGTTTGTTAGTGTTAGTTAGTTAGTGTGTGATTAATTTAATGGAAAGCACATTCACTGCTAGTTGTCTTGCTAATCAGTGTCTGCTCGTTTATTCAAACTAATTTGTCCTAACAGACGAACGTTGCATGATGTTATTTTTATTTACCCGCCACGGTGGCCGGTAGGTGAGGCGAGTTTACCTGCAACAACACAAAATCACCCACATTTGGCTGGTGGCGGGTGCTAATCTCCATCCCTGTTCGGTAGGATAGTAGCGTTGGTCATGGAACAGGCCAGTGGCGGATCTACGGGGTGGCAAAGGGTGGCAGCTGCCACCCCTGGGATCAGTCTTGCCACCCCTGTTGCCACCCCATTTATAAATCAGATAATATTTTTAAGTAGCCTATATTTTATGTTCATAGCCTACACGTTAAAGGCCAAGGAGACCCGCACCAAACTCCTCTAAAACAGAAATCGCCGATTTAGAATCCCCTCCCCCTCACAATGGTTTCACCCATCACCAGCACGGCAGCGACCCCCGCGAAATTTCAGCAGTCACGCCGCCGCGCCAGCAGGGCAGCCTGGGCAGGCTCTGCACAGTGTATCTGTCTGCAGTACGCAGTGTCTCGGAGAAGAGAGGCTGATAAGCAGTTAGCAGTGAGTTTAGAGGTAATTAGTTTGGAAAAGTCCATAGCAGACAGTTAACCCTGCAACAACCACATTGTTACGCTATTTACATCCGCAATACTTTGTTGTCTCATTGAATTTTTCTATGATCATCAGGTCAGATAAGGGTCTAACGTTAGTCTAGCTCTTTGTGTGTGTTTAAACTACTGCTTAGGCCTGTCGCGATAGTCAATCAAATTAATCGCACTATAAAAAAATGAGCTCGACCATTTTTCCAGACGCGATAATTTCAATTTGCATGCTTGTTTGTTTTCCTCGTCTCTCTCTCTACCAAAGAGACTGGCTGACAACTCTCGGTTCCAATCCACGTTGTAACATCATAACAATACTGTCAAAAATGGTAAATGTTTAACGACGTAAAAAGCGCCCGTGAAGCGAAAAACACACAAAAAAACTCAACGGATTTGGCGAGCTCGTTGGAACCGTCTAGTGGAACCGTTGGAACCGTCTAGTCGAACAACCGTCTATGAAAAGAACAATATAAGTTTCAGAATTTTTGGTGGTGTTTTCGCAGAGATATTTGCTGAAAATTATCGGAAGCGCTTCAACCATATTTTGCACGAATAACATGTTTATTAGACGTCCCTCTAGTGGACAGAACGTGTAACAACAACCACATGCTATAGTGGCATTGGCGATCCATAAACCAGTGTAATGTCGTAAATATTAATAATGGGATGAATTTGAGCATTTAATATTCGAATATTAAATGAAATAAGGAATGGAATTCGAATAGTATTATAGAGGAAGATTGACAGCCCTAGAACTATCACTATTTATGTCTGAGCCTAATGTTTAATATTTTTTGAGACAAGACTGTTTACACAGACTGTTGATAATGATTACACAGGGTCCACAATTCACAAATGAAGACCCACACCATCCAAAAACCCAGCTACATCTCTGATTTGACTCCCACTCTGTGTAATGTAGTGAGAACAAACCACATTCAATGAAAACCGTAGTATTTTAAATTATGAATAATGTCCATGGCCCCCCTCCTGAAACCGCATGCCACCCCTTTGCCACCCCAGGAAAAAATCTCTAGATCCGCCACTGGAACAGGCACAAGACACCGAAGATATTGACCAGGTAATGTTTCACGATTTCATAAAAATATTGGGCTATTGCGAATACTGCATAGTATACTGAACTAATGATGATGTTCAAAATCGGATAATATATGTCTTATAATATAATATAAGTGTTAGACTACTTTATTATAATAAAGTAGCCTACCGCGTTTGGCAGCTTATAACGTTTTTACATGATTGCAGCTAAATCACAAGTAAATAGCCTATAGTCTAGGCCTAATGTATAATTTCATTTATGTTTTTTGATTGTAATGTAAACATTAGATAATGCCTGATGACATCAATAAAGTTAAATGTACGTCGCATTGTTTCATAACATTGGCCGTTATGATGTCATTAGACATGATTATTGCAATTTATCATAATAGTTTGCAAATTGTGCTCGTTTACACTAGATAATTATGTGAGATATTGACAACTGTTCTCATGATGATCGCAGGAATCAATGTCAACAGCGTTGTGCGGCAAGCTAGGCAATAAAACATAACGCAAAAAAAAATCTAGCTAAACATTTGTGGAAATTATTGGACTGGTCTAATTATCACCAATGAATGAATGAACAGCATCATAAAAACAATGACATATACTACAAGCAAGCGCAAGTTGCGCAACAACATACAACATAGAACGCAAACAAGTTTACAAGTAAGATATTTACTTACTAGTCCATCAACAAGATCGCCAGGTCAGCATCGCTGTTGCATCCAGTGCTACTTTTTAACTTGCGCCAACAAGTGAAAGCCTGACCGAGTGGGACTCTTGTCCGGTTCCTCACACGGTCAGATTCTCTTTTCCTTTTCCTACTTTCTTCCTACCGCGTTTTCTTGGCTTTTTCCATCATCTGAAATGAGCGCAAGTGTCTTCGTGCTTCATATGTTGTTGTTGTGTGTGACGTCGTTGCCGGAAAGCAAGTCGCGATTCTCGCGAGATTTGTCAGGGGCGCCCCTCTCAGACTTGCATTGCTGGTATTTCCAGCGGCGACCCCCCCAAGCTTTACTACCAGGATGATTCGCCCTATTATGAGTTTGTTTACCACCGAAATTACTTTGAAGCTGTTATATTAAAGGTGCTCTAAGCGATCCTGGGTGACGTCACTTCTTGTTGACGTTCGAACTATTGTCAAACAAAACAGAGGCTAGCTAGACCCTCCCTCCTCCGCATCTCGTCTCCTCCCCCTCCCTTCCCTTCCTACCTGAATGTCGGACTGGAAGCCCTTCTGCCGGCCGAGTTCTCGCCTTCTTTCGAATGCTTTACCGATGTAAATTCGGTACTTTGCGCGTTCTTTATCCTTTTCCCTCTTCTTTGTAAGTTGATCATCGGAACGTCGTCTCTTTGGTCGTGTGTCAGCCATTATTCAAACTTCCCTCTTGATGCTTCTCTCTCCTTCACACACCCCCCTCATGTGCACGCGCACTAACACCCCAGACCCACATACTTCTTGCCAGTGATTGGCTGGAACACTGTTTATGTTTCGTGGAGCGGGTCGCCGCAGTTTGTTTTTGTTGCCGTTTGTGGAGCCTGTGGTGTCTACAGAGACCACGTTTTTTTTACAGTGTGTTCAGGGGACAGGCAGCTAGCGGATAGTGAGGAGATGTTTGCTATATGTGACAAAAAAATGTTTTGGCCTAAAAAACGCGTGACATCGCTTAGAGCACCTTTAAGGTGATATTCCTGCATAGTGTGCCTTTAATAAAAGGGTATGAATAATTGTGGCCAACGTGTTTTGGAGAAAAACATTTATTTTATAATGTGATCCCCCCCCCACTTTCAAATCTTTTACTTCAATGAAAGGTTAGGATTTTGCGAATTTTTTTAATGAAAGATCAAAAGGATAAACGATGCAGATTTATTTTTTATAGCCATTTTTTTATCATATTTACCAGGGGTATGATTAAATGATTAATTCTGGGCACGACTGTGTGTGTGTATATATATGTATATATATATATATATATATAAATTATTGTCCTTGCATTCTTGTGGCTCGGTGACACACCTGAATGAAAGGCTCATTAGTATGCAGCCCCCATTATGCGGGCCATTGTCTTCTCAGGTGTGAATTAGCATTATTCATGCTCTTGCGCATATTGCCTTTCCAAACAAAAAGTGTCTTAAAAAATTTAAATCAATGTATTGTTTTATGTGAATGATTAGGCAGGATGATTTTCAGATCATTTTGAAGAAAAAACTTTGACATGTAGGCGACAACATCAATTAGTCAAAAGTCTTGTGGACATATATTTAGTATCTGTTTTGTGGTCTTATTTCAGAAACTTTAGGTTTTAGTTTTTTCAATAACCACGCATAAACAATATTCTCTCAAAAATACAAACATGTACATACATGTTGCTCTCATATTATGGTTTGGACTTTTTAGCACTATACTGTGAGCATATCTGGTTTATTGTTTGGTGCATGTTTTTCTTTGATGCTGGTAGACCGATACTACTGTTTGTCATTTGTTATAGTTTGTTTTTGTTAATCTGGTCAATCTTTCAGAAGAACCTCTTGTGCGTTTTAGTTAACACAGCATTAGGTAAAAGGTTGATTGTTACAAGCTCACATGTGTAAGTGAATTTTCTATGGTTGTTGGGGTTAGGGTTAGTTTTACTTCAAGAGGGCGTGGTTTCACTGTACTGGACTAATGGACCTGTCAGAATTATGTCAGAATTGTCCCAATCCAAAGACATAGAAGCCACAGGAGATTCAGGTGACGGCTCCTGTCTTTTTTTAAATATTGATATAATATAATACAGTTAACTAATCGTTTGAATTAATGGATCTGCTGTTTTAATTCCACATTTAAATGATCTTTTCATTATTTAAATAATTTCAATATATCAATATTCAGAGTTGTATGTTAAAAAACATGTATTAAATGCATTTGTCACCTATGAGCTGCATTACACGGTCAGTGTAAATGCTTCAAAATGCCATTTCAGGTGCAGTTTCTGTGTTTCTTCTTTGCAAAGATTCATTTTGTTTATATTGATTTCATTTGATAAGAAATGAATTCCTTAGAGTTAATTATCCTAATTTAATTTATTGTGTGTGTGTGTGCTCGCGCTTGTTTTCTGTGCTCGTGTGTGTGTGTGTGTGTGTGTGTGTGTGCGTGTGTTCAACATAACTGTCACCGTCCCGTATACGGGACACCTAACTTTACTTCGATTTATTACTATTAAATCCTAATCTAATTATGACAAACTATATATCGTTGGAAAGGTCTAAGACTCCTAAATAGATATTTGACGGCTGTTTTTTGCTACAAATTATGTAGGAAGAGTAACCGATGAATTTTTGACAAGAATGCACCTCTAAAAAATCTGCCTCATAACAGGAGTTCTGACCTTTGTCACAAAAAGCCGATTGATCGACTTATAATCATTGCAACTTCTGTTTTTATGCAAAAAATTCATAATAAAAAATATTTTCTAGTGTTTGTCCATAAAATTTATAAAATTATATTATAAAAATAGAGAATATCCATCTATATTCATAGTTCATGTATATTGTCTTGAATGAGACTAATGTTAGTGTATATATATATATACACTCACCGGCCACTTTATTAGGTACACCTGTCCAACTGCTCGTTAACACTTAATTTCTAAGCAGCCAATCACATGGCGGCAACTCAGTGCATTTAGGCATGTAGACATGGTCAAGACAATCTCCTGCAGTTCAAACCGAGCATCAGTATGGGGAAGAAAGGTGATTTGAGTGACTTTGAACGTGGCATGATTGTTGGTGCCAGAAGGGCTGGTCTGAGTATTTCAGAAACTGCTAATCTACTGGGATTTTCACGCACAACCATCTCTAGGGTTTACAGAGAATGGTCCGAAAAAGAAAAAACATCCAGTGAGCGGCAGTTCTGTGGGCGGAAATGCCTTGTTGATGCCAGAGGTCAGAGGAGAATGGCCAGACTGGTTCGAGCTGATAGAAGGGCAACAGTGACTCAAATAACCACCCGTTACAACCAAGGTGGGCAGAAGAGCATCTCTGAACGCACAGTACGTCGAACTTTGAGGCAGATGGGCTACAGCAGCAGAAGACCACACCGGGTGCCACTCCTTTCAGCTAAGAACAGGAAACTGAGGCTACAATTTGCACAAGCTCATCGAAATTGGACAATAGAAGATTGGAAAAACGTTGCCTGGTCTGATGAGTCTCGATTTCTGCTGCGACATTCGGATGGTAGGGTCAGAATTTGGCGTCTACAACATGAAAGCATGGATCCATCCTGCCTTGTATCAACGGTTCAGGCTGGTGGTGGTGGTGTCATGGTGTGGGGAATATTTTCTTGGCACTCTTTGGGCCCCTTGGTACCAATTGAGCATCGTTGCAACGCCACAGCCTACCTGAGTATTGTTGCTGACCATGTCCATCCCTTTATGACCACAATGTACCCAACTTCTGATGGCTACTTTCAGCAGGATAATGCGCCATGTCATAAAGCTGGAATCATCTCAGACTGGTTTCTTGAACATGACAATGAGTTCGCTGTACTCAAATGGCCTCCACAGTCACCAGATCTCAATCCAATAGAGCATCTTTGGGATGTGGTGGAACGGGAGATTCGCATCATGGATGTGCAGCCGACAAATCTGCGGCAACTGTGTGATGCCATCATGTCAATATGGACCAAACTCCCTGAGAAATGCTTCCAGCACCTTGTTGAATCTATGCCACGAAGAATTGAGGCAGTTCTGAAGGCAAAAGGGGGTCCAACCCGTTACTAGCATGGGGTACCTAATAAAGTGGCCGGTGAGTGTGTGTGTATATATATATATATATATATATATATATATATATATATATATATATATATATATATATATATATATATATATTATAATTAGTATAATTATAATGTTCATTTTGTAATAAAATATTTATTTTCGTGTGGATTTTATATAATATACTAATTGTTATATTGGTAGAGTCTTCTGACCAGCAACAGCCCACCTTTACAATGTTATGTCCAATAACAGCAAGGCAGTCTCAGCAGCCAAACAGAGCTGTCATAGCTGTTACTAAGGCTCATTTGCTTTGAAAGCAACAGGTTATCCAATAGAAACTTAGTTTAGGTCTAATTGCAAACACGTGCCAATCACAATCAACCTACTGTTTGTAAATGCTGCTGCACGTTTATAAACGTGCAGAGCAGAAAGCAGGAGCACACAAACTGCACTCTCATTCTCCACTGCCACACTCACAAAATGGATCCACAGAGGCCTAAAAAGTGTTTTACACTGCTAGAAGTAGTTGAAGAGCTTTGTAAGTCGAGTGACGATGAGCAAAATTATCCTTCCAACAATGATGAGCCTAATCTTCATTCGAGTGATGATGAACCAGACGTGCTTTTGCCAGAGGAAATGTCTGATTCAACCCTAGAACGGTGAGTGATATTTTCTCTATATTCTATTGCACAATCTTTACTAATTTTACTGGGTTATATATAAATGTGATGTAAACATATAATTGTATAAGTATACATTTATATATATATATATATATATATATATATATATATATATATATATATATATATATATATATATATATATTATGCATGCATGAATTATGCATGCATGTACTGTTATATGCTTTATTCGGTTTGCACAATAGTTGCATGTACCATATTAGTTGAATGCTTTATTCAAATTGTACTATATTGTTGCATGTACCATATTAGTTTTTTTTTTTTTTTACTATATTCAGTTTGTACCATATTGTTACAAATTCTTTATAAGTTTTATACTATATTCAGTTTGTATATTGTTGCAATAGGTATTCAGATGATGATGGGTGAGGACTCATCTGCATCAGCTACTACATCCACTTTCAGTGGGTTTAGTGAGGAAGGCAGAAAGAGAAGCAGAGGAAGAGGCCAAAGCAGAAGCAGAGGAAGAGGCAGAAGCAGAGGAAGAGGCCAAAGCAGAAGCAGAGGAAGAGGCCAAAGCAGAAGCAGAGGAAGAGGCCAAAGCAGAAGCAGAGGAAGAGGCCAAAGCAGAAGCAGAGGAAGAGGCCAAAGCAGAAGCAGAGGAAGAGGCCAAAGCAGAAGCAGAGGAAGAGGCCAAAGCAGAAGCAGAGGAAGAGGCCAAAGCAGAAGCAGAGGAAGAGGCCAAAGCAGAAGCAGAGGAAGAGGCCAAAGCAGAAGCAGAGGAAGAGGCCAAAGCAGAAGCAGAGGAAGAGGCCAAAGCAGAAGCAGAGGAAGAGGCCAAAGCAGAGGCAGAGGAAGAGGCCAAAGCAGAAGCAGAGGAAGAGGCCAAAGCAGAGGAAGAGGCCAAAGCAGAAGCAGAGGAAGAGGCCAAAGCAGAAGCAGAGGAAGAGGCCAAAGCAGAAGCAGAGGAAGAGGCCAAAGCAGAAGCAGAGGAAGAGGCCAAAGCAGAAGCAGAGGAAGAGGCCAAAGCAGAGGAAGAGGCCAAAGCAGAAGCAGAGGAAGAGGCCAAAGCAGAGGAAGAGGCCAAAGCAGAGGAAGAGGGGGAAATAGAGAAAGAGGAAACAGAGGAAGCGGGCAACACAGAGAAAGAGAGGCTGTTTCTTCGGGTACCACTGAGGCAAGATGGCAGAGCTCAGATGAACCCGACATCCCACCACCTGAGGTTGTGTTTCGACCAGCTCGAACTCCTGGGCCTCAGGTTCTGACTACAGAGTCATATAGTGCTCTGGAACTGTTTCAGCAGTTCTTTTCTTCATCAGTGTGTCAAACGATCATTCGCAACTCAAATGCTTATGCAGCTGAGCACCAAGACACAACCAGGAATCCATGGCAGGACATGTCTCTGAAAGATCTATATTCATACCTGTCAGTGGTCATCTACATGGGTCTGGTAAAAGTACCACAAATTTCAAATTACTGGAGTGGGTCCAGGCTTTACAAATTTGGCTTTCCTGCCACTCATGTCTGGCAGGAAATTTCAGGCCATTTCAGGAGCACTGCATCTCAGCAAACCTAAGATGGATGCTGAGAATGCAAAAATGAAGGGGACTCCGGCCTATGATCGCCTGGGTAAATTGAAGCCAGTATACCAGGAGATAAGAGATGCCTGCAAGACCTATTTTCACCCTCATCAACATATCGCAGTAGATGAGAGGATGGTGGCATCCAAAGCAAGGATTGGGCTGAAACCGTACCAAAAAGAAAAGCCAACGAAGTGGGGGTACAAACTTTTCGTTTTAGCTGATTCGGCCCATGGATACACGTGGGACTTTTTTATTTATGAAGGCAAATCCCCCGAAGGACAAAATGGACAAAGTAAGGGGCTGAGTTACCTCCAAGTGAGCCTGCTCCTCCTGCTCCTCCAGCACCTCACATGACAGGAGAACCCTCAGGCCATGTCTGCCACAGGCCAATGTACATCACTAATAAAAGTGATGACCCCAGGAGAAGATGCCAGGTGTGCCATCGCAAAACGTTTGTGTTCTGTCAGGGATGTGCATTATACTTGTGTTTCCAAGCAACACGGGATTGCTTCAATTACTGGCATGATGTAAATAGATTGTACTTTTCAGAAGTTGTGAAAATTTGAATAAAGTTGTAAATAGTTTGTAAATAGTTAAAAAAAAATTGAAATAGTTTGATATTTATTTTTCCAGTATTTTTATTTCATTATTATTTTCTTTTATTATTTACTAAGTCTTATTCAAGTTTCAGTTGCAATTTGTAAAGTAAAGTAAAAATATTTGTGAAAAGTTTGGATAAAAGTTTTTAAAAAATCTCTCTCTCTGTGTGTATTTGTGCTGTGGTTTCAGATATCAATTCAAACAACTAAGTGACCTTTGGGAATCACCAATGAACCAACTCAAAGTCTCACAGAAACCTCATTTTTTAAAATATCAAGCTGAAAATTGTACCACAACTCATTTAGGCTAAAACATATATTTATTAATATTTATATATTTAATAGAATAAAAACAATATTTAGCTAATTTTCATAATAAACTCAAACTTTAATAACTTTTAGAATTTTTTTATATTTTTTAATTATTCCACTTAAACAATAATCTTCCAAGTGTCTTCTTTCAAATAAGACCAACCTTATGTCTGTACTCTAAAGCATTTATGAATTACAGCTGTTTAAGTTTCTATAGTGCATTTTCATGTCCATGCCCAAATATGGGGGTCAAGTCAAGTCAAGTCACCTTTATTTATATAGCGCTTTTTACAATACAAATTGTTTCAAAGCAGCTTTACAGAGATAACAGGAAAACAATGTTGTAATAGTATTGTTAAATTCAAAATTAAATGTTAAATGTCCCCAACTAAGCAAGCCAAAAGCCAATGGCGACAAAAGCGAAGAGAGGCGAAAAAGGCAACAGTGGCAAGGAACCAAAACTCCATCAGGTGACAGAATGGAGAAAAAAACCTTGGGAGAACCCAGGCTCAGTCAGGGGGCCAGTCCTCCTTTGGCCAAGGAAACGAACAGTGTATGATTATGAGTTAGGCAGCATAATGTCAGGAGTCAGATGTGGTCAGAACTTTCACGATATTTATCCAGTTCATCTGGTTGGGTTGGGTCATCCGGCCGGTGAGAAGATGACTGTGTTGAGGTGTTCATGGGCCTTCACAGTGTTGATGGGGCTGGCTCATCAGGGATGCGTTGTCGTCGTGTCCATGTGATGGTCCTTCCTCAGATCTGGATATGGCCTGGATCCGGCGGTTCGCGGTAAACCTCGGGATAAGCAGAGAGACTAATATTAGCGTAGACGCCATCCTTCTTATGATGTACAAAGTACATCAGGAATTATGGAAAGTGTTCCCTGTTCCGGCTGATCTAAACTATGCAGCCTAACATTGAATTATAGAAATCTATAATGTGTTATGTGTATGCTAAGCCAAAGAGATGTGTTTTTAGTCTAGATTTAAACTGACAGACTGTATCTGCTTCCCGGACTGTGTTAGGAAGATTGTTCCAAAGTTTTGGTGCTAAATAGGAAAAGGATCTACCGCCAGCAGTCGATTTTGATATTCTAGGTATTATCAACTGGCCAGAATTTTGAGATCGCAATAGACGTGAAGGACTATAATGCGTTAAGAGCTCGCTCAAGTACTGGGGAGCTAAACCATTAGAATGTATAAATGTATAAATGTATAAATGTATTAGAATATATATATATTAGAATATATTAGAATGTATTAGAATGTATAAATGTATTAGAATATTTTAAAATGTATACGATGTTTAATAGGCAGCCAATGCAGTGTTGACAGAACCGGGCTAATATGGTCATACTTCCTGGTTCTGGTAAGAACTCTAGCGGCTGCGTTTTGAACTAGCTGTAGTTTGTTTATTAAGCGTGCAGGGCAACCACCCAGTAGAGCATTACAATAATCTAGCCTTGATGTCATGAATGCATTAACTAATTGTTCCGCATTTGTCAGTGAGAGCATATGACGTAATTTAGATATATTTTTAAGATGGAAAAATGCGGTTTTACAGATACTAGACACGTGACTTTCAAATGAAAGATTGGTATCAAAGAGCACACCCAGGTTCCTAACTGACGACGAAGACTTAACAGAGCAGCCATCGATTGTTAGACAGTATTCTGGGTTATTACGTGTGGCAGTTTTTTGTCCAATGATTAGAATCTCTGTTTTTTCAGAATTTAGTAATAGGAAATTACTGGTCATCCAATTTTTTATATCAGCTATGCATTCCGTTAATTTTGAGAATTGGTAAGTTTCGTTAGGTTTTGAAGAAATATACAGCTGAGTATCATCAGCATAACAGTGGAAGCTAATTCCATATTTCCTAATGATATATCCTAATGGTAGCATGTACAGAGTGAACAGCAGCGGTCCTAGTACTGAGCCTTGTGGTACGCCATACTGAACTTGTGATCGATAAGACATCTCTTCATTTACTGCTACAAACTGAAAACGGTCAGATAAGTATGATGTAAACCATGCTAGTGCAATTCCACTAATGCCAACATAGTTTTCTAGTCTATTTAAAAGAATGTTGTGGTCGATAGTATCAAATGCAGCACTAAGATCAAGTAACACTAATAGAGAGATACAACCACGATCGGATGATAAGAGCAAATCATTTGTGACTTTAATGAGAGCAGTCTCAGTACTATGGTACGGTCTAAATCCGGACTGAAAATCCTTGCAGATATTATTTCTTTCTAAAAAGGAACACAGTTGTGATGAAACTGCTTTTTCTAGTATCTTTGACAGAAAAGGCAGGTTCGAGATTGGCCTATAATTGACTAATTCTGTCGGATCAAGTTGCGTTTTTTTAACAAGCGGTTTAATCATAGCCAACTTAAAGGTTTTTGGTACGTATCCTAGAGACAAAGATGAATTAATGATATTTAGAAGAGGATCTATGACCTCTGGAAGCATCTCTTTCAGTAGCTTAGTCGGTATAGGGTCTAGCATACAAGTTGTCGATTTAGATGAATTAACAAGTTTGCAAAATTCTTCCTCTCCTATAGCAACAAATGAATCAAAATGTTCCTCACGGAGACTACAATGCACTCCCTGATGCGCTACTGTAGTAGACGGTTGCATAGTTACAATTTTGTCCCTGATATTATAGATCTTATAAGTGAAGAAGTTCATAAAGTCATTACTGCTGTGTTTCTTGGAAACTTCTGGGCTTGAAGCTTTCTTTTTCGTTAGTTTAGCCACTTGTTCAAATAAATACCTAGGATTATGTTTATTTTCTTCTAATAGGGTTGAAAAATAATCCGTTCTAGCATCTTTTAATGCCTCTCTGTAAGCAATCGAGCTCTCCTTCCATGAAATCCGAAATACCTCTAGTTTTGTTTTCTTCCAGTTTCGCTCCATTTTTCTGGCTGCTCTCTTAAGGGCCCGGGTGTGCTCGTTGTACCACGGCGTTGGACTATTTTCTTTAATCTTCTTTAAGCGCAACGGAGCAACTATGTCTAAAGTGCTGGAAAAGAGAGATTCAAACGTTTCTGTTGCAATATCAAGTTCTTCTAAGCTATCCGGGATGCTGAAATGATGAAACTGATTAGGAAGATTATTAATAAAGCCATCTTTAGTGGCAGAAGTGATAGGTCTAACATATTTATAACACGGAGTCGGCTTTGCAGCCTTGGCTAAATGTAATTTACACGAGACTAGATAATGATCTGAGATGTCGTCGCTCTGCTGCAGAATTTCAACGGCATCAACATCTATTCCATGAGATAATATTAGATCTAGAGTATGGTTACGACAATGAGTAGGTTCTGACACGTGTTGTCTCACTCCAATTGAGTTTATAATGTCTTTAAATGCCAATCCCAATGCATCTTTTTCATTATCTACATGTATATTAAAATCACCAACAATTAAGACTTTATCAGTCTTTATCAGTGGGTGACAGTTAAGGGGTTAAAACCAACTTTATAGAGAAATCAGGGATCAGCATCAAAAATCAACACATAACTTGATTGAATGTGAAACCATTATATGGGGCAAAATCATCTACCTAAGTCTTTAACAGCAGCCTATTAGAAATCGCTTGAATAATGAAACAATGCAGATCTGCAACAATATGTTTTTATCTGTGTTATAAATAAAATATATATTCATGTGTATTTTTCTGTTTGCCTAGACATCATCCTGATCTCTGAAGATGAGGAAATCATCCATCCTGTGAGTACTCATTAATAGGTTTCTATAAGGTTAAATGTAAACTAAGATATAACGTTTTAAAACTGTAACATTTTGAGGATGTTTTTAGAGAATGTTATCCTACACAGTAATAATTCCAGTGTTAAATGAACTCTCCTGGGAGTTTATTTGACTCAACACTTAAGTGTTAAATGAACAATGCCAAAGAGTGTTAAAATGAAGTTTTAATTTTAAGTTTTAAAATGAAGATAATTAAGTGATTAATTGAGAGATGGTTGACCATTATTGAAGACACCTGATGTTAACCAGCAGAAGGAGACAATCAAATTTTAATTCACCATTATGGTGGTCAGTGTTTGCTTTAGTTGGGCTCTTGACCCTTTTAACTTTAGATTTTGTTTGTCTATTGTTACTGAGTTATAACTGCCAGATAAACAAAGAGAAAAGGTGATCAGGTGTTGTTGGTTATGTTTTAACGCAATTATCATTTGACCTGAATCACTAAACTCACTTAGAGAGTTATGTACAGCAGCCTGGTGATTCCACATCATACAATATTTTATATAAAATCCAAAAATTTTCTTAAAAGTTCTGTTCATAAGATTTTGAAAAGATAATAGTTTGACACACAGACATCAAGATTCATCCTGTGAATCTCAACAATGGTGACAATAATAAAGCATATTGCAGTGCATTCTGGGTGCCACCAATCAAACAATTCATTCATGGTTCCCATCATGCATTGCAGTATGAATAAATTATGATCTGAATCGTCTTATTCATTTCTTTTGTCACCATTGTTGAGATTAATACACTGATTCTTGATGTCTGTTTGTGCCTAAACTTTTTTTTTTTTAATCAGAACAACTTTTAAGTCATGCTTTGGAATATATAGAAAATTCCAGATCTTATGCTGTAGATTCAAAGTGCTGACATAAACAATATAAGTCAAAGATTAGGCTCTAAATGAGTTTTGTGATTCAGGTCAAATGATGATTATTATGTCTAAACATGACCAACAACGTCTGATCACCTTTTCTCTTTGTTCATCTGGCAGTTATAACTCGGTTACAACAGCCATACAAAATCTAAAGTTGATGGCTTGAGGTTCAAGAGCCCAACTAAAACAAACACTGATCTCAATAATGGTGAAATTGTGGTTTATTTTCTTGTTTTTTTCTTCTCCTTCAGGGATTCTGCTTGTTAAGATCAGGTTTTCTTCAATAATGCTCAATCATCACTCAGTTTGCTTTGTACCTTTTAGGAGAACATTCTGGGAACCAAAATATAACTACCCGCTGAAAAGATGATTAGACCATGAACTTCATGGTAATGATCTCAGACCGTTTTTAGAACAAAACATTTCTAGCTGGCTATAAGCTTACAGTAGAAGTGGCTTGTGACATGATAAACACTGCAGATTTTATGACCCAACAAATGATTTTCAGGAAACAAAGTTTTTTTTTTATTTTTTTTTTTACAATTCTAGCATTCAATGTATTGTAGAGACAATTATTTGACTTACATGATTTGAAGGAGCCGTTTACCAAATTGAATTATAACCCATTTTAACCCATTCATGCTAACTCCAAACTTGCGTGTCAAAACCGTTATCTGTGTTATGGCTCCTTGGGATGGGGATAGTTGTAACAGTTTATTAAAATGGTACAGCTAAATAGTCCAGTTCTATCCACTCAAATCCTCAAAGTCACTTTATTTTTTAAATTTTTTTATTTGTTGAACTTTGAGGGATTTATTCATGGAACATGGCCATTTGAATATGTGCAGGACGACGTCAATGAAGACGGAGAAGATGTCCTCAGCATGGAGGAGGAGCTGTGCTTAAAACTCGACACTATGAGGGACTTTTTCCTCCAGCAGCTGAAGGCCATACGAGAATCTCTGTTGTCTTCTCAGACCAAGGTGCAGGAGGATTTAATAGCCTTCAAGGAGTCCATCTTGACGGAGGAGCTGAATTTCTACAGAGAGAGGCTAGAGGCACAGGTAAAATCTGACCTCCAGCTGCTGGAAAAAACTTTAATTCTGCCAAACATGGTGTTGAAGAAATGGTGAAGGCCATTGGGGAATCTGTGACCAAGAGGATGGACGCTGTGGACAGGATACTCGACAAGCTGGCTTCGAGGATCAATGTAATAGAAGCGGAGGTCTGCAATATGGTGGCTTCTACTTATTTTGAAGCGAGCACGCCGACACGGCATGCTTATGGGCTTTTGAGCAGAGCTGAAGCACTTTCATCCACCCAGGTGCCAGATGTGGGACAAGACACAGAGATCTTCCTGGATCTTCAGAGTGTGGCTTCTTCATCTCCGATCAGCCCTGGTCAACGTGCGGTGTTGACCACAACAGGGTCCGTTGAATACATCCCTTACCAGAACTCGGAACGAGCTGAAGCACTTTCATCCACCCAGGTTCCAGATGTGGGACGCGACATTGAAGTCTCCCTGGACCTGAAGAGTTTACCTCTTGCGCAAGCCGGTTCCTCAGGACTTCCGCTTTGCACAAGCGCAAGCTGGCCCAGTCTCCAGACGATCTGGAACACGAACTAGCTGCCAAACTAAGGCCCTACACAAGACTGAGGCACACTAGACAGGAGAAACTTACAGGACTCCAGGCTGCATTCTTCAATTTACAAATGGACAGGCTGAAAATTAAACGTTACTGGTATGTTTACATTTTCCTTTCCCTTGTACGTTGAGGCTACATTTATAAATATTTGTATAATTTGGCTAGTCATGAGTGTTAACCTGTTTGTTTGAATATTTATTTTTTATCTTTTATTCAGACACCAAGGGCCTCTCAGACAAGGCAGAAGTAATAAAAGGAGCTGGTGAGAGACACAGACTCTGGAGTCCTGGCTGGAGCCCTTGGGGGACCAAGGATCTTCAGGCGTACCTAGGAGAGAGAATTAAGTCCACTTTGAAGAGAAGAAGTGAGCTGGTTGTGGAGTAGGAGAATTTTTTTTTAAAGAAAGTTTCTAAAGCTAGTGTTCAAGCATCAATAACATGTAACACCCTGACACTTCAGTAGACTCCATTTTGCACACTAGTTAATTGTTCGTTCGTTGTTGTTAGAATGAATATACTTTGACCAAAGTTTTCATACATGAGTATATTTACATAATACATTTTTTTGCACACTAGTTAATTGTTCGTCGTTGTTGTTGATGTTAAGTTTTGTATTTTAATAAACATATGTTCAACAAGTTTGCTTTTGTCTGTAGTCATTATTTTACCCAGTTTAATATTAAGAATTTGTTTCTGAGATAAGATGGGGATGAAATGGGATCAAAGTTGGATGTGTATATAGTGTGAATATTTTGAAGGTTTTTGTTCTTTGTGTGTATAAACATTGTAAATCCCAATATAGATTTATCTCTGTCTGTATTGTGGTAGTATAATGGTCCTGCACAAAGCAGCACAACCACATCCAGCGCCACGGAGAGCACCATCCGTCACACCCAGTGATGTTCAGGACCAGGGATAGCTCCTCTAACACAGGTGTGCACCGTTTCTCCTCTTACTGTGCGTTCACACCGGATGCGAATAGCTACCGCGTCTAGTTTGACGCTTGACCACTTTGTGTTAATTCGCGTGTCAAGAGTGAAACTGACGTCAGATTCGAAATCTGTTGGCGGCCATCTTTTTTATGTTGATCGAGCATTTATCGAGAGAGTCACCTCTCTGTATTTGCTCTGAAAAGCAGAACAGCGGCGTATGGATCATCGTCGCTGTATTTGGGTCCACCAGACCATTCGGAGGCGAACTCAGTTTGGCGAGTTTCACCATTTCCTCGCTCCAGGAGCAGCGCCTGGATGACGGCCGCTTCCAGCGGTACTTCCGCCTGTCCCACGCCCAGTCTGATGACCTGTTGTCCCGCATCGGAGCGAGGATCACCCTCGCCCTCACCAACCTATCTGTCAAATATATATAACAGACTGGACAACGTTGGGTCTAGAATAATTATGTACTATGTTGGTTGTCTTTACATTAGAATAATAATGTTTCATATAATCTAGAAATGGAATAAAAAGCATTCAATACAAAATGAATATGTCTCATATATTTAAATCAAGTTTTTATGTGATAAAATATTTGCTTTGTTGCTGCATTAGAACAGAATAGAATAGAATAGTCATTTTATTACATTTTGTCATTACAAAATAATGTATTGCTGCATCCAGCATCCAGATACTTCACCACGTGACAGCAAGCAGGCTCCTGATTGGTTAATGCGGCGCGAATTGACGCAGAAGTTCAGATTTTTCAACTCGGGCGGCAGACGCGAATTCGCGTCAAACGCGAACTTGACGCGCGAATGAGGCGTATTCGCATCTACCGCGCCGCGCTCTACGCCTCATTCGCGCCGCAGGAATTTTTTACGCGCATGACGCGTCTTTGCATTGACTTACGGTAGAGATCCACTTTTGCGACACGACAGTCGCGTGGTGTCTCGACGCCTTCCCACATTTGTACTTTGATGGGCGTACCTTAGTTTACCGCTCTGGGCGTGGTTTTGAGCCAGCGGCCAGTCTAGAACAGAGGACCTGCGAGAGACTTCCCCCCCGTCTCCATATGCTCTACTTCTATTGGATAATCGCGTCGCGTTCAACGGAATTCATTTGCATAAAGATTGGCATCGGCCAGCTTTTTGACGCGCAGCATTTTTCTGAATGAAGCGCCGCCTTCCCGGGATGCATTGCGGGCGCGTTAAAGTCGCGTGACGTCACCCATAGGAATAAAGCGGAGCGCGGCGCGAGAGAAGTGTCGCACGGACAAGTGGATCCGCACCGTTAACATTGAAATCATTCGCGCCTGACGCGCTATTCGCGTCCGGTGTGAACGCACCATGACAGTGACACCGTGTCCTAACTACACGCGGCGCGACGCCGCGACACGCGATAAAAGGTATCTTTTCCATGTTAATCAGAGTTTTTGTCCTAACCAGACGCGATGGCGACACGCGAAGTTTCTAATTTAGAAACGGTTCCTATTTCTGCGACGTCGCGGCTGACAGATCCGCCCACACAGAGATCTCATTGGATGGAAGTTCTGCTTGTCATGAATATTTAATCATCAAACATGGAAAAATAGGTCACTGTGCCACAAGCGATAACGGATAATTTACCTCAGATTTTGAAAGCATATAATATAGCGTTCAAACTGAATTCTATGCAAACATACAACTGTACTTTATAACAAAATTAGTCAATGAGTATATTTTGTTAATGTTTTGATTTTTAATAATGTTATTTCTTGATTTGATTATGTCCTTACCCATTTCCAATGCGAGTGCGGGCCAGCAGTGCGCTTTCATAGAGAGACTCCGCCCACACGCTGTTCTGAATGGCTGTGATTTTTGATTGACGTGTGGCGTGTCACAGTCGCGTCTAGTGTGGACAGACACACTTGCTGTCGCTGGAATTTTATCGCGTCGCGTGTAGTTAGGACACGATGTGAGCCTCAGCTGCCAGCTTTTGAGCCCAATTAGCAGCCACGTAAAGGTTCCAGAAATCATACAGGATAATTTGGTTATGGGGTGCAAATTTGACCTCTGAACACATACACTTGGTGTGGCTGCTTTCAAAGGCCAGGGGTGCGTCTCAATCAGCTCCATGTTTCAGTAGTCAGGGCACTGATCAGGAAGTCAGCCTATTGACTGAAGGTATGTTGTGTGACTTTAAAAAGATCTCATCATTTTCAAAATGATGCGCTGAGTTCATCTAGGTTTTTGTTTTTTGATTTACTCATATTAAAAATGCATATGAATGAACTGATGTCATCACATGAAAATGTACTGGTTATATTGGAATTTTTTTTTAAAGCTACCGTCGGCAAATTTTTTTTAATCATATTCAGTGAAATCTACACTATAATCCGACAGAACAACATAAAGTGGTTTTAGAAAAAAACCCGAGCTTCTAACTCCACCTGGCGTGTTATTTGTTTAGCAAAAATCGGCTTCTCCTTTGAAGTTTTGCATGTTGTTTAGTATGTAAATTTGGAGAAACCTATCAGTGACTTGATAGGATATTGATAGGGATATTGATGTAGGGATTTTCATGACTCAAGTCATATTTTTCTGTGTTATTATTAGTAGTAGTTAAGGTGATTGCTGTATTTCAGTTTTTTACTTCTTTGTGTATATATATTTTAATAAAGACCCATTCTCAGTCCTTCATATAGCCCGTGAGTTTTTTTTGTTTTTTTTTTTGTGGGGGGTTGCCCTTTTTTCAGGTCAGAGCAACTGCCCCTCAAAATTCCTGTGCACGTCCCTGGGGGGAGGGGCATGAGAGTTGTAAACATTCAAACACATTTTGCCTAAGTCCACTCAATCTGCCAGACTTGCCGACTGCAGCTTTAAATGAGGAGACCAAAATTATACATTATATGATGTTGAGCTGTTCCAACATAATCTTAGTAAGAACAAACTGTACATGTGAATCCAGTGTAGTTAATTTGACTGTCTTGTTCTACATTACTTATGTGTTACGTGTGTGTGTGTGTGTTAATTGTTAATTGTGTTTACACTGTTTTTTGTTCTTTCTTTTTGTAGAGTGATCACTTTGATAAATGGACATAGACTGCCATCTTGTGTACACTCACTGGTAACACTCATTCTACATGTTTTTACTAGACATCATAATGTGTAAATTTCTAAAATTCTACTTTGTCGATGTATATGGCTCCCTCTAGTGTGCAATAGTGTTCCTTCACTGCCAACTGTCTCTGTCCTACCTGAGTGTTTTCCCTAATAATAGTTGCATTCCCCTTTGCATTCAGTTGAACTCATCAGCTGGTTTTATAATAATATCCCTATTTCGTTGTAATTCTAGCAGAGCTTTTCTTTCCCCCCTTGTTATGTTTTCTGGTGTTTTCAGGCCCCAATTTAGGTGCTTGCGCGCATAATTGTCAGCTCTGATTGTTTGTGTGATTTGTTTAGGTAGGCTGGATAACGCTGTAGGCTCCAGTTAAGGGAATCTTAATTTCCTCAAAGAAGGTCTCCAATTTAATTTTGAGGGGATAGGCTTGCATATATTTTAGTAACTCTATTTTAATTGGAATAAAAAATAGGCCTTTTAGTAAAACCACAAGTTGTTCTTTAGATAATTTGAATTTCTTTGAGAGATTCACAATGAGTTTATTCTGGTCCTGTTTTGGTGCTTGCGCGCATAATTGTCAGCTCTGATTGTTTGTGTGATTTGTTTAGGTAGGCTGGATAACGCTGTAGGCTCCAGTTAAGGGAATCTTAATTTCCTCAAAGAAGGTCTCCAATTTAATTTTGAGGGGATAGGCTTGCATATATTTTAGTAACTCTATTTTAATTGGAATAAAAAATAGGCCTTTTAGTAAAACCACAAGTTGTTCTTTAGATAATTTGAATTTCTTTGAGAGATTCACAATGAGTTTATTCTGGTCCTGTTTTGGACTCTCAAAAATGAACAGTTTAAATGTGTTTTCCAGTGTTGCAGCATAGCTTTGGCTGTGGAGGCCCTCCAGTGTGTGGATTTCTGTAAGTCCAATCAACAGGTCCCGAGGATCACCAACAAGCCTGGAAGGTCAAAAGGTCAACCTGTCTGGCATCGATGGCAGAATGAATTCAATGATGAAAATACAGATGTGGCAATGTATAATATCTTATGTTTATTTATTTAATTAGGGTTAGGAGTGTCTGGAGCATCACAGGTGCATCATTTCAATAGGTGTTGAAACAATGTCAAGTTGAAGAAAGTGGAAAGAGCAAATCAGGTAAGTTTGTCAAACTTTATTGAACTATAATATTTTAAAACATGTCTCGAATTAGTTTAGAAATTATAAACACAACTATATATATATATATATATACACACATTGGTGAGTTTGAACACAACATTATGATTGTTCTTATACTCTTATTTCTTGACTATTGTAATCTCAAAACAAGCTTGTCACTGACATTCAAACATTTTGAGTTTTTTGCTTGAAGGCATGGAATGTCCTGGCTGCAATCATGAGGACGGAGCAGCTCTTGAGGTAGGCTTCATAAGCCTTCTTGTGTGATATTTCTTGATCCAGGTTCACCAAGGACAGCTCCTGTGAGCTCCACCTTATAGATGTGTGTGCAGGTAGGAATCTGCTGGTAGAACGATGACTAGGCGGTCGTCTGGTTCGGGTGCAGCTTGCACATCCTCAAAAGATTCCTCTGTGTTGTTTTCATCATCAAATTGGGGTGTCTGCATGTTGGTGGGCAGGGCAGCAGGGGGTTGTTTAGCAACCTGTAAGGAATGGAGTCATGCAGTCTCCAGATGTGGATTCCATAATGTTTTGGGAGTAGGAAGTGGGACTGTATTTGGAGATTTTGCAGTTGGGCCTGCGACAAAGACATGTCCGCTATCAGGGTCTTGAGGTGTTCATAGGTCACAAAATCTCCATTCATCAACATGCCTACACAGCTGATGAAGGTTACCGTTTTTAAATGTCCAGCTTTATCCAGGGTTCTTGGCAGACGCCTAAGGACAGCCTCCATCCAGGTCATCCCCGCATCCCTGTACTTCTCCAAGTTCCGGGAGTAAGAAAGTGACCGCTTTTCTATTTCCAGGCACACATCCCAAGTGACAGCAACAGCTCTTGCCAGTGGAGACGCTGTCTGTTTTCTGTATAACAACTCCACGTATTATTGGGTCTTCCAGTAAATGCGTTTGGCTCCCCTATAATCTCTGAATGAAACGGCAGGAAAGTATTTAATTTTGAGCCCCTGAAACCCCAGCAGTAAACATTCCGCAACATTTTTTCCAGTCCTCTCCACCAAGGTCCTGGCACGTCCAAAGGTATGAGGACCTGGAAAAGCATCCCTGGTTGCCAACTCTTGCACAAATGTGTCCAGAGTAAGGGCACCTTTGAGTATCCGTGGTGGGGAAGAGCCAGATAGACCAGCCATCGGAACTCCTTAGTTCATTTTGAAGAGGTCACAGATCAATACTTTGAGCAGCACTTCGCCAGTGATAGCTGGGGCAGCGTCAAGCACCTCAGTCAAAGGGAAGATCCTCTTGATTGTAGACATTTGGAGTTCGTCACGGGTCCAGTGATCCAAAGGTGGAGGTTCAGTGTTAGAAGTGGCACTGGAGAAAGGCATGAGCCCCAAGAATCCCTTCTGAAACGTGAGGCTAAATGGACTTGTGGAATTTGTCCCCAGGCTAACGCTGTATGGCACATCCATTGAGGAAAGTGGCTGGCCGTAGAAAAACTCCTCCATTGCCAGCTCCAGCTGGAAGCTGCTCCAGGATTCCTCAAACCCACCCATTCCAAGGTGGGAGTTGAACAAGCTCCTTAGAGTTTTGGTGATGTGATCCAACACCTGCTTGCAGGTGGTCAAAAGGCCTTCACCCTGGGAATTGTCCACAAAAGGGACAACCATAGGGCATTTAGCTAGGAGCCTCTCCAAATTCGGCACACTGAATGCGTCGGTAGCACTGAGAGCTGGGGGGATGCCCGTGCTCGATCCGGCACCCCAGCTGAGAAGCCATTTTGCTTGCCAGGTCTTGCATGTGGTCCAGGTAGGACAACGCCCTCGTCAACATTGCCTTGGTGAATTGTGGATGAGACAATCCGCATGTCACGATGACACCGCTAACAGGGTGTTTGAAAGGGGTCTGAATGTGCAGGTGCGGTGAGTTCACATATAATTTGCTTCCAAACCTGACAACTCTTTAAACTGGATGACCAATCCATCAAAGTCAAAAGCGTAATCAATCGATTTAGCGTGGGGGTCCATCAAACTCGAGTGGAAGGGGATTGTGGCATCATTGTGGAGAAAAGCATCAATGTTGGTCCAATTTTTGAAAGAAGACAGCAGACTGTCAGTGTTCATCTGACCAACTTCTTCCAGCGTTGCCATGTATTGACCAGCTGCAATAGAAAGCAAAAATTGTATTGTTAACAAATTTGTAATGATTTTTATTTGTACAAAAAATTAAGTGCATTTCAAGCCATTTTATGTAGTGTACTTGAGTAATGTTCAAGTAGGTTTTAAGTAGACTGCTGTAGTAAGTATACTAAGATCATGTATACATCTAGGTGCACTAATTCAATACTACTTGGGACTAAATGGACCCACTGTTTAATATACACTACCGATCGTTTGTTTTCGGAAAAAAACAAACAAACAAATAAAACACTAATGTTGTGAAATATTATTACACTTTAAAACAATGGCTTTCTATTTTTACATATTTGAAGATCATTGTAATATGTATATGTTAATGTTATACTCGGTTATTATGAATGTTGGAAACTGTTGTGCTGGTTAATATGTTTTTGGAACCCGTGATACTTTTTTTTTTTTTCAGGATTCATTGATGATTAAAGAGTTAAATTTCATCGTAACATATATAATATAAATCTTCACTATAATTTTCTTTTAAAAATCAAGTTAACACATCCTTGCTGAATAGAAGTATTAATTTATTTCAAAAAGAGAAAACACTGACCCCAAACTTTTAAACAGTTCTTGTAGGCAGACAGACGAGGACTGAAGAATAAAGTTCCAACACGATTTTAATTCAATAACACACATGTAAACAGAATGTGGCAATACACCTTAACATAAGCGAGACCAGACAGAGAATGAACGTGAGTGTACATTTTAAATAGGTGGTTTGCAGTCACGTGATTGTGATGATGCGCAATATTCAGATGGAGGGCAGGAAGTGAAGAGCGAGATGGAGGAAAGTCCGTTCTGTACTACTTTAGAGGCTATTACAAGAGAAAGATATAAACAAAAAATCGAAACATATTTTGGACGTGATCCTTACGTTATGAAGAGGAGCGATTTTTCAACTGAATTGAAAGATTTGCCTTGTTTATCTTCAGTAACAGGGGTAACTTACAAACTCAAAGAAAAGAAGAAACAATTACTTTGACTTTACAAAGTTCGGAAACTGGTACGTTACACAAACATAGCCACATAAGTTGTATTAACTCATCTTTGACGAAGAGATCACTTCACACACGGGCATTTTCCAATTCGGCTCCTCCCGCCCGCAGATGTAGGTTTGCAAGCCATTTTTTTCCGGCGTTTTTCTGTCAATTTCTTGCATTTTCCCCCCTTATGAACAACAACTTTTGGTACACGATAAAAACTCCTCGTGGTTTGATTGATTTGAGCATCCATTTTGAGTTTGTTATAGTGCTTCCTAAATGTAGCAAATCACTTCCTGCCCTCCATCTGCATTTCGCGCCATGGCAACGCAGTGATTTGACGTCATATGCAAACAAGCTATTGGAACTCAAACACAGGGTTCCCACTCTAAACCAAATGTCAGATTCCCTGACTTTTCCCTGACTTTCACTGACTAAAAAGATGAATTTCCATGACCTATAATGAACGGCAAAACAGGCGCAGCTTGTGCGATGATGGACAGGAATCCTACTCTTTGTATTATGCAAGGTCTCTCAGCCGTGCGAGCGCGCTACGCGGTTTGAAGCAGACTCAAGGCCGTAACCAGGGTTTGTAAATTAGTGAGGTCATGGGTGAGGTGTAAAGAATTGTGCTATAATAACATCCACAAATGCAATATACACTCCATATAGCCTAAACGTTTGTGAAAAGCAATACCAGTGTTTCTCACAGAATTATTTGGTAAAGCTGTAGTGAGTGTACCTCTGTCCCTCTAGGGGGGTTCATAGGGGGTAAGAAAATTTTGTGCTTTTTAAATGTTAAATTCATCAATGTGGTGCACTCTGAGAGTTCAAAATAAAAAGCTCTAAGCCATATTCAGTGTGAAAATTAACACCTTTCCATTAGTGGATCTGGCAACACTCAAATCTTTTAAATCATACTTATCTGACCGTTATCAGTTTGTAGCAGTAAATGAAGAGATGTCTTATCGATCACAAGTTCAGTATGGCGTACCGCAAGGCTCAGTACTAGGACCGCTGCTGTTCACTCTCTACATGCTATCATTAGGCGATATCATTAGGAAACATGGAATTAGCTTTCAATGTTATGCCGATGATACTCAGCTCTATATTTCTTCAAAACCTAACGAAGTTTACCAATTCACAAAATTAACGGAATGCATAGCTGATATAAAAAAATTGGATGACTAGTAATTTCCTACAACTAAATTCTGAAAAAACAGAGATTCTAATTATTGGACAAAAAACTTCCACATGTAATAACCTAGAATACTGTCTAACACTTGATGGCTGCTCTGTTAAGTCTTCGTCGTCGGTTAGGAACCTGGGTTTGCTCTTTGATACCAATCTTTCATTTGAAAGTCACGTGTCTAGTATTTGTAAAACCGCATTTTTCCATCTTAAAAATATATCTAAATTACGTCATATGCTCTCATTAACAAATGCGGAACAATTAGTTCATGCTTTCATGACATCAAGACTAGATTATTGTAATGCTCTATTGGGTGGTTGCCCTGCACGCTTAATAAATAAACTACAGCTGGTCCAAAACACAGCAGCTCGAGTTCTTACCAGAACCAGGAAATATGACTATATTAGGCAGTCCACTCTCACTCAACACCAATGCTCAGGCTGACAAGGCAACTGCAAAGGGCTGCAAATATAAGTGGATGGGTATATGTAGGACTTACATTATTTGGCAGTCATGTCATCGCCGGTGTGGAATTACTATGATGTGTCGAGAAACAATGAATCTTTTTTGCTATTTGCCGTGCATGTTTCAAAGGAATCTCACATGGAGGATCATTGTGCTCCAGAGAGAGCGCCTTTCTGAAGAGTATGCTTCGCTCGCTCAGTCCACACAGCGCCGCTCGCTCAGAACGCCTGCAGTGACATGCTGGTTAAATAAGTTGGGCTGCCCGTGCACAACTAAAGTTTTTGTCTAGTCGACTAGTAGTAGTTCCTTTAAGCCAGTGGTTCTCAAACTTTTTCGGTCATTCCCCACTTTGGACAAGGGGGAATTTTCAAGCCCCACCGGTTCCTATCGACCCAACACAATGCTAATGAAATACGCAACAAGCTTAAAATGTTCCAATGTATTGAACAAGTAGTATCAGTAACAAGTTGTATCTAAATACAAACTATAACTAACTATCTACATCAAATAACAGCAAGTTCAAAAATAAAGAAAATAAAAGTGCAGCTGTGTCAAAACGAAAATCTTTTAAAAAGAGTCTTTCTACAAAACAAAATTCAAAGTGGTCAAAATCATGTCTTAGCCACGCCATGTCTCCATACATCTCATGATATATCATATCTTTGCACTTTATGCTCACTTTCATATTAAACATTGATTAAATAAAAAAATAACATTAGCCTATAATATTTAAACATAAATATGAAACTAATACGTTTTCTTTAATTGCTACAACACATATACAGCACAGATACATTTCATGTCTTGTCGTCAGCCACAACGTAACATATTTTCCAAACCAACACTCAGTCCCCCTCGCATGAAACAGCTTCTAACGCGCCTGCCTGCAACCCATCGGCGCGATACATATATATATATATATATATATAATCTATTGGCACGAAAGTTTGTTCCGCTACAATTAATATGTGCCACGTCAATCATTATTTTGGGGGTGGGGAGGGGAATGATCGGCCTAATAGGCGGCAACACACAGCTATAAGGGCGGCTTGCTCTCACACGCGCTGCATTTATAGTCACACACACGCGCGCGCAGTCACTAAGCGGTCTTGCTCTAGATTCCGGGAGATTGGATCTCATTTGCGGGCGTCAAGGAGCCGCTATCAATATGCGGGAGACTCCCAGAACTTCCAGGACAGTTAGGATGTCTGGATAAATATATAATGGCATTAAAAGGAAAATTTCCTCTCGTTTGGCGCGCCCCACCTGTCACATCTCTATTCCCCACCAGTGGGGCGTGCCCCGCACTTTGAGAACCGCTGCTTTAAGCCATTAGTCTAATCGTATATTTATGTTAATTTCATTAGGCTACTTAAATATATATGGGAGAAAATACTAAACCATAATGAGCGTCATCATAATAGGCTATATTGCCTATATTCCGCATATCAAGCGTATGCATAAAGCTTGCCACAGAGAACCGGCAAAAGTAATGTTTATGCAGCATGATACATTTGAATTGTTTATTAATAAACTGCAAAGATACAGTTGGCGATGTTGATGCCATCTTCGCATGTAGTGAACGCGCTTATAGAGAGAAATGCACACTTCATACGGATTAACCTAGATAAGCAGAAAGTAGCCCATTTATTATCGATTTAAATCGTTTTTTTTTAAAAAGTAGACATTTCAAGCCTGAACTATACGTTCTCAGGTCTGTGTGGCAAGTTGAGTTTCGGCTCATTTATGAGACGCGCTCCAGTTCACGCGCCGGCGCCTCCGTGTCCGTGTCCTGATTATATTGTCTGCTATATTTCGCTTCTTATTTATTAAATCCAGGCAATTGGTTGATAAAACACTGATTGAAATTAAGATAAATTTTTTACAAAATGAAATTCACTTTAAAGAATGAATTTCTACAAAACAAAACTTAAGTGATCAGAATCATGTCTGACCCATTCCAAATGTTTTCCGATATATTGGGCATCTTATGATCCTATCTTACTCATCTCATGCGGTTCCCTTTTCATACAATCAACATTTATATTAGACAAGATTATATTATATAAAACATAAATATGAAACGTACATTTATGTTTTTAAGTTAAATATTTAAACGTCACACACCACTCCGCTTTTCTCATGTGTGTGCGTGCATATGGGGGAGGGGTGCGATTTTTGAATAATAATCGAATAATACCCAGATCTTCAAATATTATTTTTGCTAGAAATGCCCATCCCTTCTAATGAGTAGCATCAAACTACTCCAATTTGTTATTTTAGGAGTTTAAATTATTATTATTATTATTTTAATTAATTGTGTCCTGCTCAGACTTGTATTAGACAAGGTTTAAGTTACATCAGACTTCTCTATTTTAGGTATTTAAATGTTTATTTTTTCCTCCAAAGTTTACTATTGGACAATGTTTAATTAAATCTTGTGGGCTGCATCAGACTGCTCCATTTTGTTTGTATTTATCTTTGTCTTATATTAAGCATCGGTATCCGGATCGGTATCGGCCGATCACCATGACAAGAAATCGGCAATCGGTATCGGCTGCAAAAATCCTGATCGGAGCATCCCTAGTTTATATATGTACATTTAGTTCCTCCACATAGAGGAATTACAATAAAAGAGATTGAAAAACAAAACCTTTGCATCTCCTGTCATTCTTAGTTCAGGCCTGCTAAATGTGCATGCTAAATATTATGATCTAAATGATCGCCGCCAATGAAGCACAAAGTGAAACATGTTATTGGTTCAAACGTACCATCAGCTGCCCATTCCCTCACATCAGACACCCACACTGCTTCATCGGTGCAAGCCAAGCTTTCTTTAAGCTCCGCTAGACTTGCAGTCTCCTCCTGAAGCCTCTGGCAAGTCTAATGCGACAGTTAAACAATACAGTTACACAAAGCCACACAATAACCACAAATTGAAACCATTTACAGAGGACACACCTTAACATGTCTTGCAGACAATGTAGTGTTGTGATTTTTTTTGTAGTTCCAGGCCATAGCATGGATTGTAAGCATATCCACACGTGCTGTTGAGAGTAAATGTTGAGTGAATGTCATGCAATAAGCAATAATAAAATGACTTTAGAAGAGAAATACTACAAATATTACAATCACCTCCTTTCGACGTGTATTTAGTCGTTATGGCACAGCGGGAGAGGTAGCTGTTCACCTGTTCAACTTCCTCCCCTGCAGTTGACCCCGCTCCTTCTTGGTTTTTGCCACTCCATGTAATCTAGAAGTAAGAAGACATGTAAGGGATAATGTAAGTGGCTGGACCAAGGAGTTCAAAAGTAAACACCAACTATACACCCATATCATGAAAATGTTTGACAATTGAAAGCAGCTAGATGCAATCGCAGACTGAATTAGTCTGAGGTACCTAGGCTTATATAATAGCCTTATATAATACTGTTTTCTGCTAATCAACAGAATGATTATTATAGCCTAAATATTTCTTCAACCATTAAGGTACAATGGATAGATTTTTTTTATACGTGGCAATATGTAGAATAGGGCCCGATGTAGGCACTCTACTTCATTGCATTCGAAAATTCAACACCTAAAAAACACCTAACCTGGCTTCAGTCAAAACATGTTCTAAGCTCATTTCAAGAGCCATCCGTCTCTCCTCTATGTAATTGCCATCTTGATGGCTGGTGACATGCCTACTTTGGTGACATATTTTCTTTAGCGGAAGCAATACAATCGTATTTAAATCAATAAACTCCTTTTTAAAATTAATATGGTGTTCCAAATAATTTATTTATTTGGTAAGTAGCCATGTAATAAGCGGGATTTGTGGAGGGGATGCATTCTCCTGCTCTAAAGGGGGTCGCAGCGCCGCGTCGCGTAGAACTCGAGGTATCGCACACCGGACACGCACTTTCTCAGTTTATGTCCAGCAATATTGTTATGTTAAAGGACATTATGGAATTAAAGCTGCCGTCGGCACTTTTTTTTTTTATCATATCCAGTGAAATTGACACTATAATCCGACAGAACAACATAAATAAAGTGATTTTAGAAAAAAACCCGAGCTTCTAACTCCACCTGGAGCGTGTTATTTGTTCAGCAAAAATCCACCGCTCCCGGATCATCGGGTCCAATCAGCACAGGGGGGTTTGAGATATGACTGTCAATCACAGGTCGTGCACACGCCACCCCTCGCGCACGTTACAATGACATGCACACGCCTGAAGTTCGCGCAGTAATGAACATAGTCTTCATCCGACACTTGTATCTCGCTTTCAAAACACGAACAAATCAAGTAAGCTCATTTAGAGTATAAATGACGTTAGCAATTGCAATCTATCGGTAGATTAGCCAGGGCAGCATACCTCCAAATACTCCATGGTGTTGATGGATGCTGATGAGACGGGCGCGTTCACAGAAAATCTGGTGCACACGCACTGACGAGCACGAACTCGGTGGGAGGGTATTCGTTGATAGTGGGGGAGGGGCATGAGAGTTGTAAACATTCACAACATTCACAAAATTTTGCCTAAGTCCACTCAATCTGCCAGACTTGCCGACTGCAGCTTTAAGATAATGTCTGTACTATGTTATGATTTTACTGTACAATTAAATACAATCGTTGCTAAGTCTGCAGTCTGAACACTTTACCTCAGACCGTCCATTAACTGAATGAACTGAGAATATCACCTGAAAATCCGATAACATCAGCAATTTTCATTCAAGAAGCTGATTTCTGTAAATGAATGTAAAACTATGTATATTGCAGCACAGGCTGAAGTCAGTATAATATATACATGTGGGAAAGTTCAGCTCAATTCAGTTAACGGACGCTCTGAGGTAAAGTGTTCAGACTGCAGACTTAGCAACGATTGAATTTAATTGTAACGTTACAGTAAAATCATATAATCAATATATAATAAATCATATATATTAGATAAACACAATATACACAGCATCTAACAGTTAATAAACCATGTGAGAACGTAAACTGTGAGAAGAAACTGGGTTGTATTAAGTATATTGAGACACACAGGTCCTGTGTAATCCTCAAATTGACAAGTTAAAGGTGCTCTAAGTAACTTTTTTACCTTAACTGAACAGCTTCAGAGTCAGTGGAATGGTTATATTACTTATTTTGGGTTGAATGGTGGTGGTTTCGCACCCCCCTGGTGCTCGAGAGCGGAAAAACCGCACTTGCAACTTTGGGCCGGCGGGCCGCCGGCCTCGCCGTCAGGAAGTATCGCGTGATATCAAGTCTCGCGATGTAACGAATTGCTTGACGGCACTGCACACGTACACGCCCCCATTCAAGCACCGGCTAGCTATAAGCAAAGGGCAAGATAGATTGAGTTATGGCTGAGCCTGTAAAAATGAAGCAGAAAGCTAGGAAATCGTTGTCGGAGGACCAACGAAAGAGGAAACGGGAGACTGACCGAGCAAGAAGTCAGACTCGAGTAAATATCGGACCGGCTTTTTCAGAATGGCGAAAACTGAGAGAAACAGAAGCCTGCAAAACGGATGCTGAGCTGGCCTTCTTGCTGTTGCACTTGCAAGTATCTTTGGAATAAAATGTGTTTTAATATTTAAATTTCAAGTAATTGTGACCTCAGGATGTTTGCTATTGTCTGTAAAGGTTTTTATTATGATCGCTGTCTGTTACGGGCTTACTAGTACGCATAGTACTATAACTATGATGTTAGCATTGTCATTAGCAAACACATTTAATTTCTGTAGTTGTTTGGCCGTTCCTCTGTCGGTTTTAAATGTGTAACTTCGTTCGCAAATAAATAGATATCAAATTCTTCAAATCAAGACACCGGTGTATCCTGCCCGCGTCTAAATGGCTAGCGGAGATTTTGGCTTGATCTAGCTAGATGGATGCTGCCCTTCTATGTGTCTAATTTAGCTTGTGTACTCAGACGAGGCTGAGGTTGACGTTGCAATATCACAAAACAGTTGACGTACATTACAGAAATGAGTTGAATTACGATGGCCTAAGTCAACGTGTCTGATAATAGGCAATAATAAACATGTTGCACATATCATGATCGAGCTAGAAAAAACGTTCTGATGTTTTCTTAGACAAGCAAAGGTAAACCGTCATTCTACCAGATGAACTTATAGACCTTGCTAATATAAATTTAGACAAATTAGCCTCCGATATATATATTTTTTATGCTCGTGCCCACTCTCCCCAAAAAACAACAACACGAAAGCAGTAGTTTGCCTTGTTCATATTGTTCGTTCCCGGTAAAAATACTAGTATGCATGACAACACAATAAAAATTAAAAAATCGCCATCAGTTGGAAAGAAAATATTGCTTTTCTTACCTCGGGAGACATAACTGGTTTTGAAATAGCCGGTTCCTGCTCAGCTGGGTTGACAGCTGATCAGCTGGGTTGCTCGTGGCGAGGGGGAGGAACAACAGTTAGTTTTTACGACAGTGTGTTTGAAAGCATTTACTACCAGACACCAGGGGGGGGCGTCGTAGAGAAAAAACACCCAGTTCTGCCTTGTGTCCCTTTAAGACAGTAGGAGGACTGAGTAAATCCAGTTTAGTCTTCTGAAGGTCTGTATTCTCAGATGTTTTTTTTTATTTTTTTATTGCTTGATCTATCACAATATTTCTTCTGTCACTTTTTTGAAATGTGATTGTGGTGACCCCCTGTATAGATTTCCTATCTGTATAACAATATTCTTGATGGACTGGCACCATATGTTCATGGTTCTATAAGACATCTTAAAGACACATCTCTTTGACCTAGCATTCACATAATACATTATAGTCTTCTATAATTCAATGTTAGGCTGCATAGATTAGGTCAGCCGGAACTGGGAACACTTCCCTTAAATCCTGATGTACTCGTTACATCATAAGAAGAATGGCATCTACGCTAATTTTAGTGTCTTGTTTTATCCCGAGGTTTTCCCGCAGCCTGCCGGATCCAGGCCGTATCCAGATCTGACGAGGAGCTTCGCCTGGACCCGATGACAATGCAGTGCTGAAGTGCCAACTAGCCTCTCTCTATGGAGGATCCCTATTCCACTCTACAGATAAAGCGTTGTGGGGAAATTCAGTTCGCGTACCCAACCCGAAGTGATAAAATAAAATTCTGTATCAAAATTTACAGGCAAGACAAGTAGTTTGTTTAGGCATGGTTTGTAGGGAATTACAAACCTGCGCACATATATTCAAACGCACATGACTATAGAATCAATTCTTAATGTGCATATGAACGCCACCAGCGTTTATCACAGGTTTGCGTTTAAAGTCTGTTTAGAGAAAACGGTGTCGTCTTAGCGGGTTGTATATTTTGACGACTAGAATCCAGCGCTGACTAGAATCACGCAGCGGAGGAATGGAAAGTTGACAAGCCATTAAAAATTATTAACTTAAGAAACACTTATATATTTTCAATAAATCATGTTCCCATTCACACTAAATTCTATTTATAAGGTAAAACTTTTTTTAAAAACATTTTTAGGCATTATCAATCCCAATACCATAATGCCCAAATGTTTTATTTGTTCACCAAGTAATTTAGCCTACTGGTCAGGCATTTTTTGGTAACTCGCAAGACAGTAAGGAGAAAATGACAATTTGATGGATAATTTAAATATATTCTGTAATCACATTTTGGTAATGTATTAATTCCGCCATCACATCTGAGCGCGAAATGCTGCTTGGATAGTTTCAAGATAGTTAAAAATAATGAATAATACAATAATAATTTAATTTAATTGAATTAATCATATGTGTTTATTCTTGTTAGAATATGTTTTTTTTTTACTGATTATGAACACAAATTAATCACGACAAACCAAATGAATTGTATTAATTATACCATTGATGAAAACCAGCTGATACCAAGGTATTTTAGGCCTACAATTCTAACATAATTTTTCATGAAAAATCAGGATTGTATTTATTTATTTTTCGAAAGTAAGGTTAATGTAAGTAGCTTCTTCCAATACTCTCCTGAGTCCTGAATGAGTAATAAAACCTACGTGCAAACATTACCGCTTTAATGATCGTCCTTTATTTTTCAGTGCATTTATTTTACAATATATGCCTATTACTGTCATGGGATTAATATTATAACTATTATGTAGTAGTGTAATGTAGACAGACCCAACTAAAAGAGGTTTGAATTTTCCTTTGTTTCATTTGCACACTGTACTTTATTCTACAAAATAAAATAAAGTACAGTAAAAACAGTCGGGCAGTTTCACAGTGCTCATTCAGTAAATGCATAGTTAAACAGAAGTGTTTTGAGTCTGGATTTGAATGTGACTACTGTAGGAGCACATCTGATCTTTTCTGAATACTGGTTCAGCTGCGGCTGGCATAGTAGCTAAAAGCGGACTCTCCTTGTTTAGAGTGAACCCTTGGTATTTCTAGCTGATGTGATCCTAATGATCGGAGTGATCTGTTGGGTTTATATTCAGTGAGCATATCTGCAATGTATTGAGGTCCTAGGCCATTCAATTATTTATATACCAGTAATAATACTTTAAAATCAATCTTAAATGTAACTGGGAGCCAGTGTAAAGCCCTGAGGACTGGTGTGATGTGTTCATATGTTTTGGTTCTGCTCAGCGTTCTTGTATGAGCTGCAACTGTCTGATGGTCTTTTTGGGAAGGCCAGTGAGGAGTCCATTACAGTAATCCACCCTGCTGGTGATGAAAGCATGCACAAGTTTATCGAAGTCTTGACTGGAAACAAAGCATCTAATTCTTGCAATATTTTTCAGATGCTGATTTAGTTATTGCTTTGACATGACTACTGAAACTAAGGTCTGACTCTAGAGACACACCAAGATTCCTGACTTGATTTTTAGTTGTTAGACCCCTAGAGTGAAGGTATGCATTCACCTTGAGAACTTCATCTTTGTTTCCAAACGCAATGACTTCAGTTTTGTCTTTGTTTAACTGAAGAAAGTTGTGGCACATCCAACTGTTTACTTCATCAATGCATTGGCACAGGGAGTCAATGGGGCTGTAGTCGATGGCGATAGGGCTAAGTAGATATGTGTGTCGTCTGCATAGCTGTGGTAAGAGATTTGGTTCTTTCTCATTATTTGGCTCATTGGGAAGGTATTCATGGGTTTCAGTCACGTGACTTTTTTGTTGTGGCCGCCATCTTTAGGACCTTTGCGTTAAATCGCATAATCTCTCCCTGGTGATCGGAGAGATGTTGCACACTTAAATAGCACAGATGAAAAGCAACGGTATTTAAATAAAATATATACTTTAGGTATAGATCCGTATTTACTGTTAAACGAACTGCTGACTCCACTAAAGTCTAGTAAAAACTTGCCAAATTTTACGTTTGCTGACATTTACATCTACCTCGTCCACACTCCCTCTCCATGTCCCCACCACTTTTGAAACATCTCGTTGTACCAATACACATAAATAAAAGTAAAATAAGAGGTGATCTAGCACGCTGAAATGTGTTGTTTTTGAAATCAAGTGATCAAAGTGCTTGTTGACTCTGGATCAGTGGTGCAGATACAGTGTTCTCTCGTGACTCGCGCACACCGCACAGTCTTCACTCGGACGCGCGCTTTAATCCATTTCGGAGACTATTGGTTCCGGTGAAATCACACAATAAAATGCACACAAATGTGTTCCTGACTGATATACAACCACTGATAAACATAATCGATTATTTTAATAAGAGTTTTTTAATAAAAAATGGTCCGAGGGCGGATCAGAACCTCTGACACGCTTGGCAAAAGTTCCGCCACTGGACCATCAAAGTACACATGTAAAATAGTCGGATGTTGAATGTCATTAAACGACAAATTAAATTCAATGTACTACTTAAATTGATTGGTGGACATCGTATTGTTATTGTACAGGTATATCTGATTTATGATTTAGTGTTGTATTAAACGCCCCCATGAAGAAAATGTTCTTGATAACAGGAAGGGTAAGTGGCACTCTGTTAATCAAGCAATATTAACGTTACACCAGTAATCACTGAACATAAAAGCATCGCTGAACTGAATTGCTAATAATGTCGGTAAAGCACATACAGCGGGGGAAATAAGTATTGAACACGTCACCATTTTTCTCAGTAAATATATTTCCAAAGGTGCTACTGACATGAAATTTTCACCAGATGTTGATAACAACAAAATGAATCAGTACATACAAAGAAACCAAAACAAATAAGCTCAGAAATTAAGTTATGTGTAATAATGTGAAATGACACAGGGAAAAAGTATTGAACACATGAAGAAAGGGAGGTGCAAAAAGGCATGGAAAGCCAAGACAACAGCAGAGCAATCCAGCACCCGTCAGTGCAAATGAATATCAGCTGGTTCAGTCCCAACGGATGGCCTACAAAAAGGTCTCAAAGACCTTCTTGAGACAGCTCTTTGCTTTTACCCATCATGAGATGTGTCTTGTGTGACACCTTGGCAATGAGACCTTTTTGTAGGCCATCCGTTGGGACTGAACCAGCTGTTATTAATGTGCACGGACAGGGGGTTGGATTGCTTTTTAATTACTAATAGTTTTAAGCTGTTGTCTTGGCTTTCCATGCCTTTTTGCACCTCCCTTTCTTCATGTGTTCAATACTTTTTCCCTGTGTCATTTCACATTATTACACATAACTTAATTTATGAGCTTATTTGTTTTGGTTTCTTTGTATGTACTGATTCATTGTGTTGTTATCAACATCTGGTGAAAATTTCATGTCAGTAGCACCTTTGGAAATATATTTACTGAGAAAAATGGTGACGTGTTCAATACTTATTTCCCCCGCTGTATCTCTTGTATTATCAGTGACGTTTGGACACCTTTATTTTCAATTCTCATTTATTTGTATAGCGCTTTTCACAATATTTCAAAGCAGCTTTTCAGAAAATGCATGTGTCTAACGTATAACTAAGGTTATAATGTAAATATAGATAGCGGTCTAGAATAAGGTTGTATATAGAGAATACGTGTTCCAATTGTAAACTACATGTTTTAATTTAGCTAGCTAACCTGTAATTTGCTAATTTTACTTTTATTTAAATTTCCAGGTCAACGTTTAATTTCTCAACATTTCTTTGTGATTTGCTGTTATCACAGTTTACAGCACAGCAGATAGACATGTTGCAATTCGGTCCTACAAATGGCGGCCGCTCCACTGTGTGACGTCACATGAAATCTATGAATTATTTGGCTCAAAGTAGGAAATGCTGATGCTGAAGGCATAATTGTTGATGATAGTGCTGATGCTGGGGCTGAACAGGTCTCAAACACATCCTCCTCCCTCAAAAATAAAACGCACTGCTACATTTTTAGGAAAACTACAAAGTTTACACGTCACCTAAAACGTCACAAGAAAACATGCAGATGTTGCTCAAGATTTAAATCTTCCCAGAAGTCCAAACAGCGCCAGAAAATGCAAGTGCAAGTGGAGTTGGATCCCTAAAACTAAGACGCACAGCAAAGACAAAATACAATGCAAAAGACTATATTCACTGCATGTACTGCCAGGCATTATATCTCCGAAGAGATCTGTGGCGACATGTTAAAAATATTTCGTCAAAACCAGTAGAAGCCAATTCAGAGATTGGGAGAAAAAGATGTTAGCTGTCATGAAAGATGAGGAGATAACTGCTACTGTGCGAAGTGACTATTCTATTCTTCAGCTGGCCCAGTCATTTTTTAACAAACATGGGAAGACCACAGTTCACCAAAATCATATAGTGAACTTTGTAAAGCCACCATGGCAAATGTAATACTTTTTAACAGGAGAAGAGGGGGAGAAATTTCAAAGATGACGCTGAATGGCTTTCTGGAGAGAGACACGAGTGCCCTGAACAAGGATGTCGCTTTTGGACTGACACCATTTGAACTTCACCTTTGTCAACACTTCAGTCGTGTTGAATTAAGGGGTAAAAGAGGCCGGAAAGTTGCAGTGTTACTTTCACCAGACATGGTGAAGGCCATAACACGCCTAATAGAGCACATCAACTCATGTAAGGAAGAAAAGTCTTCAGCTTTACAAGCCGCACACCAACGATCAAATAAAGTTACCTTTTCCCTAGCGAAGTCTGCGTATGTCTGGCTAGCAGCTTTACAAAGGCCCCTGAACCGCTGTCTATACGCCTCAGGCACTATAGACCCGCAAAACTGCGCTTTTAACCTTATCAAAGCACAAACTGTAGCTTGAAGCTTCTGACCCTCTTGCACTACTTGAATGCTAAACATCAGATGTATCTTTGTTTTCCTGACATGACGCTGTGTGCAGTGTTTGTGTTGCTCTTTGCAAGGACAAAGATATTGTTCCTCGAGTTCTTTGAGAAGACACGTTAGTTTTACTCTCTTTTCTCAAGCCAGACATGTGTTGACATGCATGATTTCATTTTGCCATTCATTAATTTTCATTTCTGTTTACAAATATTATGGATTCTGTTGCTCTAATACTTAAGTGAAGACACTGTATCACACAGTCCACTTGTGTCTGTTTAAGGTTCCATTAATCCATGTTTGACCCTTTAATACACAGAGCTTACATGTTTGTGTACGTGTATGGACATGGTCCTGACAAATAAAGTTGGCCCTGGTAATTACTATTTGTGTCATGGGCGGAGCTAAGTACCTCATTATCGTTTGTCCTCTTAATACAGCATGGTGTCAGGTTCTTGTATTTTGAGTTCTGATGTGTTTGTTGGAATTTTGAAGTGAGATTTGTGTTGTATAGCTCAAATAGGATTTTTTAAAGATTTACTACATCTTTCTAGCACAAGTGGAAAGGGGTGACTGTTTAGTGTTGCAAAAAACTGGTTTGACAAAATAGTCCTCCTAATTAACAAAAACCTGTGTGTGTGTGTGTCATAAGGTGGCTGTCTGCTGCTTGCAAACGGACTCTTGACTTTGAGGACATTGAGGATTTCCATTAATTTGTTGCCCTGGTTCCACGCGCTGTGCGCAAATACACTGCATGTATAGTGTTTCATATGTTAACAAAACCATAGTTGTTTCATATGGTTTGTGTCTGAAACACATTTTTTTTCCTTTTTTTTTTATAAATGTTTGAATACTCCATACTTGTCAAGACTTTTTGATTTTGCCAATAAAACTGAATGTACCTTTTCAAGGAAATAATAAAATATACATTGAACAATTAATAAACACGGTTTACAACAGAAAAAAAAAAATCACAGGGAAATATTTTGACTTAGTTTTTAAATACACTGTTTTCTCTTCTTTCTTTTGCTGATCTGGAAGTAAAAATGCACTGTTTTCATTTACACTTCTGTAATTTTCATTTACACTTCCTGAGTTTTGGTTCAAATCCCTTGTGTGGTCGGGGGTTCTCATTGCCAATTGAGTTTTTGATTGACAAATTCTTGACCTGAAAGTGAAGGCTTCATGTTGTTTACATGAGGGAATCCTCTAAGGCTTATCTCAGGGTGTTTACATCGGTTTTAATGTGTGAAATAAGGGATAATCGACGGCTAGCTGTGGATTAAAATATTATAATGCACGACGCACAGGCAAAGAAATATTAGATGCGAAGCAGAGTGCATTCAAATGGTTTAATGCGCAGCTAGCTGTGGATTATCTCGCTTATACCATGTTTATTTGCCAGCAACAATGTAAAGCTGTTATTGATGTTTGCAGCACAATATTTGACCAGAAGGGGTAAAAATGAGAGTTATTATCGTCATTTACGACTCTAGCATTCTGCCCACTTTACATCAGACACAGAGATGAAGCAGTGCGGAAAGATTACATTTATTTGAATGAATGAATTATAGGATTTCTTTAAATGAATGAGAAGTGAGATGTACTGTATGTGTGAATCACCTCAGTTCAGTGTCTCTCTCTACAAACAACAAAGCTGTAAATTTAATTACTTCAAAACCAGTGCTGTAACTCCCTCATTGCTGAGGAATATAATTTATTCAGTAGTGAAGCTATTTGACTAATAAAATTAGCAAGGCAGCGTTGACACGTTTCTGTGCTCCTGTTTCTGTGTGTGCAAAGCCCATATCTGTGTGATAACCTCAAACCACTAAACCTGTCCCTAACATTATAATATCCTGTATTCCATCTTAATAGCAGCAAAAGTACTTTAATGTAAGTGCATAGTAGATAAAGACCCCTGTGGTGAAAATCCAGTTTTTAATGTTGTTTATATGTCTATGTGGTGTTTTTAATATGCTTTAAGACAAACCATGTGTAAATTCATAAATTCATAAATTCAAACTACCTTGTAACCAATCAGATCAACGTGTGATCGTCAACGAGACGCATAGTGTGTCAAAAATAGTTGCTGTAAGTATATATACATATATAAATATATGTGCTTTTTCAATATATGATATACGGTTTACGTTAATTTACACGACTTTTAATCTCTGATATACAAAAATATTAGGCCTAACAAGCACGTCGAAACCACTGTATTTTACCGTCCCTGTAGTTGATTTTTTTTAGGGTGATTTTTTTTCAGTAAAATACGTATTGGGAAACCTATTGTAAAATGCATGCAATATTCGGTCATGTTTCGACCTTTCGTCTCAGTTGAACACAGTTCTAATATCAATATTATCATTGGTTTCATTACAGATGCATCATGATACCCCTGGTACCACAGTGCACATCATGTTGCACTTTTTATCACTATCACTGCAGTTTATGCCCTTCCCTGAAGCCAACCACCCAGAAAAAAATAAAGCTACACTAGGAAGGCCATTTAAAAATAGCAGTTGTTTTCCAAGGTAGGTGCATTACACTATTGCACTATAATTGTAGGCGCACAAGCACATTCCTACATATTTCCATTATCCTTCAAATAAACATTAGATGGTACTGCTCTGAAACTTTTTTTGCTGAGAAAACCACCATATAAAGACTTAAAAGTAGTTGATGATGATGATGATGATGATGAAAAAACAATATTTGCATGCACAGGGTAAGGTTGGGGAAGTGTGCATAAGATTGTAAGCGTAAATAAAATTGGCAAGAATCTTTATAAAGGTGAATCTTGTTACCCTACATTTAGACATTTGCACATACAGATTGGTTTTACATGCTGTTCACAGATTTGCACTGCTTTTGTCTTATGCTTGAAACGCAATTTACACCTTTATAACGCTTTTCTTGTGCATGCAAATTTAATTTACGCTTACAATATTATGTACACTTCCACAAATTGTACCTTACATATGCAAATCTTTTTGGGTTATGTATTGATGGGTTTTAAATACAGTAGTCAACATTTGAAGTGGATCAAAAAAGTTCATCAAAGTTGTCCTAAGACAAGAACGGGTATTGTTGTGGTTTTAGGACAACTTTGATGAAAGGTTGTGATCCACTTCAAATGTTGACTACTGTAGTTGTATGGGTTTTATATTGATGCATTGGTATTGTTTTTCCTGATTTTCATACTGTGCTTCATCTACAGGCAAAATAATGTCTCTGCCATTTGCCCTGCAGAATCGAGGCTCATTACCATTGTCCCAATTGCAGCAAAACTGTTCTCAGGAGATGCGTTATGGAAGCTCACTTACAAATATGCTCATCATCAAATGTACCCCTTCAATCCTCTAAAACAGTGGTCAATGTGTCCTCAACATCACCTGCACTGTCCTCACTGCCATCTACAGCGACACCTGCGGTGACTTCTCTGTCCACGTCAGCTTCACAGTTGCCAAAAAGGCAAAATGTGATTCAATCTCCACATTATTCCATCACTATACTAAGAAAAAAGAACTTAACAATTCACATTAACAGAAAACATACTGACCATTCGAAAGATATTACAATGCACTCGCATCTTTCCAGTGTGTGTTGATCCCTCAAATGGACTGTCAAAGAAGTGCTCATGGTTTCACTATATCTCTTCATGTTCAGAGAAAGACGTGGGGCACAGCTGTGAGTTGGAGGAGTGTCGCCAGTACCAGCTACTTGAGGTAAACTAAAGGTAAACTGTCAAACTGCAGCAAAGGAAAGTACATAATGTAATGTCTCTTATTTTTTGTTTTTATATATGGAAGGGGTATAAAGGGATTTCTTTATATTGTACTATTTGTATATTGTGTATTTGTACACGTTTGTTAAATGTAAATTGACATTTACAATAAAAATACTTTTTTTTAATCATCTTAATGTTTTTTTGTTTAATTGTTTTTAAATTGTATATACCTGATAGTTCCTTTGTATCCTTGATGGTCATTAGCTTTGATGTTACATTAAAACAATCTTTGCCTACTTTTGAATGCCAAATAAATAATATAACAATATTTGATGAACGCAAGCTGCAAAAAATAACTTTATGGGAAACTTTTGGTGCCGTTCTAGCACGTAAGTACTTAAACAGCGTCAATACAATGCGAATGAACTGCTGGAAACATATTTCCGGTTCATTTGTGTCGATTGCAAGTGACGTCGCAAGTCTGAGCGTGCAAGTGCAAGTCTGCAGCCAGACGCTATTGGGAACTCTGAGTGAGTGAGTGAGTGAGTGGAGGCGGGGCTCATTTGCATATTCATACTGAATGAGGCAACGGTGTCGAGTTACATTCAAGCTATTTTAAGGCATGAATTATTTTTCCCGAGGAAAAAACATCTAAATATGTAATTTTGGGTGATCAAAGATGAGTTTTAAGGGATAAAATTATTGACTACAATCTTAACATATTGGCTGCTAATTTTGCTTGTTTTAAGCAAAAACTACCTTTTATTTTCTTTAGCAAATAAGACTAACAAAGTTAAACTAAAGTAAAGCGGCAGCCCCTCATGGACGACTGCAGCATAAAAACATAATAAAATACAACATAAATGTCCCAGGCTCATTAAAAAAAACGTACCTGTGGCAACATTTTTGCAAAACCCAAAATGTCCGGTGAGTGGTGCTAAAAGTGTGTTTAGTTTTTTTCCAGAACAAATGAACATGAATATGGCAACATTTTATTACGTCGGAGTTTGTACACCGCAGTTCTGAATTGAAATGTCCGGTGAGTGGCGCTAAAAGATTAACGCTTTTTCAAAAAAGATCACGTTTTTAAAATAACACACACCTACACTATACCCTAAACCTACATAATTGAAAACAAGTGTTTATTAATCCATTATCTGCCCCTGTAATCATAATTGTGTGTGAAAACGCTTAAAAGTGTTTGCTGTTTTACTGCCTCTAGTGTTCATTTCTTTTAGAAACTGCAGTGATAGGTACGTATTGGTACGTATTCTGCAAAAATGTTGCCACAGGAACGTTTTTCCAATGAGCGTGTGTTGGTCCCAGGCCTGGTCCTCTCTCATCCTTCACTGTGGTCATTCCTCCTTTTATCCTTCTGTTGCTCCTCCCTGAGACTCAAGACCGGTGTGAAGCTCATTAGCACTCGCTCCATTCCCACGCCTCTCGGCCCTGCTTGCCACAGACATAATATCTTATGTCATTTTACTTATCTAGTAAATGCATCTTTTTTGTACAGAATTTTTTGATATTTGGACTGGGAACAAGACAAAAATAAGAAAAGTAAGAATATTTATTTGTTTTGTTTTTTGCAGTGTGCTTAATTTAAAGCAGTGCATTAATATGTAACAGTGATTGACTGACTTTGAACTACATGTGCATTAAACTGTTTTATTGCACACCTTCCAGCCAATTGAGTATTCAGACAGACAGTAGTATACATTTAAAATATTATCTGATACAAAACGAGTAAAATTTGAATTATAAAACAAGACAAAGACAGGAATAAAACACTGCTCAAAAGGAAAAAGCCAAACTGCAGAGGAAGGACAAAAACAGCAATAAAAAAAAAAAAAGTGTTTTATGTAATTATGTTATAGTGCGTGTTCTCATACTGAACTCTCTCTGAACTCCCTGAAAACCCTGAACTTTCTATATGATTTTCTCTCAGAGACTTCTCTTTTTTTTTTTATTCCTGTTGTCTATAAATTATGGTGTTTCCCTATCATGCACACAAAAAGAGGAAGTGTGAAAGAAAGTTGGAATTGGAAATATACAACTGTCTTAAGGACAATTTGAGAATTTTTGTGCTAACCTCATAAATAAGTACAGAAGGGGGTGAGCTTAGGAACATTTAAGATTCATTTATAAGTACAAAACACATACTTAAAGTTGCCAGTAATAATATTTAACGCCTGGGTTCTTGTTAAGAATATAGTGTATGATAACCGATTAAACAAGAACCCAGGAGTTCAGGAGTTTAGTAATTCCACTGGCAACTTTAAGTGTGTTTTGTACTTTAGGACCATTTAAAACTAGTTAATTGCACATTTTTCTGTAATTAATAGCAATTAATAACACCTAACATTAAATATTTTTATATTGTAGTACTTTCACATTGTATAAAGACCGTATATTTTAAATATTTGTTTAATGGCATCTTAAAGGCCAGTATTACTGATGCCATTATGTCTCGATTACACGTTTTTTTCTTCTTCTCAATCTTAGCCATTAATAATAGCCATTCAGCACTACAGATTAATTGAAAGCTATACTTTTTAAAATTTCGTAGCCTTTAAAAAAATAAATCAACTTTTAATTTAAGTGGACTAAAAACAATCTTATCTTCACAACTGTAAACAGTGCTTTAAGATTTTCATGAAGGGCTAATAGGTAAATGTACAGAAATGGAATAATTTCTTGCATAATTTCTGTATCTAAACAGCAGTGGTTTTATAAGCCTGCTGTCAATTTAAGACCTGACATCCTATTTTCTCACAACTGTTTATATCCGTTTAACACTTTTTAGCACATTTACGACTGTGGTTATGACTTGACAAAACTGAAATTTAGATATAATTTTTGTGTGTTTCTGCCTCTTTCAAGCGTGCTTTCTGAAGCGGTATTCTGTGTGTCCGTTTCAGGTGTTTGTTAACAGCGTGTCAGTAAAGATTTGAGTTCTTTTTTTGTGTGCATATTATCACACTTAAATGGTTTAATAACTGTAACAAAGCCAAATGATGTAAAAAAAAAAAAAAAAGATGCTGCGTTAATTGAAAAAAAAAAAGATTATTGCATGCATTATTATACACAGTTAAATTATACACTGCCATTTAAAACTTTGGGATCTGTGCGTTTTTTTTAATTTACTTAATTTTTTAAGAAGTCTCATATGCTTACCAAGGCTGCATTTGTTTGATTAAAAATACAATACAAACAGTAATATATTGAAATATTATTACAATTTAAAATAACTGTTTTTTTTTATTTATTTGAATATATGTACAAATTTAACTTATTGTGATGCAAAGTTGAATTTTCAGCATCATTACTCCAGTCTTCAGTGTCATATGATCCTTCAGAAATCAGTATAATATGATGATTTGATGCTCAAGAAACATTTTATTATCAATGTTGAAAAAAAAAATCATCCCAGGATTCTTCTATGAATAAAAAGTTAAAAAGAACAGCATTTATTTGAAACAGAATCTTTTGTAACACTATAAATGCCTCTACTGTCACTTTTGATCAATTTAATGCATCCTTGCTGAATAAAAATATGAATTTCTTTAATTTCTTTCCAAAAAATTTTTTTTCTTACTGAGCCCAAACTTTTGAACTGTAGTGTTTAATGTTACACAAAATTCTATTTCAGATAAATGCTGTTCTTTTGAACTTTATATTCATCTAAGAATCCTGAAAAAAAAAAATTTTTTTCAACATTGATTATAATAATCAGAAATTTTTCTTGAGCAGAAAAATCATCATATTAGAGTGATTTCTGAAGGATCATGTGACACTGAAGACTGGAGTAATGATGCTGAACATTCAGCTTTTATTACAGGAATAAATTACACTTCACTATATATGCACATAGAAAACAGCTGTTTTAAATCGGAATCATGTTTGACTATATTACTGTTTTTTGTATTTTTAATTAAATAAATGCATCCTTGGTGAGCAGAAGAGACTTCTTTCAAAAACATAAAAAAATCTTACCTGTGTGTGTGTGTGTGTGTGTGTGTGTGTGTGTGTGTGTGTGTGTGTGTGTGTGTGTGTGTGTGTTAAGAAGTCCTAAGCTCAGCCCACTTCTGTCCTCTCACTCTGGTGGATGGTTTATAAAGAGCATCAGACTGCATGAGCTGCTTCACTTTTCTCAGACATCCGCTTCTCTGCACAGGAATGAAATCAGGTTGTATTTTGTGTGTGTGTGTGTGTTTTATTTTATTTATTTTTTACTTTAATAAATTTAGCTATAATTAATGCAATTCCAATTGTTGTTGTTTTTGTCTTACCTTGCATAAATAAAAACTGACCAATGTTTACTGTTTTACTGTAACAGAATATCCTGAATAATGGGGGCCAAGGTTTCAGTCGTCAATCAGACTCCTTATACCTGGCACTTTGCCACCCAGGACAGAGGGGTAAGAACTTTTGCATTCACTACACACGATTATTTATGTTTCTTACTTATTTATTCCATATTTAGCATGTCCTCTGATTAACCAGAGAATAACTGAGAGCATGAAATAAAATCTCACAACACTGTAATACTGTTCTTTGCATGTCATTTTATTGACTGCTTTTCTGATGGAAACTGATGTATAATTCTGCTCCCCAGTTTACTCGTGTCTATCCTGGCAGCAGCGAACACTATGAGGAGAAAAAGTTAATCCACCGCTACATCTACATCAGATATAATCATCACTCGTGGAACAGTTTTAAGTACGAGTTTAACACCCATAAAGGCGACACCTCCTTCATCTTAAGAGAAACCTATGACCGTTCCCAGATTCAGATGCACTGCACCTCTGAGGGCGGCACTCATTACTGTCCCAACTATGGTAAGATCCTGCAAGTATATCAGTTCTGCACTACACTATACAGCCTAAAGTATGTGCACCCCCAACCATCACACCCATATGTCCTTGTTGAACGTCCCATTCCAGATTTATTTCCCCTTTGCTGTTATAATAAGCTCAACTCTTCTGGGAAGGCTTTCCACTAGATTTTGTTCATTCAACTACAGATGTGGCCTTTGAGAATGTGTGCCGAAAGAAAAAGGGGTCACGCGTGTTCAGGTGGGATGCTCTGGCACAGGAAAGATCAGTAGGGGCAGTCATGTCACAATACACATGGGCGAGACATAGCATATTCAAGTTTATTGTTCAAGTATTATTTTGTGCTCATGCCGATAAAATATTCATGATTCTGTTATTATCAGTATTATTATGTTTAACATGCTAGTTCGATCATCGATAAAATATTTCTCATTACTACTGTATAGCACTGAGTTTTATTATTCTCCGCTATACGTTCATCTAAAAAGCATGTTGTATAGTGTGTTAAAAAAACAACGACCAGAAACCAAACACACTCTTCTTGTCTTATGTCTTAAGTCTATAGGCTTCTCCTCTATGGAATTTGAAAAAGATAGCGGTCATGCAGGACAGATCAGAGGTGGACAGTAACGAAGGTCATTTACTTGAGTACTGTACTTAAGTACACTTTTTGAGTATCTGTACTTCACTTGAGAATAATTTTATTCTGTAAACGTTTTACTTAAACTTCACTAAAGAAAACTTAAAAAAAAAAAATGTCATCTCTAAAACGTGCAAGTTAAAAGGTTTAGTCATTTATTTCTGCAGAAGCATAAAACTACTCTATATTTGGATTATGAAGTCATTTCTCATATTTCAATGATAAAGTAAGCATTCTGTTGTGCTATTTAGATCTAGTCCGATAAAAGTTAAACAGAAAATAAAATACTATAAAACTGCACCCGTTTCTGTATGTTTCTTGATTGATAGTCTACATTAAAATCACAAATGTTACACTGGTAAATCAAATAATTATATAGCCCGATACAATATTAATATATAATTGCCTATGTTTCAGTTGGATGAGGAAAAAGGGCCTTGAATAACTCAGATCATCAAAATACTAAGCAGTCCTTATCATTATTCCCCATATCATTTTTCATCATATTCCCCACTGGAAGCCTGAGGTAGGGTCGCCTTTCTGTTGTTAAAGGGTTAAATTAAAATTAAAATTCTGTCAGTAATTACTCACCCTCATGTTGTTCCAACCTCGTAAGTCTTTCGTTCATCTTCAGAACACAAATTATGATATTTTTGATGCAATCTGAGAGCTGGCTCACCATAGGCTGCTAGGTAATTGCATCTGCCGGCCCAGAAAAGTTAGAAAAGTGACTACAGTGGCTCAACCTTGAGTTTATCAAGTGACGAGAATACTTTTTGTGCGAAAAAAAAAACGACTTTATTCAACTATTAATTTTCAATGAGGCAATGAGGCTTTCCCCTGACTGTTCCGGGAAAAGATTCAAAGCTTCGAGAGTGTCGAGAACAGCGCCATCTGGTGCTTATTTAAAATAAAGCAGCCATTAGTCTGTGTTAGAAGCTCTGTCAGATGAAGCAACCACAACACACTCCATAATTTCAATGTTATGTGTACAAATAAAAAGCCTTACACGTTTGGGTTTAATTTGTCCATTAATATATAAATTATTTTACCCATTAAAGTGTATAAAAAGTGAAATAAAATATAAAATGAGCATATGATTTAATAAGATCTAATGTAGGCCTACTCTCTCTCTCTACACACACACACACACACACACACACACACACACACACATACATATAGTGAATAAGGACATTGTGTGATAGGATCATCTGTTCATCTGACACTTGGCAGTGATAGTGCTAATTTTTCCAATATATATATATATATATCGTCTGGCCAGCTTGATAGCCACCCTATTCTAAGAGCAGCAGTTCTCCTCTCACTTTAGAGCTGGAGTCTCAAACTTCCGCCCCGCAGGCCACTTACGCCCCAAGGAAATGCTTATCATGTACATCAGGACGAGAAGTATACAGTAGTGCCAGTTTCGGGCCTTTTTAGAAGCAATTGAGTCAACATATGGCGATGTACTTTACTGAGGTGCGCTGGCTCAGAAGGGGGAATGTCCTGAAGAGATTTTCCTAGTTAAGAGCAGAGGTGAAGAGATTCATGGAGAGTGACAGAATGAATTTGATGATCCTAAATGGGTCATGGACCTTGCATTCTTAGTGGACATAACACAGGAGGTGAACATCCTTAACCTGAAGCTCCAGAGTCCTGGTCAGCTCATCACAGCAGCTTATGAAGTGTGAAAGCCTTCTAACACAAAACTGAGATTGTGGAAAACTCCGCTTTCTGCAAAAAACCTGCAGAAATCAGCATTTCACAACATGCTGATCTCTTGTGGAGGAGGGCACAGCATTCAGTGGTGATGAATATGCCTCTGCTATTGAAAACCTACTGCAGGAATTCTATCAGCGTTTTGCTGACTTTGAGGCACACCATGACACTTTCCAGCTGTTCGCAGATCCCTTCTCAAGTGACGTAGAGAGTGTCCCAAGTTTGTTGCAAATGGAACTTATTGACTTGCAGTGCAACAGTGAGCTAAAAACTAAATTCAGAGAGGCACAGGGAAAAGCAGACCAGACTGGACAGTTTCTGAGAGAGTTACCTCCATGCTACCCAGAGTTGTCCAAAGTGTTCAGTCGGGTAATGTGCCTTTTTGGAAGCACATATCTGTGTGAGAAACTATGAACTTCAATAAATGCAAGTACAGGTCCAGGCTTAGTGATGCCCACCTTGAAGCTGTACTTAGGGTTTCAACTGTGGCCTGCATCATGGCAAATGTGGCTCAGTTGTGTGAGTAGAAGCGCTACCAGGTGTTTGGCAAAAAAATAGAATAGTGTGAAAATTATTGCATGTGTTCACTGCAAGGTTGTTAGTTCAGTGCAATGTTTTGATAAGTTATTTAAGTTAAAATAAAGTAAGGGGAAAATAGTTGCACTAACTTTTAAAATAAATATATTGTTAAATTTGTTGTAAATGTTGGGGCGTCAGATGCGAATTTGTGTCAAACGCGTGAATGCACAAAAAGCACCAAATAAAATCACTCACATTATTGACTTGCCCTCTAAGGGTAACGTCCTCCACTCACAAATAAGTTGTGCTCTTCGCCAGGTCTCTCTATAGATGACGGGTGGAGGACCTCCATGGCTGAGGATCTCTCATTTTCACTCATTGGTAGTGGGGCAGTTTAAAAGATGGTGGATTTGTGGTCCACTATTAGGCACTCTTTGCCATATTTTTTATTTATCGAGTAATTTCTTACAAAGTAAGTCACATTCTCCTCAAATATGGAGTTTTCTGAGTTTTGCGGCAAGATATAAACTTTTGCCCCATCCCAAAGAGCAGCCAGTGTCATAACTCTTGTCACCCTCCACTAGGGTAGATAGCACTTCTGCTGAGTACACTGCCTGTTGGAAGACTTAGAGCTGGGGGCGCTCCGCTTATTAGGATCCCTTTTAAGAGTGCCCAGCCTCCACAGGACTTTGAAGCACTGTGTAGATCTAGGATCGAGTAGAGTTACTCCACTCGTTTACAAGGGTTAGAAAGCGCTATGCTGAGTTCTACTCTCCAGGATGTCCGTCTCTATGATACGGTCTGTGACCGATTACTGCCACTATCTGCAGTCCTCCCTGTTGTATACCTCCACAAGTGAGGATAATAATGTTAGAGACTATATTTAGGAAACTGACAGATTATTGGCAAGACTAGGTCAGTAAAATAGACCAGGTCAGCCTCCCTGGTGGCATGTGGGGTTGACTTAATTGCCCCCTCAGTGACTGAGACTGAGGTGAGACCAAAGTGACTGGACTGAACTCTTTTCGGACCCCCAGGCCATATTCCCTTAAAGGAACCCATTCCACGGTAGCTGTTGGTCCCAAGCCCTTGAGCGGCCTTGGTAGGCCTTTGTTGTTTCGTAGGCCTCTTTGAGGCTTATAGCTTGGGCTGTGACTGTACTGTCACTGACAGCCTGTATGTGACCCGAAGGGGGAGTGTTTTGGCATTTCAGTGAAACTGCCATTTCTGACATTTTTGTCACAGCCTCCCCTCAGCATGGTGGCGCTGGTATATCGGTACACAAAACGTCATCGGCACAGTGCGAGTTCCCTTTTGTAAGGGAACGTCTCAGGTTACGACTGTAACCCAGGGCTTAAAGTATTCCGGCCGGGGGCCGGATTTCCGGCTTGAGAGGAGCGCAGCTCTAACTAACTATCAGAAGCAGAGCAGGGCGGGTCCTGGCAACACAGTGTTATTGAGATCCATACATCATGTTAGCGTCGTCGGTGAAAGCATGGAGCGAAGAACTCCAGAAACAACATCAGGTGACTTTAATGTCATCATGGATGAAAAGAAAGAAAGGAGATGTGAGTTGGTTGATTTCGTAAATTAGCTCAGGTCAGCATAATCATATTTTTTGTCTACACCTTTTGATGTTAGCCTTATGTTGACTGAGCTAACGTTAACATACACTGCTGCTGCTAGGTAACTTCAGACTGTTAGTTAAATATTTAATGTAGAACATTCTGTGTAGCTTACTAAAAAAAAACATTATGTGTAGGCCTACCATGAAAACGAGTCCACTTTAAACCGCTTCATTTTCTGTCAGCAATGCAAGTAACGTTAGTGCTGTCAACGTTAACGTATGCGATTTTCTTTTTTTTTTTGTCAGCTTTAATGTTTTAAAATATTTAACACAAATTAACCCTGCATCCTTTCTTTGTCATTATTTAGCTAGGGTTATGATCACGCTCTTATTAGTTATTAGTTTGTCCACCAAATGCTATACACCATTAATGTGCGACAAGACAAAAGAGAACGCACTTCAATAAATGTCCTCCTGACACACACACACACACACGAGGCACAAAAAGTTGCGAACCAGTATCGAATTCTCTTTCGCGCTTGAACGAACAATAACACACTCATTTATGCCAAAATGTCAGTTTTGTCGAGTATCCTCACAAGAATTAATCATTATTAACCTTAAATAAAATCTTAAATGGAAGTAAAGAGTAGTGAGAGAATGAGACGCGTGAGATCTTGTCACCAGCTGTAGATCTTAAAGTGACAGTGGCCACTAATTCTGTCTGTCAGTAAAGTTAACCAAAGAACAAAGGGAACAGAGAAAACTACTAACTACTCTTTGACTAAAGAACGCTTGTAGCTTTAATAAGGATTAATCTAATTTAATTTATAATTTATGCAGTGCAGAATATTTTATAACCCTAACATTTTGGGGGAAAGAATTTTCATCGAGACATCATTAGCTATATTAATTTCAGTGATACTGGCCTTCATTAATAAAAAGATGCCATTAAGATACAGCCGTAATACTTGAAAATAAATGGTTTTCAAAATCAAAGATTGCCTACCTATCTATAGTTCATATTTCAACATGTTTCCGTCGATTTTATACATTTTAGTCTGGCAATAGATCAACTAATGGCTTACAATGTGAATTTATGCAACAATAACACGCTAACTAATATAAATTAAAATAAATGTCTTACCTTATCTTATAAAGGTAAACTCACAGCTTGTCTTCCAAACTCGATGAAAAGTAGAATGAAGCTGATGCTTTGTTTTGAGGTGACGGGGGCGTTAACAGGTTCACGTGGACGATTAGCATGTGAATCTTGTGCGCACGTGGGTGTGGTCATATTACTGATACCTCAAACTGTGTCTCTCGTTGGGTTTATATGGATTACATAAATAGAATATTTGTTTTTTATATGATATACATTCATTTAAACACTTTTAAACACATTTAGACACTTCAAGCTTTTCACTACTGTGTGGCAAGTATTTTTAAATACTTATTTAAATCATTTTATATGCATTTCTGAGTGGATTTCAATGAGGGAGAGACGGCAGAACACGCATGTTTTTTTTTTCTTTATTTAGCGAAAAATCACAACATTTAATTTTTACAGTGAGTGTAAACAAATAAAAGTAGACACTTAACAGTTTATAATGATGTTTCACACTTATCTGTATGGCCAAACATGACGGAGTATTGTAAGTGGTAAGCATGTGCAAAATCCAGCAGAGCGCGCCAGTGCTTTTTGAGACCCCAAAGGGTTAATAAGTACCTATACCTCCGGCGGGTGATTCCTACAAATGTCCAAGAGAAAGAGTGAGACATGTGCTACCTTTGTTAATATCAAAATCAATAAAAGTAGTAGAGATAAAAAGCTAAAGCCTTTCCAATACAATCTCAATTGTGCAGTAAATACAAACAATACAGACATCTCTAATGTACATCTGTGACAGCAGCACGTGTTTAGAGCTGAGTGATAGCGTATAACTTTTGCATGTGCAAATATCATACCGTGACCCATATCAAATATCATAAGTAACCCATAAAATGATATATTTGAATCTGTACGTTGTTTCTAATCCCATGTTGTCTGATCATATCTTTCAATAGGAAAAATTGAAGAAGATGAAAAACAGAGACGGCAAGAGGAGGAGAGGAGACGTCTGGAACGTGAGCAAAGGATTCAACAGGAGCTGGACAGAAAGAGTGAATATATCTTTATCTTGGACATTTATAGGAATGCGTACCAGCTGGAGGTAGCAGACAAAAAAGCTGTTACTCAGAATTGGCTGCAGAGTCCTCCAATGATGGATCAGTGGTTGGAAACTAAACATAGAAAACCTTACATATGTGTACACACACACACACACACACACTAGGGTTGGCATGAGATTTTCAGATTTACGCAAAATATATAAAACATTTATTCTCCCATCCCAAATTATTTCCACCACCACGTCCCCTTAGGGGCGTACAGTTTATAATCCTGTAGTCTTTTATGATATCTTTAAACAGGACAAATGGAAGAATATGAAAAACAAAGACAGCTAGAGGAGGAGAGAAGACGTCTGGAACGTTTGGAACATGAGCAGAGGATTCAACAAGAGCTGGACAGAGAGAGTGAATCATCCAGACTCAAGCTTTCTCGAGCAACTGAGCGGCTTCGTGAAAAACAGAGCTTCAGAGGTCACGAGCAACATCATGAACGCACACAAGTTCTCCATCAGCAAATAGAAGATGACGCTGCTGCGATCGAGAGGGACGAGGTATGACTCATTTGGATTGAGCAACATTACTATATATACAGCATGTGATAAAATACCACTTTTTACTGAGACCTATTTTTGTTTTGCATATGTATGTAGGTTACTGATGTTGAAGAAAAATTCAAAGACATTTTGTTAAAGTACCAGATCACAGAAAATAAAGAGATACAGCATGAGATTTGGGACAGGATTAAGACGCTCCAGAATGAACTTGCAGTTCAATATTGTAGAGAAAACAACCTTTCAGTATGGTCTCAGTTTACATTTGATCATGCTATAGGATATAATGAGCTGTCTCTTACAGAGAAGCTTACAGTTCTTGAGGCATCTCTACAGTTCATTCTGAACAGTAGCACTGAAGATGCTAAAGATGATGAAGATCAGCCGCTTGGCTGGGAGAAGAAGTATGACTTTCTCTTGGGTTTGGTGGAGCAGCTTCATGCCACAAATGCAACTTTGGCAGAATACATTTTATTAAATGTACTTGACATGATCTCAGAGCTTTCACCAAAAAGTAGGGACATTTTGGGTCAAATATTGTTCAACAGAATCTGGACCCCAACAGAAATAATGCTCTTCATTTGCAAAAGTCCAGCTATCAAATGTGATCAACTCGATTCAGTTCTCCACACAGCACAAACCTACCACCTGGACTGCATCCACGTTCTCTCTGCTCTTACGATTGAAAACCCTTTAATGTTTCTTGAAGAACAAATACAAAACGACAAGGAAAAAGATGCTGATACAATTGTGAAGGAACTTCGTGAAGCAAACTGCCCAGAGAATGTCTTGGTGCTGTTGAAGGATGTACTTAGATACGTAGAGTCAGAACTCCCAAAATATCAATTGGTGGATCTTACTGAAGAACAAGTCGCTAATTTGAAAAAGAAGATAACATCTCTTAATCTTACAAACCCAGATATCAACATTCTGAAAGACGTATTAATTGGAATGTCAATAGCAGTGCAAGACTGCTCAACAATCACCACAAAAGACAACATAAAGATTCAAGGTTATTTTCCAAGATGTACACAACTAGCATCATTACTTTTGCTTCTACTGGCACAGCTGACAGAAAATAAAGGATGTCTTCTAGAGATTGGCACAGGTGAGGGCAAGTCCTGTATCTTAGCCATGTTTGCAACAATTCTGGCCATCCGTGGAACAAAAGTGGACATTGTGACAAGCTCTCCAGTTCTAGCCAGACGAGATCAAGAAGAGTGGAAAAAGTTTTTTGAAATGTTTGGTGTCACCTCATCTGTAGTACCTCCACATTACGGAAGTGACTATTCGCCAGAGGACCAAGAGGAACGTCTTAAAGATGCTTACAGGCAACAAATAGTATATGGCACAGTGGGAGTCTTTGCAGCAGACACACTTAAACAGGAATTTGAGAAGAGGACTACTCGTGGTACAAGACAGTTTGAGCTTGTAATAGTGGATGAAGTGGACTACATGACCTTGGACAATGGAGTTCAAGTAACATTCTTGTCCCATGAATCTACTGGATTTAGGCATGTGGAGCAAGTCCTTTCCAATATATGGACCATAATATCTACTTGTAAACCAATTGAAATGCATGAAACGAGGGAGATAAAATGGGCGACGCAGATACAGTACATTCACAAAGCTGTAACAGCAGCCGTTATGGGACTGGAAACAGACAGCTTTTCAGCAAATGAGATCTTGCTACCCGGAGTAAATTTGGGATTCTACACCCAGGAGGATATTGAAATGCTATATCAAGATGATGTGAAAGAGGACGGAATGTCTAAAGCATTACCTGAAGTCATGAAGAAACTTGGAGTTTCACAACAGTACGATCTACTGAGTATATTTGAGGAGGTCTTAGAGAACAGTGCAGTGTTTAAGTGCTATTCGTTAGAGAACAAGAAAGCAAAATGTTTTGAAGCTCAGGAAAAACGAGGTGACCTTAATGTTGAAATGCTTCTGCTGGAAGGAGGACTGGCTTGCGAAATCATGTCGGAGAAATCGCTCATTGATGCAACTGTAAGCACAATAAAGTCATATATCATGTATTCAGATAACCCTCAAACAGCCAACAAAAGCAACAAATTCATTGTCATCCCTGTTTTCTTGAAAAGCTATGTTGAGAATCAGTTACCAGTTTTTGTTGAGAATGCACTAAAGGCTGTTGAGATGTCACGGGGCCGGGAATACATGATTGACACCTCACTGGCCGCTGAAAGAGAAGTTGCTGACAGAGATAAGTCTAATGCAATAATTCCAGTGGACTTCAAAGCGAGTGGTGTGCTGGAGAAAAACAAGAAGTGGGGAAATGGTCTGCAACAATTTTTGGAGTTCAAGCACCAACTTGCAATTTCACCAATATCCAATGTGACAAATTACATGTCAAATTTCCATTATTTTAAAAGGTATCTCAGTGGGAGTGGTATATTTGGTGTTTCTGGTACATTAGGAGGGAAGGCAGATCAGGACTTTCTGGCAAGACATTATAAAGCACAGAGCTACACTGTACCTGCACATCGCCATAAAAGGGTGGTGGAGCTTCCAGTTGTCCAGGTGAAAGGTGGGAATCACCAATGGATCAAGACCATTTGTGAAACTTCATGGAAAGTAGCAGACAGAGGTCAAGTTGTCTTGGTAATTTGTGAAGATGTTAGAACAGCGGATGAACTACATGAAAAAATACAAGATGGTGGCAGATTTAAAGCAGAACAGATTACTCTGTACACAATCAGTGAGAAGCACAACATTGAAAGAGAGAAATTCTGTGCAGGCAGAATCATCATTGCTACAAATCTCGGAGGACGGGGAACAGACATCAAGGTTGATGAAAGTGTGAATAAGTGTGGTGGTCTTTTCGTACTTCTTACTCACTTTCCACCCAACCGAAGAGTCGAGAAACAAATATTTGGTCGTACTTCTCGAAAAGGCAATCCTGGGATGGTCCAGATGGTTGTGAACTGTGATCATCTCGCACCAGCTTACCAAGGTCAGTCTGTGGAAATCATGCGCCAGCTAAGAGAGGATTATGAAATTAAACGAATCCACGACATGGAAAGTGATGAGCTGGTTGAAATAAACCTAAAGGAAAATCTCTTTTCCACATTTTGTAGATTGCTAAATAACTTTGATGGGCATTACACACAGCAGGAAAAACTGGACCCCATGCGAATGCAGCTCAAAAATATTCCTGATTGCTTTAAACATCATCAGCCTAAGTTTGATTATCAGCCAGCCATCAACGCTTTGAAAGAATCTTGGGCCTTATGGTTGACCCTTCACGAAGATCACATCAATAGGCATGATGACTTCGAAAAACTTGAAGCAGACCTTATCAGGACAATAAACGAAACAAGTGGAAAGCTGCTAAGAGGTGAATGCGATCATTTCTATGATCACATCAAACAGGCAATTGTAAGAACTGATCTGCACTGCCGGGACAAATCCAACAATGCATTTGGAGCTGAATACTATTGGCAAAAAGTTGGTAACTCTGACCCACACTACAAGGCTGTGGCACTCTATAACCAGGCGTACATCACCATCAACCTCGGTAAGGGTAACTATAAAGCAGACGCTATGAAACTGCTGGAAGAGGCAAAGGAATCCATTGATGTCTACATCTCAGAAGTTTCAAACACAATGGTCTCATGTAACTTATCAGTCACTGGTAACAAAGATCAGAGTACAGACAATAACAACTTTCAAAGTCAAATGGAAGCCAGAATGAACATCTTTAAGTCTTGGATTACGTACATTGATAATGCATCTGCTAAACTTAAAGAGCTGGAGAAAAACAACAGTGACGCCATTACAGAAGACTGTTCAGTCTACATGCTTTCTGAAGAAAAAAACGTCATCATTGCTAATGAGCTGAGATCGCTATACGACTACGGCCTCGGTGTTGTTTTTGAGGTGAAAGAGAAGCCCAAGTTTTGCATCGATGCTTTGATATGTTTCATACTCGGGGTGGTGCAGGTTCTCGCTGGGGTTCTTGTTTGTGCGCTGACACTTGGAACAGCCAGTCAGTTTGGAATGGCCCTGATTTCAGAAGGGGTGTCTGACATGATCAATGGAATAGATGGGATGATAAATGGCACATTTAACTGGGCGTCATGGGCAATATCTAAGAGTATCAGCATTGGACTTGCTTTGCTAACGGCTGGCTTTAGCGTTATCAAGAAAGCAGTTACCTCAGTGTATAAAGTGACAAAAGGTCTACTCAATGGTACAAAGTCTTTCTCTTCTGTTGCATCTGAATTCATTAAATCAGGAAATGCAATGTTTACTTCATTCAAAGGAAGTGCTCAGTCTGGTTTGTCATCCCTTGGTAAAGGATCTTTTAAGTCTGGAATGAAAAACATGACATCTTCTACTGTGCTCAGACAGAACTTCAAACTTGCGACTAAGTATGCAGTTCAGGAAATCGGGAAAAAGACTGTGCTCACTGCCATGAACTACGCAATCGATGCAGCACTTCAGGAAATCTTTAAGAAGATTTTACAAAGAAGTTTTGAGAATGCTGTTACTTTATCAGTAAAGCAGAGCGGTGAACTGGATCAGGCTCTTGTCGAATTCATCAGCTCAGGCATTCCGAAAGCTGCCTTGAAAAAAGAGAATTTCAAGATTGACCAGAATTATGAGAAGCAAATAAAAAAATCAGTTGATATGTTCTGTGAAGAGATAATTCCTCACCACATACTGGACTGTACCAAAGCACGAGACGTAATCAGCAAACTTTCTGAGGTGTGTGAAGGAGCAACAGAGCTTATGAATAAAGAGAAACAGTCAGGTGTGCTTGAAATGGCAAAGCTGGCTCTGAAAGTAGCTGATTTCTCAACAAATTACTGTCAAATATTGGGTGCCGTACCAACAAATGATATAATACAACAAAAATTTGTTCCTGAATTACTGAAGAGCATCAGTGAGCTTGAGAAAGAAATGACAAAGTATGACCAAGATGGACGACACAGTTTACACGATGTACAACGCCTTAAAGGAGAACTTCTACAGATTATCGCACATAAAGTTTCTGAGGAATTCATCAGTTCCTGTTCTACACACATGACTTCTTTAATGACCAGCACATTTAAAAGTGAGTTGAATAGTGCTGCAGGACAGGCGGTAGACAAGGTCATGCGCAGACATAAGACTCAGCGTTTCTTTGATGACCAGAGGGAAAAACACAACAAGAAATCTGCGAGCCACAAGAAAGTGGAACAATTGTCAGATGAGGACAAAACAAAACTAATGCAGTATACAGAAGATATGTGCAAAACTGATCAGCCTGTTAAAGCCCTTGATGTGTACGTGCTCACAAAAAGTAACCTGCTCGATGGAAAAGGAATTCAACTCACCGTCGTTGATGAAAATGGGAAACGGCTCACTGAGGAACTTTACCCAGGAACCAGCAAATCAGCAGGCGATATAAAACTGAGATTAACCAAATCTGAAAAAGCCCCACATACATCACAGTAAGACTAATTACTAGAGCATTATACTGCTCATGTATATATAAATCAATTTCAGTTAATGTTTATGAACTTTGAGTACTGAATGTGGTTACTTTTAATTTTAAAAACAGAGCTGATGCCCAGCTGTACAGCGGCCATTTTGACATTGTGCAGGATGATGGCAAGATAATCAGCGTTAACTCGGATCAGGATGCTCTTTATCATGCTGTAGCACAAGCAACTGGCAGTAAAATGGAGGAAGCATTAATGCTACGCAAGAAAGTGCTAAATGAGGCGAGTACACTTCATTTGTCTACGATTTCTTCATGGGATAATGTGTGCACATCCTGAGTGCAAAAGCCAGATTTTAGTTGAAGATATGCTCAGATTTACTGATGTAGGCCTACTGAAATCACCAGTGATGGGAATAACGGCGTTATAAATAACACCGTTACTAACGGCATTACTTTTTCCAGTAACGAGTAATCTAATTGATTACTCTTCTCATCTTAATAACGCCGTTACCGTTACTGCCAAAAAATGCGGCGCGTTACTATAACTAATGAAGCTGGGTTTTTTTTTTTCATCAGACCAACTATATCTCTTGAGCGAGAGGCAAATACTTTTTTTTACTGTTCTTTCTTGGTTAGTGGGCAGAGCACGAGACGAGCGCATAAATGCTGACGATTGGCTGAGGTAGAGTAAACTGTCATTGTAAGCCACTCAGAGGTAGAGTTGGGCGGGTGTTTGAAAGCACGCATAATAGTGATGGGCATTCGGCTCATTCGACTCTTTTGGCTCACAAACGGCTCTTTAAATGACTTTGACTACAATATTTCAAGTTTTATTACATAATTATTTAATTTCTATAGGCTAAATTTGTAAAAATAGAGTCGGCTCTTCAGATATGCGAGCCGGCTCCCGACGTTCACCTAAAAGAGCCGGCTCATCAAAAGCTCATTCGCGAATGAGACGATCCATCATCACTAACGATCATTCGCGAACGACCCATCATCACTAACGGCTAACGCTCATCATGAATTGCGAACGACCCATCATAACGCATAAGTAGCCTTCTCTAGTGTATATATTTGTTATAGGGTATATAGGGTATATAGGATGTAAGTGTACAGCACTTTGTCAAACACTTGCTGTTTTAAAAGTGCTTTATAAATAAACTTTGATTTGATTTGATTTGGTTATTTCTTTTTGGTATATTGCTTAACAAGCTTAATTTAATTTTGGCCTGCTGAGGGGCAATAAATATCAAAAGTTCCAAAACATCTATTGTTATTTGCATTGATCCACTATATAAACATAATATCTACATACATGGCATTTGATTGGAGGCTAGTCTACTTTGTCCCACAGCAAATTTTTTTTTTTTTGATGTGTGTACAATGTTTCATGTTTCTGTTAATAATGTATTGTATTAAGTGTCCATTTCATTATAATATTCAGATTTATCATAAATAATTGAACGTGCACATGTATTTTAAGTTCCATTAAAGAGGGGTAGTTTGAGCATTTAAAATTTTATTTGGTAACACTTTATTTCGATAGTCCACTTTAGACATTCTACTAACTATAAGTAACTTTTCAACTACATGTCAACTAATTGTCATTAGAGTATTAGTAGACTGTCAGCTTAATATCTGCTAACACTTTATTTTGTTGGTCCCCCAACAGACATTCAACTGACTATAAGTAACTTGGCGACTACAAGTCAACTCATTCTCCTAACCCGAACCCTAACACCTAACCATAACCTGACAGTCTACTATAATATACTAATACTCTAATGAGAGTTAGTTGACATGTAGTTGAAAAGTTACTTATAATTAGTAGAACGTCTAAAGTGACTATCGAAATAAAGTGTAACCCTAATTTAGTTACTTTTTGGAAGAAGTAACTAGTAACTGTAACTAATTACTTTTTAAAAGTAACTTGCCCAACACTGGACATCACTAGCTGTTTGTCAGACAGACAGACCGAATGACCAACTGATAGATCACTTTATTGGGAAATTCACAAAAAATCATCACTACACCAGATTACCTTTTAGGAAAATACAAAAGCACAAAATGTTGGTTATTAGCCAGCCCAGCTCATGTCACCTCCTGATGAAATATGAAGCATTATTCCTTTGTAAGAAATAAAACACTCAGGGGGTGAAGTTATAGGAAAATAATTAATAACCGGGTGGAGTGATGAAGCAGAGTTATTGTTACCACCCCAAAGTTGATTATTTTCTCCTAACAGCACGTCCCCAATCGTGTTATTCTTCTTAAGCTGCGTTCACACTACCAGCGACACAATACCATTCATTTCAATAGCGATTTCTGGCGACACGAGTGACCGTGATCACTGGCGACCGGATGGGGTGTATCCAGCGTCGCAACAAAGCTGAGATCTGTTCAACCTTTTGAAAACGAAAAGCGACTATTAGGAGCGACAACCAATAGGAGTGCATGTGATCCGTCACACTTTAGTGCCGAGTACTACCGAGGCAAGATGAAGGAGAAGCTCATTTTAGTAGAAACTGTCTTATAATTTATTATACAATTTATGTACGGTGGTACTCGCAGTGCTGACTCCGAGCCTGAATAGTTTTGTGAACCCAGACCAGCATTTGCTGCAGTTAAATAGCCACGATGGCAAAGAGCACTCGCTGTTTTCCGTTCATCTTTAATATTATGTTACTGAGATACTGCAAAGTATAAACTCCTCTGTCCTGAAGATGTCAGATAACTTACAGCTTTTATCGATTCTGTGGATGATATGCCCTGGATGTATGAGATATATACATAGCACAAACCCCAATGTTAAATGAACACAGCTCAGTGTTTATATAATCCGCACTCAAAGTGTTCAAAAGTAACATTGAAGCAGTGTAATAAGATAATAAGCAAGTTAATAAGATAATTAAGTGATTAATCGAACATTAATGACAAACACCTGCTGCTAACAAGCCGAATCACTGAAAGAAAAAGAAAAAACAAGAAGAACAGAAAACGATGCACTAAAAACAGACAAGAACATTTTTAAAACGATCCCTGTTCACACGGACCTGCAAAAATGCTTAAAAAGGCTGTATTATGCATGCCAGGCAGTAGTTGGCGATGTCACATTGTCAAGAAACACTCCGTGAACACGTAATATGCATGTGTGAACGTAATACGCATGCGAATGACGTCACTTTTTTTTCACAAATTCACGTTTTTGTTGTTTACATGGAGATGGTTAAGGCCTCATTTTCAAAACCTTGCATTTTGAAACGCCTGCCTTTCCAGGCCCTCAAAACACCGTTGTCGTGTAAATGAATGACCAAAACGCATAAAAAGGTCGCATAAAAAATTTACTCACCCCCATGTCATCCAAGATGTCCATGTCTTTCTTTCTTCAGTCGAAAAGAAATTAAGGGTTTTGATGAAAACATTCCAGGATTTTTCTCCATATAATGGACTTCAATGGAGCCCAAACGGTTCAAGGTCCAAATGACAGTTTCAGTGCAGCTTCAAAGGGCTTTAAACGACACCAGACGATGAATAAGGGTCTTATCTAGTGAAACGATCGGTCATTGCACAAATAAATAAAACAGTTTAAGTTTTATAAGCACAAATGCTCATCTTGCTCTGTTCTGTGATGCGCGTCGTGTACATCACGTAATACGCAATTACTTTGAGAAGGTCACGCTTTCTGTCCTGACGAAAATTTTATTTTAGCCTTTTTTATATTAAAACACCCTGGATACGCACACGAAATGGGCATTTAAAATGATAAACTGACACAAAGACATTTGAATATGCGTATATGGTCCTCCTTCCTCACATTTGTAAACACTGACTCTGTAAAGCGTGACCTTTTCAACGTAATTGCGTATTAGAATGTTTCAAGAAGATAATAATGACCTTAAAATTTCCAATAACATATTCCCATATTCCAATTCCCATAACCAAAATAGAACAAACATTTGTCAGTTGGGTAGCACGTTTGCCTCACACCTCTGGGATTGGAGGATTGATTCCCTGTGTGTGCAGGGTTTGCATGCTCTCCCCGGGACTCTGGTTTTCTCCCCAGTCTAAATGCACATGTTTTCAATGACCCCTTAATGTCATTCTTAAATTGTTTTACATGTATTGTAAATCTGCTTTGTTCTGTTTGTTTTTGTGTTTCTGTGTAACTTGTCTAATTGTTGCCCCCAGGGCTCCCTTACAAAAGAGATTTGAATATCTCAATGGGACATCACCTGGTAAAATAAAGGATAATAAAAAAAAAAATAAAAAAAAATTTGCATGCGTTGCAGGCTGATTGGCATCTATATATTCTCTGTAGTGTGTGAATGTGTATGTGATCGTGCCCTGCGGTGGGTTTGCACCTTGTCCACAGTGTCCCATGCCTTGAGCCCCGAGTGTCCAGGGATAGGCGACCCCCAAAACACTGTGTAGGATGAGTGGTACAGAAAAAAGATTGATGAAAATCCCATTCCTGGCCAATCATTGTACAGGTGATCAGGATTGTGTTTAATCTCACAATCTTAATTTTTTTTCTCATTAGATCCAGACAAACCTTGAATCGTACAAACCCCTGCTTATTCTCCAGAGAGGATACGACTTCTGTCACAAAAACCCCAGGATATACAACATAACTGGAGGAATTAGAAAGGAGACAGACGTCGCACTGCAGAAATACTTACAGAGTGTTAAATTCATCAGAAGTGACGAACGTATCCTCATCAAAATGTACCATCTTGGATTTGTTGGTGAATATAACAGGTAAAGGTTCTGATTGCTGAGGGTGTTATTTATTCACAACACAATAGGACTGTCTAGAGATCCACAAAGGAAATAGAGAAGACTCACCTGATACACTAAATATAAAGTATATATATCATTTAGATATTGAAAAATAGTAATACATAATCAGGAGTGTCATTTGTCCATTTTATTTTGATTCAACACAGCAACAGAATCTAGAGGAAGATCAAATACTCACCTGGGGCCTCATTTATAACCGTTGCGTACGCACAAAACAGGCCCTGAAAGAGGTGTACGCCACTTCCGACGCATAAGTTGTGATTTATAAAAACAAACTTGATGGGGAAATTTGCGCACCTGCACACAAACTCTGACCCATGCGTACGAATGTTTTGGAGATGGAGTAGTTTGGCGACACCGATGGTGAGCTGAAGTTAAATGTCTTTTTGGTCACTTTTAGACAGAAAATCTAAAGAAAATTATTAAACATATACAGAAAGATAATACAAATATAATTTAACCAAGCCTATCACATGAAGCAAATATCCAACCCTTCTTAAATGTCCGTGCCAGCGAGCGCGTTGGGCCGTTAGTGAAACTGGCGTATATAGCCACGGCAGAAGTAAAACCGTAAATCTTCATTATGAGTCCTAATCAGTGCATGTTCACAATAACAGTTTAAATAAATAAAATAATGATTTAAACTGTTTTACTTCTGTATAAACATTTAGATTAAATATTCCATTCTCATTAATGGAGTTAAACACTTAAACTATATGAAATAGGCTAGGCCTAATTACTGAGAAGTTACAAAAAATTTTATATTCAATAAATGTAAATATTTGTTGTGGATGCGATGATTTTGAACACTTTTCCTGTGGCATGCTGTGTTTTAACTACAGAGATAGGCTAATTGCTAATCATGATAATAGCAGATTGTCTGAGAAAATTGTTTCGTGCAAAAAATGCACAACAAGGTCTGGTCTATCTGTTTCCATTAAAAATATAAATCAATTAAAAATACTATTTGGCTAATGGAAAAGATTGAGAAAAACTTTCTCTGAAATATATTTTACACTATTTGGTTTATTTATTCAAAAACAAGGCAAGGCTACTAAATTATTTTTATTAATGTAATGTGACGGCACATCCGTATTTCATATTTTCCTAATGTCTAGTACCGTTAAACATCACGTGGATGAATAATCATATGCAAATGATATGCAGATGAGGACTAGGTGTTGTAAGCTCATATATGGTTATTTCGGGGTGGAGACGCTTGTTCTCAATCTTCCGTTGACTGGGATTTATAAAGTGAATTCTGCGCAGGTTCTGGCATACGCACGCTTTTATAAGTCTGAATGTTTTTTTGCTTACGCCATTTTTGGCTTTCGGGCGCACGTACACTTTTAGTAAGGATCCTACGCACAGTTTTATAAATGAGGCCCCAGACCTCTAAATCAGCTTACTAGTTTAAATAAGCAGAGTTCATGCTAATGTCATTAAATCAAATTGTCAGTAATTCTCATTCTCTCTGGACAGTGTTCAAAGTGCTCGGATGTCCAGTAAGAACAACACTGGGACACTCAACACGAGCCATATTCCACCCAAGGACTCCATCAGACTAGCTCTGACGTTCATAGAAAACTCAGTGAGCGAGTTTAAAAATAAAAACCCTGAGCTTCATAAACTGATCAGCAGCATAAAGACTGACAATAATGGACAGAACCTGATTGCCATGGAGGTTCTGGGACACGATCACAGACGAGCTTTAACTACAGGCCCAAGCAGTCGCTCACAGACGGCCAGGTAACGTTCACAGTTACGGACCAAATCCTCATCAAGACAATTATACAGAATGAACACTACAGGAATTTAGAGTAGTATTTAACATTGAATATTTTAGGTACAGCATCACAAAGGTTAAATCAGCTTCTAACATTTGTTTTTAACAGGAAACTTCTAGCAGACACAATGATTAGTGGAGATGTAGAGCTTCTGCTGAAACGCTGCATGATTCTTCATCACCCGTTTACCTCTCAAAAGCTCAGAGAGGCTTTAGGTAAGAAACTCTTGAGGTGGTAATCCTGCAAAACACGTGTATAAACTACCCTCCAGATACTGTGATATTTCAGGGTGTTTACAGTAGACACGATAATGCAGCAGCTTTTATGGTGGAAATATATAATCTTTGACCAATTAGATAAGAAAGATTAAAGAGTTTTATTGTCATTTGAGCCATAAATAGCAGTCTCTAAAGCCTTGATGCAACATTAGTCACAGACAGCAGTGAACACACTCAACAACATGTAGCACACAGATTAGTTGAAGACAAACTGGCAGTACACAACGGACAGACAATAAATACAACACAAGATATTAAGTGTAATAAAGTAAATAATTAATGTTTTTTTTCGTAATGGCAATGAGGTGTTGTTTTGATTGTTCTTTGTGAATATGAAACTATTCCAAGCATTAGTTTGGTTTGCCAAAAGAATGTTTGCTGCTATTGTACATACATCTTTTACTGTAAATAAGGACAAATGAAAACAGCCAGCTAAAATGTTTTGTTTATATAATGAGAACTGATCATAGACCGTTGTAAAATTAATGTTATTAATCTCTTATACATAATGTGAAATGTCATTGCTTTGAAGGATTTGAAGGAGGTCTTAAAGGGATGGTTCAACTACTATTTTATTTTATATTGTACAGCACTTTTGGTCAGCCTTCTTGCTGTCATTAAATGTGCTTTAGAAATGAACTGGACTGAAGATATTAAATGTAAAGCATAACACGACTGATAGTCTAAGAGTAAAAGCTGTTGTGTTGCTGCACTTGATAATATTCTTGTGTGTAACTCCAGGTGACAGCGTTCTGTCCCAGAGCTGTGTTTTGTCGGATGAAGGCATCCGAGGCTACTATAAAGCAGGATACAGAAACCTGGTGTCGGAGTACAGCCGCGTGGGAATCCTGGATCAGACGCAGCGCGGGCGTCTGGATGAGTGGGTGAATCAGGATCGACACGAGGACACCAACACTGAGGAGTACGCACAACTTCTGCAAGGATTACAGGGGAAATAAACGTGTTCTCTTCAACACCACATGATGAAGATGATGATGTTAATGAAAATAGGAAATGATTGATCTCTGCCACTAAAATGGCACAAAAAAAAAGAAGCATTTTAGCAGTTCTATTTGTTATGTTGGTAATTGTAAGCATTTATTTCTAGGAAAGAGTGATAGAATAAGAGCATTTAAAACTCAAAACTCAAAAACTAAAAATGTCTATAAACATTGTGTTCTATTGAAAAAAATTACAATATGATTAAATAAATTGTGTTTTATTGTAGTTAATTCAGTTTCTATGGTAATAATGTTTTAATGAGTGTGTTTGAGGTTTGAACATGTAGAGTTATTCCACAAAACATGAAATGAGTTCCAAACATAAGGATGGTGTTGAGTGATTCAATTTTAAAAATATATAACCGTAATAATATCCAAAAACAAATTTTCAGCTTCTCTTCAGTAGACTGATGTAAACACTTCTCTGTAGTGTAGAACAGGAACATACCCAATTTGATTAAAAGTGAAATAACAGACTGGGAAATTTATTTTAATTTAAATCATATAATTATTCATGATCAGTGAAATGAAGGGAGTTTTTAAATAATCAAAATTTTACACATGTAAAACATTTTGCAGATGATTATGGTGATGCAGAAATAATTGATTTCTGCCCCTAAAAAAAGAAGCATTTATCAAATAAAGATGACTTGTATTGGTGATCATTTTGGTAATTTTAAGCATCTATTTTCTAGGGAGGAGTGATGGAATAAGAGCATTTCAAAATCAGTAAAAATGTCTAGAAACATTGTGTTCTATTGAAAAAATGACAATATGGCAAAAAAAGTGTTTCCTTGTAGTTACTTGTATTTTACTTTAAATCATATAATTCTTAATCAGTGAAAAGAGTTTTTAATAATCAAAATTGTACACATGTAAAACGTTTTGTTACTAATCTGCATGTTGCTGGTGAATGGATTCATACTGTAACTGATCTCATTTTCTTTATAATAAAATAAATTTCTTTATTAATAAAATTTGATTGTTTTACTTTTGTGCCTTTTTTATTCTTAAGCATGAGGTTAACAACATAGCACAACTACAGCAGCCTTAAAAGTACTAAATGATTTTATTGAATCTGTTGACAACAAGAAACACTGTGCAGCCTTATTCATCGATCTATCAAAAGCATTTGATACTGTTGATCATACCTTACTGATATGACTTGTCAGTATTGGATTATCTAAACACACTATTGGTTGGTTTAATAACTATCTCTCAAACAGAGCTCAATGTGTACAGGCAGAAGGTTTTATCTCTGGTTCACTCAATGTAACTAAAGGTGTGCCACAGGGGTCAGTCCTAGGACCACTCCTATTTACTCTATGAACATTTTAATCAATATTATTTATATAATGTAAATTTTCATTATTACACTGATGATACCATTATATATAGTTCAGCATCCACACCCAATCTGGCTCTCTCAGTTACAGCTTGCATTTAATATTCTTCAGTGTAACTTATCTGAATTAAAACTAGTTTTAAATGCTGATAAAACAAAATTCATGTTGTTTTCTAAATTTAAATCGATCCCTCATAATCTTCTGCCTATTACTACGTTACGTACGATTGAGTTTGTGTCTCAGAATAGGTATCTTGGGATTTTAATTGATGATCGTCTCCTTTGGCCCTCATGTTCAGCAACTGGTAAAAATATTGAAAGTGAAATTGGGTTTTTACTTTAGAATCAAATCCTGTCTTTCCTTTTAGGCAAAAAAGAGGCTTGTTGCAGCAACTGGACTATCGTCATGTTATATATATATGCATGTATCTTCACAGTGTTTATCATGGTGCACTGAGGTACATAACAAATCTTAAAACCCTCTCATCATTGTGTGTTGTATGGTCTGCTTTGTCCATCCGAAGACCAAAACACTGGCATGTTTTTATTTATAAATCTATCCTGGGTCTACTTCCTTCATATATTTATACCTACATCTGTAAAAAGTATGTTTGTAGCTATAGCCTACGGTCCCAGGAATTATTCTTAAAGTCTGTTCCAGTGGCACGTACTGAATTGGGGAAAAAGGCATTTAAAGGGGCTATATGGAACTTTTTCCCCAAAATAAATGTAACAATAGCCTTTTTATTTTACCATTTATGACTCAAACATCTCCTGTTGAGCATACTGACACCTTGTCCGCTCACAGTGGGTGCACCTATAAGCCTGTATCCTATTTTTCCTATTTTCTGTCACTCTGCCACTCTGAGCTCGATTCCTGATGTCTGAGTAAAACACGCCCCCCTCATTAGCATACGGAGAAAGAAATGTAGAAATAAATAAATGTGGAAATAAATAAATGTAGAAATAAATTAATGTGAAAATAAATTAATGTAGACATAAAAACATAAATGAATGTGGAAATAAATAAAAGTGGAAATAAATAAATGAATAAATGTATAAATAAAAAAATTCATAAATGTGTGAAAAAATACAATTATACATAAATAAGGAAATAAAAGTATAAATACTCATTTATTTTTACTTTTTTACATTTCTTTGTATATTTATTTATGTATTTATTTATGTATTTTTGCTTTTTTACATTTCTTCGTATATTTATTTATTTATGTATTTATTTATTTTTAATTAAGTCAGCTTTGGCATTCCATAAAATCGGTCCTTGGCGCTTATGTGAGAGGGCAGGTGAGACACATTTTCTTTTGCCATGTTTCTGACAGACCGTTCACAGACATCAAACGTGCGCAACATCTGTATCCATGTAAAAATGCATTGAAACTTTAATTAAGCTAGAGATATTTCAATTGGGTGATTATGATTTAATATTTTGTGAGGTCTTTTTCATTTTTGCGATTATTTTGCGGTTAAAGTCCCCATGAAATCAAAATTGACCATACTTACTTTGTTTGCCTAAATTGATCGTTTTGTGGAGAACAATTCATCCGTGCAATCCACACAAATTTTTTTTTTGCTTTGTAATCTTTAATCAAAGTCTGAAAATGCTCCTCCCCTCTGCCTTGGAGGACCTTCCCTGATGACGTAGGTTTGACGGTTTGGGTGTCTGCTTAACATCCGTAACCACGCCCGTCCAACTGACAGTAGACAGGCTACTAGAAACACCTACTTTTCTAGATCCAATCAGGTGCTAGTTGAAAAAAAAAAGCCATGCCCACTATTTTGCCTCATTTAGTATTCCGTTTCTCTCGGAAATACATCACAACACTGGAGAAAAGTCGGTTGCAACTTCCGGTTCACAGGGACTTTAAATTAGGAATTATGCAGGATCGCAAAAAAATGCGACATTTTGTTGATTTTGCTTTGTATTCAGCAATCGCGAAAAACTGGAGGGACTGCCAAAACCTTGGCCAGTATTTCAAGATCTTCCATACTCTTCCATATTCAAGAATGTTAAGCGTTTAAAAAAACTGCTCTATACACGATTAATAGATTTTTACTAAAGGTTTTTGCGCACAGTTGTATTTCTACAAATTGTGTTTTGCACTTGTGAAATGTATTTTATGAATATATAATTAAATTTTTATTGTGATATTCTGTGCTATGGAAGAAGGAAAAAGGGGAGGAAGTAGAGCTAGAGATACACACATGTCTGACCAGAGCAATGGTCATAACATGTGTAGATTCAGAAGCACACCCAGAGGACCCAGGCTCCCTCAGAGATCTGCTGCTCTTCATGGAGGTCCACACAGATCTCTCTGCTACATCACAGATCTCTATTCTATTACAGATCTCTCAGTAACCCCGAGCGGTATGAGATGTTGCTGGCCCAAACAGGCCTCCCATAAAAGGAGGAGACACTAATATTTCTAATGATGGACAAACAACACCACAAACAAGAAAAAGAGATAGACAACAACATAATTTTTTGTTACAAAAAGTTGTTTAAACTCATGTATCCGTCTGTTCATCCATCCATCAACCTATCTATCTATAGAAATGGACACTGACCTTTGACCTTAATGAGAAATTGAACAGGTGTTCCTAATAATCCTTTATGTGAGTGTAAAAGATATGATTTATATACGAAAAAGATACGAAAAGGATTTGTTTTTAAAAGATCTCATTTAAACTTTTAAGATTATGCTTTTTACATGAATAAACCCTGGAAAGCAGAGCAACTTTACATACGCTGTGGCATTGAGCCCCTGTGACTCCTCTCGTCTCTGTGAGGCTGTGGAGCTTCATCTCACCCTCTAGTTTATCACTGAAGGATCTGGGAGGGTTTTGTTTATGACAACTTAAACTAATTGCTTTTTGGATTGTTTTTTACCATTGCATAAAGAACTACTACTTCAGTTGTATGAAAATGTAAGGAGTTTTTATATTTATATTATAAATTAATTTAGCTAAAACTAAGTTTGAATACATTTTAGTAACATATTTGTTATTCATTGAGTTATATTCCATATTTATAATCACTTAATTTAAAAATAGAGATTAGTTAATTTTATGGAACCAACTTAGTGCAAAAACTGTTTTAGAAATTGTATTTATTTATTTATTTTTGAAAATGCAGTTCCCTATCGAGGAACTCGAACTGCGTAGAGACGACACTAGGGGACGCTGTTCAGCGTAGCGCGCGTCTGAATTCATGAATGAAACAAATCCAATCCTATTGGCGTTGCGTGATGACGTAGCGTGTGACGGCACACACGGATGTGTACAAAGGCACGTAGACACAAGCAGAGTCAGCTTTTTGCTATTCAGCAAGCTTATTTGGTGTTGTTTGTCTGTTGTTTGAACTCAGTATGGCCAATGAACAGTTCAGGAAGTGTGTGTTCCCATGCCCACGTTTTCTAACGGCTGGGGATACACATGAAATGTGTGTGTGTCATGTTTGGGAAGGCAGCACGCTCAAGCAACTCTCGAGGGGGCTGCTTGCGCTCATTGCAAGTCTCTTTCTGTGAGAGTGCTGCGTTCTCGACTGGCTTTATTTACTGAAGATGGCCAAATGCATTCTTCCCGCGGTTCGGGTCCCGCATCTGCAGAGGCGATGCGGCGGCTTAGATCGTGGGGATCGCAAAGAGATCTGGTTGAGGGCGAGACTGCCGAGGCATATTCTCGTTCCTCTTCCGATGAGTCTGATTCCCCCATTCCCTGTTCGGGAGCCCGCTCCGCGGCTTCTCCCGATCGGGATGATGTTCCCGTTTTACAGCTGTCTAATTCCGAGGAATTAGACGTGCTGAGTGTTGGGGATGAGGATCATAATGTCACACACCATTCTGTTCAGCCGGCACCAAACTATAATGAATTAGTGGAGGTTTTGACGCGGGCTGTGGCCAAGCTTGATATTTCTTGCCGACAAGAGCGGCAGGAAGCGCGTACGAAAAGCAAACTTGATGAGCGCTTCCTGCAGCACCGCACGCAACCTTCACGCCGGTCTCTCCCTTTCTTCCCGGATTTACACAATGACTTGTGTAAATCCTGGAACAGGCCATTTTCATCGCGCCTGTCTAACCCCCCGATGTTGAATTATAGTGATGTAGTGGGGGTTAGAGATAAGGGATATGGGATGATGCCTCGGGTTGAGGAAACACTAGCCAGCTACCTTTCACCCGACCTTGCATCATCCCTGAAATCACCGGTGTTGCCTTCTAAACCTTGCCGCACCTTTGGTGGGCAGGGCATATATGGCGGCGGGTCGAGCTGGTGCGAGCCTGCACACAATGGCCATTTTGCAGGCGTACCAAGCCGACCTTTTAAGAGATATAGACCAAGGCGAGGGTCCATCTCCAGACGATATCGCAGAGCCACAGACTTGTCACTCCGGGTTACCAAGGAGACGGCCCGTGCCATCGGTCGCTCCATGTCAGCCCTGGTAACCACGGAGAGACATCTGTGGCTCATTAAGGAGAAGGATAGGACCTTCCTTCTTGATGCACCCATTTCAGCCTCAGGTCTGTTTGGTGAGGCTGTTAACGCTGTAGTGGACAGGTTTGAGGATGCAAAAAGGCAGGGCTAAGCTTTCAAGCGGTATCTCCCTCGCCGCTCAAGGTCTAGGAGGGCGGCTGCTAAGGAGCAGTCCACAGCAGGCCTCCTCTTCCTCTTACCGCCAGGCACAGAAGGTGAGTGTCGCTTCCAGAGCTCCCCCTCATAGAGCTTGGGACTCTGGTCGACGCTCACACCCACAGCCTCCTGAGAAGACGGATCTGAGGACCGTTATTGAGTCTAGGAAGGCTAAGGGAAAGAGGTCCTAACTTCTTTAAGGAAATATTAAGAGAAGGAACAAATTATATAATACACAAGAAATTATTAAAAATATTAAAAAATACAGGACTGGTAAAAAAGTTTTTTTGTTTATTTTTATTTATTTTTTCTCTCAACCAAGTACTTCATACTCCAATCCAGTAGGTGGCGGACAATGCACCTTTTAGTTGGTTTGCCAACCGCCATTTAAACAACAGAAGAAGAAGATTGTTACCTGGGTGCAGGAGATGAAAGCTGACAATGTGGCAGAAGAGTTGATGCGGAGACGGGGGTATGACACAAAACTTTCGCGACGGACTGACACAGTGACAAACATGGCGACAAGTTACTAGGAAAAAGACTAAGGACTGAGAAGTTAAGGTACTGTACAGTTTAAAATAATAATTAAAGAATGGGTTGTGTGAGGAACTTGTAGTGGGATTATCGACCGACGGCCTGTATAGGTCCGGAACGGTGGTCTCACGGAGTTCCTTGCAATCTGTAGGAGATGGCAGGGAATGACTCTGACAGTGAGAGTATTAGCATGGCTTGTAGTGAGGGAGATGAGAGTAGGATAAATGAATGGGAAAGTGATGGGAAGGGAACGAAGGGAAAGAGTCGGAAAAGAAAGAATAAGCATGTGTCTAGCATTCGAGATTCGGAAAGTGATGGAAGTGGAAAGATGGGAAAAATAGTAAAGGAAGGAATATTAAATGTAGTCATTAGATTTGGAGGAGAAGGCGGAATTAAGAAAATTGACCCAATTAAATTAACAAAAATCATCAAGAATCAGATTGGGGAAGTGAAATATGCAAGAATTCTAGGAGATGGAAATTTGCTAATTGGATGTGAAAATGAGATACAGTTAGATAAAGCTAAAAAGATGACATGTTGGGAAAGTTAAGGTTCAGAAGGTTGCAATAGTTGGAGAAAGGAGATTTAATGGATGCAAAGAAGTGATTTATGGGATTCCCATTAATGTCAATAATAAAGAAATAATGGAAAACATGAGAGTGGGTAATTTCCCAGTGAAAAATGTAAAATGGCTGACCAAAGAAATAGAGAAAAAGGAGTCAGAATCAATACTGATTGAATTTGAGGAGAAAGAATTACCTTAAGAGGTATATTTTGGATATGTAAAATACAATGTAAGAGAATATGTACAGAAACCAATGAGATGCTACAACTGTCAGGAGTTTGGGCATACAGCTAAAATGTGCAAAGGGAAAAGAAGGTGTGCTAGATGCGGAGGTGAACATGATTATGGGATGTGTGGTGAGGGAACACAACCTAAGTGTTGTAACTGTGGAGGAAATCTTAGTGTAGCATACTGGGTATGTGAAGCACTTAAAAAAGAGTGGAAGTACAGACGATAAGACAAAAAGAGAAGGTGTCATATGCTGAAGCAGTTAAGATGAATGGACAGCGGAACCAGAATATAGAGATAAGAGGGAATAAAGGACAAGAGGAAATTAATGTTCAGCAAGGGAAGAGGAAAGCATGGATAGGAAAGAAGAAACTGGTCACATTCATTGCAGGAGTAATCAATGACAGAAAAAAACAGTCAAAAACAGAAAGAATTCAAGTAATTGTGAAAGCGGCAGAACATCATTTGGATATAATAGGGCTGATATGGGAGGAAATAAATGATGAACTTAGGATGCAAGCAAGTCAGGAGACATCAGGATTAGGTTCTTAAACCTAATAATGCTAATTTTACAATGGAATGTGAGAAGCCTCTTAGCTAATGGGCAAGATTTTAAGCAATTTGTTGGTAGTCGGGTAGAAAAACCAGAGATAGTGTGCATTCAAGAAACTTGGTTAAAACCTAAGTTTGATTTTGTTTTATATGACTATGTGGCGATAAGGTATGATAGAAGGGAGGGGGAAGGAGGAGGGTGTGCTACATTTATAAAGAAAGGAAGACCGTATAAAATCTTAGAAGTGGGAAATGAACAAGAGTATGTAGTAGTGAAAGTATGGGCTGGAAAGAGAGAGTTGGTGATTTTTAATTATTATAATCCTTGTAAAAGGCTAGAGAAAAATAAGCTAGAAGAGATAGAGGGACACAATTGTAATAATATTATATGGTGTGGGGATTTTAATGGGCATAACACATTGTGGGGGAGTGAAAAAAATGATTATAATGGTCAAATAATAGAAGAAATGATTGAAGAGAAGAATTTAGTGTGTTTAAATAATGGTGTAGGTACAATAATTGATGCCATGGTGGTGAAGGAATACAAATTTATTAAATGTTTCATAAAGGTTTAACAGTATTTTTAACTGAGAAAGCGCACACTATGACTATAACCTTTGGTCACTTCTCTGAGTACAGCTGGGCCTTTTGTCTCTATGATAGTGTTAATGTTTGAGTGATCTGATCAGGCTGATTGGATCATCATCAGGCCTGACACTGTCATCCTGATGAACTCAGGTAAACAGCTGACTCATTTACATGCATTGTTCAGAATGACTCCTCCTTTAGGTAATCCCGCCCTCTTTGAAAAGTATAAACTAAGAATGTAAAATTATCTTAGTCAGACGATGTTGGTATGACTGCACGACAAGCAATAAAAGAACTTCTGCTTGGAAAACTTCCTCCGACTCCTGGTCTGAGCTTCTAACTTTTCTACAAAGAAAAAGATCACAACAGTGGGATAAAAAATGTAAAGAAGCAGTTAAAAGAACACACAATTATCAGCATTTGATTCAGTATAAACAAGCTCAAGCAATAGTAAGGAGGACAATCAGACAGACAAAAAGAACATTCTGGAAGTCTTATTGTGACACAATAGGAAATACAACTCAAATAGATGAAATATGGGGAATGATAAAAAAAATGGGGGGGGATAAAAGAGAATGGAATTACCCAGTTTTGACTGTAGGAAATGAGAATGCGATAACGAATAAGGAAAAGGTAGAGATGATGGCAAAAGGATTTGTTAGTATCAACCGTTCAAGTAACTTGACAGAGGAAGGAAGAATAGCAATAGAAATAACAAAAACACAGTATAAGGATGTGATATGCAGGAAAGATTATGGGGATGAGGAACAAGATGCTCCTTTTAACATGGGAGAGTTGCAGAGAGCACTGGATGGGTCAGGGAAAACGGCTCCAGGAAAGGATGAAGTGTGTTACAGTATGTTTAAAAACATCTAAGTATAGAGGGGCTGGGGAAAGTATTGAAGTTATATAACAAGGTGTGGGAGGAAGGAAGGCTTCCGCAAAGCTGGAAGGAGGCAGTAATTATTCCAATAAGGAAGCCGGGGAAAGTAATCCTGGTAATTACAGACCAATTGCATTAACATCGCATTTATGCAAGATAATGGAACGCATGATAAATGAAAGACTAATATACTTTTTAGAGAGTAGAAATAAAATGGCTTTATGTCAAAGTGGTTTTAGAAATGGAAGAAATACAATGGATCATGTGATAAGTTTGGAGGAGGAAATAAGGAAGGCACAAGTAAATAAAGAAATTGTAGTAGCAGTATTTTTTGATGTGGAGAAAGCATACGACATGTTGTGGAAAGAGGGTCTCTTAGTCAAATTACATTTAATGGGAGTTGTAGGGAAAATGTTTAATTGGATTATGGATTTCTTAAAATATACTCAACATTTCTACCTTTCTTCCATATAGCACCATCATCTGCGAATAAAGACCTCCCTATATCCCCGGGGAGATTTAAATAAATATCATTAATCATAATGAAAAATAAAGTTGGACTAATCACACTCCCCTGTGGTGTCCCATTTTCTACAACATATTTCTTTGACAAATCTACCCCAATTTTCACCTGTATATTCCTTTTAAAGCTACACTGTGTAACTTTTTTAGTTTATTCTTAGCTAAAAACACTTAGTTCTTTCAAAAATATATGTGCTCATTAATGTATATTTACTTCGTTCAAGTAATAAAGTATTCTCGTGAGTGTATAATATGCCATTGAAAATACATACGGGTGAGGGGTTCTAATGTCGGCCGCCATGTTGCCCCTCCATCTTGAAAGTACATTAGCCAAAGAGGGACATCAAGCTTCGCCTTTCGCGTTTTAACACTCAATGGCACCGTGTCGAGGAGGTCGAACTGAAAGCCATGTTAATCTTGGACTACATTGGCCACCGTAGGAGTTAAAACGAAATCAGAATTGAGAGGAACAGAAACTAATATTCACTGGATGGTCATATACCTTTTCACCGCTAGATGGGGGTAAAAATCACACAGTGTAGCTTTAAAGAAGATGCAGGAAGGAATTGATCAAGTTAAAAATTGGGGAATAAAATGGGGATTTAAATTCTCAGTGGAAAAATCTAAAGTAATGTTTTTTTCAAATAAAAAGAAGGATAAGGAAATTAAGTTGAAAATGTAATGGAAGTATATTAGAGAAAGTAGAATGTTTTCGTTTCTTGGGACTATATTTTGACACAAAACTAACATGGAGAGAACATCTAAAGTATACAGTTAATAAATGTAAAAAAGTGCTAAATGTGATGAGGTGTCTTACAGGGTTGGAATGGGGAGCAAGTGTTTCAGCTTTAAAATATATCTACATTGCTTTAATACGATCTAAGTTAGACTATGGGAGTGTTGAATATGGGTCAGCAACAAAGACAACATTAGCTGAATTGGACATTGTGCAATCGTGTGCTTTAAGAATATTCTTGGGGGCAATCAAAACTTCTCCAGTATGTGCACTTCAGGTTGAGGGAGGTGAAATGCCATCGTGGCTTAGACGGAAACAATTGTCAGCAAACTATTGGATAAATCTTAGAGGGCATGAGGATAGTCATCCAACAAAAAAGGTGTTACAGAAATGCTGGGAAAAGGAGAGAAGAAAGAAAGTTTTGGCTGGACAGGTGATTTAATTGCAAAAGAAATGGAAGTGTTTAGATTCAAGATGAATAGCGTGCTCAATTCCTTTTAAGTTTGATTTGGGTGCTCTTCGGTCCAAGGTAGAACATCTAAGGCTATGTTTACACGGAAACGATCAGAAGAGAAAACGCAAAAGTGGCGTTGCGTTTTCACTTTTTATTCTGCGTTTAGACGAGCGTTATGAAGGGGAAATCTGCGTGCATATGGTGACGCAAAAGTGTGTGAAATTCGATGTAGTGTGCACTCCAGGCGGCTAGGTGGCAACGAAGCACTGCCACACAACAACACCAATATCTGAGAATATTTTGTGCAACTGCTGAAAAGACTATGTATGTTTCATAGTATGTTAGTCAGAGCTGCTGTGGCAACTTGAAGGTCCGACGTATGGAAATAATCCGACATGTTAGTTATTATTTTCCTGTACTGGCGAATGCCTGTGACGTAAACGCGCACGTGATCGAGGGCAGTTTTGCGTTTTTACCGGTTTTTACCCTTTACACGGGAACGCGACGGTGGAGCGTTTTTAAGTTTTCCACTCTGGAGGGTGGTTTCACTTTTTTGCGTTTTTAAGCCATAAAAACGGCGTCACCGTGTAAACGAAAGGCACATCCGATAAAATATTTTTACGTTTTCACTCGGAATCGTTCTCGTGTAAACAGGGCCTAAGAGACAGTGTAGAGAAAGAATTCTCTGATAGCCGAGGCACTCCTTAATTAAAATGTCTTTATTTAGAAAAATGACATGTCCTGAACGGACAACTTTAAAACGCCCACGCGTAGCGGCATGGAGCCTTCTTCAGGGCATAGTGAAACAGATAGAAAACTGATTTTATAATGACAAAGACACACAAGTAGAAGCAAACACACAGGTGCAGGCAATCAGTGCTAAAGGTCTACAGGTAATTGCTAAGACACACCTCTCACATGGTTCCCAGCACTAAAAATATACATCACAATAATAAACAGAAACACAGGAAAAAAATAGCATGTATATATATTCATGCATACATTGCTAGGGCAGGCCTCTCACATGGCTCCCAGCAACAAATCTGTTGATCACAATAAAAAACGAAAAACATACAAGCAACAAAATAGCATGCATATACACTCATGCATATACTGATAGGACACACCTTTCTCATGATTCACAGCACTAAAGCTGTTTAGTCACATTGTAAGTAAAAACATAAGCAACAGGTAGCACGCATTCATGCACACACATGCATATATATTCATGCATATACATATACAATACATATGAAAAGTAGGTAATCACAAGAAAAAACAGTATTACAGAGTCACAGAAAAGGTCTATAATCTATCTCCTCATTTAATCCTGGATAGTCCATTGCTTTAAAACTCCATATCCAAAAGGTTTCACGTTGCAATAACCGTTTTAGAATGTCACCTCCACGTATAGATTTTTTTATAATTTCAATGCCCTGAATTCTCAAAGATGATGGGTCACTATGGTGTATTTCTTTATAGTGTTTGGCCATAGGGTAATCTTCGTTGTTGACTCGGATTGCGTATTTGTGTTCATAAAACCGCTCTTTTAGTTTTCTTTTAGTTCTGCCCACATAGAAACACCCACATGGGCATTGTAGGCGGTAGACCACATATTCAGAGTTACAATTAATAAAACCATTCGTCTTAAACTCTCTCTGGGTTCTCAAATCACAGAAAGTCTTACTCTGAATGACACCCTCACAATGACTACAAGACCCACACTTATAGGTCCCCCACAATCCTTTTTCTAGCCATGTTTTTTGTTTAGGACCTGGAAGGTAGCTTCTTACAAGTTTGTCCCTTATGGATGGTGCCTTCTTGAACACAGTCATAGGCGGCTCTGGAAAAACGTTTTTCAGAATAGGATCACTTTGAATTAACCTCCAATTGGACTTAATTATTTTTTTCATTTCAAAAGCACTACTACTATATTGGGTAACAAAGACAGGTCTGGAGTTGTTTTTAGCCATGTCTTTCCTCCTCTTTTTCTTTTTTAGTAGTAAGTCAGAGCGTGTTACGGAGCGTGCTTTTATTATTGCTTTTTCTATTATCATTGGTGAGTAGCCCCTAGCCCTGAACCTTACTGTCATATCTTGAGCCTGCATTTCGAAATCAGAATCTTTGTTACAGATGCGTCTAAGACGCTGAAATTGTCCAAATGGAATGTTATCTTTCAGGCTCCTTGGATGGAAGCTGTCAGCCCTCAATAAAGTATTTCTATCTGTGCTTTTCCTATATATTGTTGTGTACAAGAGATTATTATCATCTATGGAGATAGTCAGATCCAAAAAATTTATAGATGTTTTTGAATGTTCAATTGACAGTTTTATATTTGGGTTAGTTGTATTGATGTACTCATGAAACTGCAAAAGTTCTTCCTCATTCCCAGACCAGACAAAGAGAATATCATCGATAAAGCGTCCCCAAAATATTATCCTATCACAGAATTTGTTACTAGATCGATTATATATGTATTGCTCTTCCCAGTGACCTAAAAATAAATTGGCATAATTAGGAGCAAAACATGCACCCATCGCTGTGCCCTTAAGCTGTCTAAAGAAATTGTCTTGGAAGAGGAACACATTATTGTGTAAAATCCATTCTGTGAGAGAAAGTAAAAAATGGTTGGGCGGTGACGTCTCCGACCTATGTACCAAATAATGTTGTAAGGCTAATAGGCCTTCCTGGTGTTTAATATTGGTATATAGGGAGGCTACATCCAAAGTTACCAAATAACAATCTTTTACATCTGTGATATTCATAAGTTTACATAACACATCAGTAGTGTCTTCAATGAAAGAAGGGAGATCCCGCACTAGAGGTTTTATAAAAAAGTCCACAAATTGGGAGCAGGGCTCAGTCAAAGATCCATTGCCTGAGATAATGGGTCTACCCTCAGGTTGTTCTAAATTCTTATGGATCTTAGGCAACATGTAGAAACATGGCATTTGGGGATTCTCATTCATTAGAAAAGCAAATTCATTGTCTGAAATCCATTTTTGGTCTCTACCAAAAGATAAAATGTCCCTCAGTTCGGTTTTCATTTTCACAATTGGATTTCTCTGCAATTGTTCATAATAAATATTATTTCCTAGTTGTCTTTGAGCTTCAATAATATATGAACATTTATCCATCACTACAACTGCACCCCCTTTGTCAGCAGGTTTTATTATTATCTGTTCATTCTTTGTTAGAGAATTCAGTGCATCTCTTTCGCGTTTCGAGAGATTGTGTTTCATTCTGTTCTGTCTTTTGTCAAACATATTATCTATATCATGAGAAACTTTTTTGGTAAAAGCAATCAAAGTGGGATTAGAACTCATAGGCATAAAGTTTGATTTAGGCTTAAACTGTCTCCTAACATCATGAGTGGTGTCAAAATTCAATTCAGGTGTGCTATTCAAGAGTTTATTCGACTGATGATACCACACTTTCAAATGAAGATTTCTATAGAACCTAAAAAGGTCCACCTTAGTTTTAAATGCACTAGTTTCACTTGTAGGAGAAAAAGTCAATCCTTTTGATAGCACATTCACAGAGTCTTGAGTTAATATATTTTTTGAGATGTTAATTACCGTGCATTCTTCCTTTGGTTCCGAAGATTCCAATGTGGTTGTTGAAGAGCTTGATCGACCTCGCCCTCTTCTGGTTTTTTTCTTCTTCCTCCTCCCTTCCAAGTCGATCGTCGACCTCGAGCTGTTGAGTGTGGTTGGTCCTCCAGAAAATCCTCGGACATGTGTGTCGCATCAGATTCCTCTCCACTTGTACTTAGGTTGAAGGACACAAACCGTTGACGACGTTGTGGTCTTGTGGTTTCTTTCCATTGGTAAACGTTGCCATCTTTGTAGTCTCTCTCATCCCTCTTGAATTTTTTCAGCTTATATTGTTTTAACTCCATAGTGAATTTTTCCAGGCTTTCTTTCAATTTCTCTTCAAATGGGGTTGTTTGTATGCCATCTTTAACTTTTAATATTTCTTCTCTCAATTCATGTATTTTCTCCTGCGCTTGGAAGAAGAAAAAAAACAGAAGAGGGCGAGGTCGATCAAGCTCTTCAACAACCACGTTGGAATCTTCGGAACCAAAGGAAGAATGCACGGTAATTAACATCTCAAAAAATATATTAACTCAAGACTCTGTGAATGTGCTATCAAAAGGATTGACTTTTTCTCCTACAAGTGAAACTAGTGCATTTAAAACTAAGGTGGACCTTTTTAGGTTCTATAGAAATCTTCATTTGAAAGTGTGGTATCATCAGTCGAATAAACTCTTGAATAGCACACCTGAATTGAATTTTGACACCACTCATGATGTTAGGAGACAGTTTAAGCCTAAGTCAAACTTTATGCCTATGAGTTCTAATCCCACTTTGATTGCTTTTACCCAAAAAGTTTCTCATGATATAGATAATATGTTTGACAAAAGACAGAACAGAATGAAACACAATCTCTCGAAACGCGAAAGAGATGCACTGAATTCTCTAACAAAGAATGAACAGATAATAATAAAACCTGCTGACAACCTTCAATTGTTTAACCTTCTTTGCTTTCAATTATGAAATGATTCAAATCAAATGATCTTACCTGGACTTACTTTTTCAAAATTAGTGATAAAAAATTGCTCTTGATAACAGAGAAAGCTAGTAGTCTATGACTACGTTTACATGCAGCCAATAACCCGTTCAAAACCGGAATATTAGCAATAACCCGGTCGCGCACGGCCATGTAAACACCGGCAATGACCCGAATATGCTCATATACCGGTTTTTAAAAACCCGAATATTACACCTGGGGTACCCCTTTTCTAACCCAAATATTTGGTCATGTAAACGCGTATCGGCATATCCCCATCAAAAGGAACATTGATTTGTGTTCTGCGCATGTTCTATTCGCAAGGAATCTTGGTCTTTTGAGTAGAGGAACTTCCGTCTGGCGCATACAAAAACCCGCGTGCAGTATACCGGAAGTAAACAAGAAGTAGAGGTAAACATGGCGAAACGCAGCACAGCACCATACTTTTGGAGCGACGAGGAAATTAATTTCGATCTATTTCAAAGGCGATTGCTATCTGCCCCGAACTATCCATTATCCGCGTGCTGCTGCTGTTGTTGTTGTCTTTGGATACAGGAAGAAGAATCGGAACTGACGCATATTGCGTCTTAAGATTGTCTGTACGTCCAGACGCTAACCGTGCGTCGCCGTTTGCGTCGGGATATTGCCAATTGATTACAAATTCCATGTATACAGGAGTAACTCTCTCTGCTCACGCATGTAAACGGGTTATTCCGAATGTTTCAGAAACCCGAATAGTGTCCTTAACCCGACCATAACACGAATATTGACAGCTTGTAAACGTAGTCTATATGTGGAGCACTTTTATCATATATGGATGCACTTTTTTGGGCTTCAAATTTTCTCCAGTCATTCACTGCCATTATAAAGTTTGGAAGAGCCAGGCCATTTTTTAATATAACTCTGATTGTATTCGACTGAAAGAAGAAAGTCATATCTTCTAGGATGACTTGAGGGAGAGTAAATCATGGGCTAATTTTCATTTTTGAGTGAACTATCCCTTTAAAGACATTCTTTTGAAAATACCTGAGATAGTTGATGAACACAGATATATTATAGCTATAATGTGTTTGTCTTGTTTCATCAGTCAAAACATCACTATTTGCATGTAATTATATCCATATAAGGCATTTCCTGAAATGTCATAAGTTTAATATTTCTATGCATCAGTACTGGGCTTCCAGTATGAATGAAACAGATGACATGAGAGTGTTTAGTGCTCCATTTTGCTATCATCTCCCCATTTTGGGTAAAAATAGAAAAATACTAAAATACTTTGTAACGTAGTTACTTGAGTAGTTTTTAAGCAAACTACTTATTTACTCTTACTTGAGTCATATTTTATTTCAGTACTTCTACTTGTACTCAAGTAAATTATTACTTAAGTAGCAATACTTTTACTTAAGTACAATTTGTCAGTACTCTTTCCACCACTGCCAGGTGGCAAGCAACAGCGTAAGCATTCCTGAGCGTTCCCGGTTCGTGGCAGCCAAAAATGTTTCCCAAACCGGTCCAGGTGGAACTATTCCATCAGACTCGGCTTGTGATTCTTTTCGCTATAGGCTTCCGCCCAAGCTCAGTGATATTCATCATACCTAGATGTTGAGCAAATATGCTCCTAAAATTAGTGACTTTTGTCACACCTAAGTGTTGAGCACTGCTCCTGTCTTGTGTGCGCCCATCGCAGTCTGCTGGCGAAGGACACGATGTAGCCTCTTCCTCCAGCCGATATGAAGGTCGGCTTCTATGAGGCTGTACTTCATTGTACCCTAGAGAGGTGGGTCATGATCATCTTGGTCCTGTGTTAATTGAAACGGGTATCCGTTTAATTTTGCTACACAGAGATGCATTTCCAAATGCTCCGTCCCCAAGATTGGTCTGCAGCTTTTTGACCTGAGAGACATGTGCTTCAGATCTCTATCCTTCCGCACCACAGGCCATCCTGTGTTTGTGCGTCCGAGGGGTGTGAAGTATCAGTACAAGTCCTACCCTTCAAGTGCTCATAGCCAGTTGGGTCCTCAGGTCAACTGGGAAAGAGTAAACTCATCCACAGACTGAGGATCTCTTTTCTAGTTTGGAGATGGATTCGGCCTCCGCATCTCTAAAAAAAGACGAGTGTGTGGATGGTTAGTGCTCTTTAGAGGCTCCTGGGGCATATGGTAGATGTAGCCACTCGGCTTCCTCCATGTGAATACCGCTTCAGCACTGACTTCACGGCCGGGTCCCGAGGTGACCGTGGCAGAGCGGCACGTTCCGTGTGAAAGCACCCTGTCCTGCTGCCAAACCCTCAGTCCGTTCAGACCTGTTGTTTCTTCGGACCAACAGTCCTTCAATGAGTGTCCATCAATACTGACTGAGGGGCCACGTACAAAGGACATGCAGTAACGGAGGTCTGGGCGGCCCTCCGACTGTATTGGCATCTATTGTCTACATTGCAACCGTTGCGCTATGCTTCCCTTGCATGTTGCAAGCCCATCACCTCCTCCTTGGAGTCAGAAGCTTCTGAGGTCGCTTCATTCCACTATTTCTTCCGGCTGCTCAACCGTGCCACCAACGAGCCTCACGACAGCCTATGGCCAGGGAGAGTGGAGACTCCATCCCCAGGCGGTCCAGCTGGGCAGGGACCACTTCGGGGACGCTCAGTTACATCTGTTTGCCTTTCCGGATTCGTTCCTCTGCCAGTTGAATTTTTTCTGTCCGAGCGGACATCCCTTGGACAGACACTGGCTCTCAGCTGACCCCGGGGCCCCGCAGAAATGAGTTCCCCAGTGAGCCTTCTAAAGCGGCTATGCGACTCAAAAATTAACGCTTGGCGCTGTTACGCCCCGTGGCTCAAAAGGGACGCAACAAAATTGGGACACACGAGAAAACCGAACTTTTAAAGAAAGTTATTTATTAACATAAGAGAAATTATACAAAAACTGTGTAATGTAGCAGTCAGGTATCAGTAGTGTCATGCTAGGTGAATGTGTGGAAAATGTAATGTGCTGTGTGTCGTGATGCATGCAAAAGAAACATAACCAAACGAATATCAAATCAAATCAAATGGGTCGCCCGTTTCTGCCATCCGTCTTGCTTCTCTTAAAAGGGACAAAGGGAAGTTGGCAGCAGGTGTTACCGATGCAATCAGGTAGGAGGGCGGATAAATCCCCATTAAAGACACAGGTCGTCACACTCCTCCCCTTAAAACAGGGGTCTGTCAAGAATCCCTGCAAAATAGACAAGACAATTTGAGCCAAAAAGTAAGCCCAATTAACTTCCAAGAAGCTAAGGACCAAGGACAGCAGCCAGGGCAAAACAAAAAAAAACAAAAATTATAATTTACACTACACATTAAACATCATTCAGAGGGCACGTGACAGTGCATCTGCCACAACATTCTCAGACCCTCTGATGTGCCGAATGTCAAGGCAATAGGCCTGGAGAAACAAGGACCAACGTATCAGCCTTTGGTTCGGGCAGTGAAGAGAGTTCAAAAACGTTAGTGGGTTATGGTCGGTATAAATGACAACGGGTTGACTTGATCCAACATAGATGTCAAAATGCTGTAATGCCCAAATCAACGCCAAAGCCTCTTTTTCCACCACAGAATAATTCAATTGGTATGAATTAAACTTGCGCGAAAAGAAACTGACAGGCCGAACCACCCCCTGCTCATCAGCCTGTTGGAGGACAGCTCCAGCTCCAACCTGACTCGCATCAACCTGCAAAGAGAATTACCTTTCAAAGCAAGGAGCAGCAAGGACAGAAGATGAACACAAGAGAGATTTAACATTTTCAAAAGCTAGCACACAATTTGAAGACCATATGAACTTTGTCTTGGCTTTTAAAAGATCGGTAAGTGGTGCGACAACTGATGAAAAGTTACGACAAAAAGAACGGTAATAACCCACTAAACCCAAAAAGCGCATAAGCTCCTTTTTGGTAGTAGGCGCAGGATACTCTTGAACAGCTTGGATTTTTGCGTTCAACGGTCGGACTTCACCATTTCCGACCACTTTACCAAGGTATGTCACAGTAGCCTGAGCAAAGTTACACTTGGCCAAATTCACAGTCAAGCTGGCTTCCGACAGACGACTCAAAACGGCATGCAGACGTTTTAAATGCAAGTCCCAACTGTCACTGAACACAACAAGATCGTCTAAATACACAGCACACCCATCAAGGCCTGATACCACACGGTTCATCAGACGTTGAAAGGTGGCAGGCGCATTTCGCAGTCCAAAACTCATGACTTTGTAAGAATAAAGGCCTGATGGAGTGACAAAGGAGGAGATTTCTTGAGCTCGCCGAGTCAAAGGCACTTGCCAGTAACCTCTTAGCAAGTCAAGTTTAGTCACATACTTAGCCGAACCTACCTGGTCAACACAGTATTGACTTTTCGAAAATCTGTACAAAACCTTACTGAGCCATCAGGTTTTCCGACTAACAGACAAGGAGATGCCCATTCTGAACATGAAGGAACAGCGATCTCATTTTCCTGCATATACTTAATTTCTGCTTCCATCAACTCTCGTTTTTCTGGTGACACACGATAATAACGTTGTTTAATAGGGGAAGCATTACCCACATCAATATCGTGCTCAGCCCAGTCTGTTCGAGACGGCGTATCTCCAAATAACTCAGGGAAACTCTGCAAAAGGGTACTCAACTCTGCTATCTGCAAAGGAGACAAATGGACAAGAGTAACGTTTAGTTTTTTCAGAGATTCAGAATTATTAGCCCCCACGAGACCTCTCAAGTCAGTGATTTTTATCACACTCAGGTGTTGAGCAGGGATGCTCCTGTAGCTCAGTGAATTTCATCACACTCAGGTGTTGAGCAGAAATGCTCCTGAAGCGCAGTGATATACTTCACATCTAGTGTTGAGCAAGGCTCCTGTCTGGTGCGCACATGCCGCTTGCACATACTGTGCTAGGTCAGGAGTGGAGCAGGTCTCGATAGTTGCCCCTTATTGGCCCAACCGGACCTATTCTCCCCTCGACAGCCCTTCCTGACTTCCCCTGAAAACATTCTCAGGGACGGGGCACGATGGCACCCGTGTTCGGACCTCTGGAGGATTTCAGATCGGTCCTAAATTTGGACGCGGTGGTTCAGGTAGGTACCACAGGTGGTAGTCACCATCACTTCTGCGAGAGCACCCCTGAAGAGGGTGTTGTTCTCACGCCATTTAGAAGTGGAACCTATTCGTTGAGTGAGTCTTCTCTCCGTGAGGAGATCCTGAAAGCGTTCGGTCATTTCAGTGCTCTCTTTCCTGCAAGATGGGTTGGAGTAGGCTGTTCCCTTCACCCTCAAAATGATGTTGCCACTATTTTTGATGCGCATGGGAAGCACGTCCTGATCGTCATGTTCCTGAGGGGAGCAAGGGAAATGAAAAAATTCCCTTGCGCCCCTCTTTATCCTCTTGGGCCTTATCTCTGGTGCTACTGCACTGCAGAGTCAGCCCCTGAGCCACTGCAGGCAGTGAGTTAAAAATTCTGTTTTAAGAAACAGTTTTCTTGCTCGCCTGGTTTCTACTAGAGGGTAGGGACTTGATTGCTTTCGGTCAACGAGTTGTGCTTGGAATTCGGGCTGGCTAACTCTCACAAGCTGAGACCCCGGCCTGGATGTGTGCCCAAGGTTCCTACATCTCCCTAAAGGTGGAACCAGGTAGTGAGCCTGCAAGCGCTGCCTGGAGGAGGCAGACCCAGCCTGGCTTCTCTCTCCTCAAGCGAGGTTGGCCCACTAAAATTAGTAGTTGCCTTCATCTTGGTGAGAATTCCAAGATGCACGTGTCCACTTAGGTGGTGAGCTCCTCTGAAGTGAGTGTGTGCTCCCGCCTAGGCGTTGACATAAAGTGCTTCGCTGACAGATATGTTAGAGTTGGGGGCTGGACGACACCTGTAGTCGAACCGCTGCTTCTCGTGGGCTCCCTTCTTATGAAGCCAGTTTCACCGTGAGCCCGGTTCGAAGTGTCGGCTTGCTGCGCCATTACCCTCCTATGGACTGGATACGTGCGCAATTCTTGCTCCAGTAGAGTTCTCCTTAGCTGAACCCTGTCGAGTTCCTCCATACCATCTGGTAATAGTGATTACCATTCGGTAATAGTGACCATACCAGTAATAGTGATACGAGGCCTATCACTCGTATACACTGGTGGAACTTGTGTTAGGCTGGGTCCATATGTTGTGATCCCTTCGGCGGTCCCATATGTGTATTCTTCCACGGTACGGCTCCCTGCGGTGAGCCCATGACTTCCCTTGGCAGAGCTTGCTCTGCCGTCACTGTCTGGTTGAGTACTCCCCCCTGTCATAGGTTGGAGCCACCTCAGTGACATTCCTTATGTTGTACTGCCTGGTTTTCGCCCAGTTCATATGTGTATTTCCACATGTTACCTCCTTGGGCAGGATGTGGCTTCCGCAGCGTCCCTTCCTTCCGTGTTCAGGGAACGCTTTCCCAGTGATCGTGCAGGAACAGCAGTGACTTCCCTGGCCTAAGCCCTGTCCCGTTCCCTTAAATCGGGGCAGATCAGGTGGCAGCACTAGTGGCATTTTCAATGAGATCCCCATTCAGTCGACGTCGACTACGTCTGACGTTCTCGACTGAAAGGGAACGTCCTGGTTGCGTATGCAACGCACCGTTCCCTGAAGGAGGGAACAGGGGACGTAGTCCCCTTGCCACTACTGCTGGACCACCACTGACTCCGGGGGTCGATCGGCTCCTCAGCGAAAAAGCAACTAGTGCGTGCATCCACTTCCGTATTTATACCTGCGCTGCGGGGGCGGAGTGTGTGATGCGAGTCACGCATGCCAATTCCATTGGCTCGTTCAATAGTAATCGAAGACGATTGGCTCCCTAGTGTGATCCCCATTCAGTCGACGTCGACTACGTCCGCCGTTCCCTCCTTCAGGGAACGATGGGTTGCATACGCTGTAAATGCTGTAAATTCAGCTTTGATCACTGGAATAAATTACACTTCACTATATATTCACATAGAAAACCGCTGTTTTAAATTGTAATAATATTTCACAATATTACTGTTTTTTTTTTTTTTTTTATCAAATAATTGCAGCCTTGGTGAGCAGAAGAGACTTCATTTAAAAACATAAAAAATCTTACTGATCTAAAACTTTTAACCGGTAGTGTATATATATATATATATATATATATATATATATATATATATATATATATATATATATATATATATATATATATATATATATATATATATATATATATACATATATACACACACACACACACACACATATATACATACACATACATATATAAGAACAAAGAAATAAAAAAATTAAACAAAGAAAAATTCAAACCTCTTTTAGTTAATGTCTGTCTACATTACTACTACATAATAATAGTTATAATATTAATCCCATGATATTAATAGCCATATATTGTAAAACAAATACACTGAAAAATAAAAAGGAAATTTTCATAATTAGTCTTGTACTAATTTCTATACTTGAAAGTTTATTTCTATACTTCACATTAAAGATGTCAATCAAGAAAAGAACCAATGGGCCGCTGATCTACGCGTTTCATCATGGGGTGTCAAACTATAAGGCTGAATTTTTTTTGGACCGATGCATAATGCATTACACCGGCACACTAACCTAGCGCCGCCAATCAAGCAAAACAAAACGAATGGGCCGATGTACGAGTTCTATGGGCCGTTAAGACAAACAAAATAAAAAGTATGAGATGTATCGGCCCAAAAAGCACCGGACCAGGAATCTCCCGGTAGTCCCGATGGCATTAGCCTACATGCCTGGGCCCTCATTTATCAATGGTGCGTACGAACAGATTTGTGTGTAGTGAGTGCGTAAGAACAATTTCACGCAAAGTGTTGGATTCACCAAGTTGTACTTATACATAGAAATGTGTGTAAATATAAGCACACCTCTGAGCATGCTTACGCAGATAATCTAGTGGTAGAATAGCGACACTACACATAAAAAGCATTTAAGAGTGTCACAGTAAGCATTAAGCAATCCACATATGTCCTGTGTTTCCTTTAAAACACTCAATTTATAATTTGTCTAGTTTTAAACACGATGCTTAATTGGTGTCAAACCCTATAAAAGACAGATGTGAAATATATTTGTCTCAGTGGAATGGCTTATCTTGCGTTTTTGGAAGACTTGGCAAACAATGCGCTCTGCAGAGAGCGCGTTTTCCAAGATCGCGCTGATCTGCTTGGCGAGAGCACAGAGTGGCTTCTAAGTAGGTACCGCTTTCCCAAAAATGTACTGCTGGATTTGTGTCGTGATTTAGGACCAGTGTTGGAGAGAGAAACAAATCGCACGAAAGCCATTCCCGTGCACATCCAACTCCTGTCCACCCTTGGATTTTTAGCTACTGGCACATTTCAGCGTGAGGTTGGAGACATATGTGGTATATCCCAGCCATCAGTGAGTAGGATCATGCCGGCAGTGTTGGATGCAATTATTTCCTTGGCCCCAACCTACATCCAGTTCCCTTATCGAAATCCTCAACAAGCCGCAATAAAACGGGACTTTCATGCCATTGCTAGATTCCCAAACATAATTGGAGCTATAGACTGCACCCACATCGCCATAAAAGCACCATCAACCAACGAATTTAATTATGTAAATAGAAAAGGGTTTCATTCTGTTAACGTGCAAATCATTTGTGATGCAAATTTGTTGTTATTAAACGTCGTTGCGCGGTGGCCTGGAGGAACACACGACTCGTTCGTTCTGCAGAATAGCTCTGTGGGTGTGCGTCTCCAAGAAGGCGCTGTTGAGGATGGCTGGCTCATTGGTGAATTTAAGGCTACAACATGTTTAAAATGCTATTGTAGGGCTATGTACAATTACTTAAAACTATTTCATCATTAGGTGATCAAGGTTATCCGCTAAAGCCATGGCTAATGACCCCCCTAACCAACCCGAGGACCGAGAAGGAACAGGCGTACAACCGTGCCCATGCGCGCTCAAGGAGCACAGTTGAGCGCGCAATAGGCCTGCTGAAAGGACGACGGCTGTGTCTGTCAAGCACGGGAGGGACACTGCAGTATCAGCCAGAAAAAGCATGCAAAATCATCATGGCTTGACGCTAACGGCCCGCTCACGATATTATATAGCTTATACCGCTCATTTTATAACATTGAGGAAATGCAGAAATGATTTAGAAACACACAAAAGCAGCTAAATATATAAAATACCCAAACATTTTTATTTATCCATCGCTTTTGATCTAAAATCACTGTGTATCTGACAGGACCGTTAACATTGTAAGCTATGCCTCAAGCTTGCTGTCCGACGTGCAGGTCTCTGTTCGGCAGTGTCCAGTTTCAGACTCGCGGTGTAAAATACTTTGAAAACTTCTGCCCTACTCTGACTCGGATTCGCTGTCAGGTATCGGCGTTAGGAATGATGATTGTTTTTTTAAAGCTGCGAAGTTTATGGTAACTATAGAGATATAGCTAGATATCCAACTGCTCTCATCCAATCACCAGCTCCACTTGAAACTCCGCCTGGCGCTCGCGTCTCCACCCCACCGCACCCGCCCCCCTCCTGCGACATGAAATTGCGAGCGTAAGCAGCTGACAGTCTATGGTAGCTAGCTAAGTAGCATATCAGCAATGGATAAAAAAAAAAGACAGCAGCAAGCGTCCCCTGCTTGCCCCTACAGTAAAGTTAGGACGAAAGAGAAAGTCATTAGAGGAATGAGCAGAGATTAAAAAAATGCGAAGAACGCAGAACTTTGAGTAGGATAAATATAGGGTCCACCATTGACCGTTGGAGGAAGCTTCAGGAAGATCTGGGACTGAAGACCGACGCTGACACGGCTGACTTTTTGTTGGGCAGGTAAACATTTATTTATACTTTTATGGTGTGACGTGTTACATAAATAGCTTTTTATCAGTTTGACAACTTGCTCATGCTGCCGGTCGGCATTGGAATGTTAGCCGTTTAGCATCGCCTATCACGGGTCAAAGTAATTATATTTCTTGAAGTCCTTGAATATGTTTCAGTAGGCCTAGCGGGTTTCTGTTCGAGCCGATCGGAATTTGAACAAGATGTTTACTACCGGTGATCACAGCTTGAAGGAAACGTAAAATGGCCGCTTCGCTCTATAAGAGCACAAATCAAATAAACAAAGTGTACCTGAGTGTAAGTGGCAAGAGTTAACGATTTCCGTCACCCATCAGATCCATCCACGACCACGTGAAGCGGTCATCAGTTAGCAAGCTCCGTGATGCTCCCACGACGCCAGAGGAACTCCTAACCACTCAGGGATTAGGAGCGCTATCTGGATTCCTCTCCAGCGGCTCCGTCACTCTCGATCGATGCACTAACAGTTCTTGGCAATCGCTTAGATCACCTTTGATACTCTCACATTCGCCGATGTAAGGGATAAACTTGAGTAAAGTTTCTCACCAGTAACATGAATAGTCCGATTCACTACAATAGCGATCAAGCGTTAAACTATAACAGTTCTTCCGAATCGCGTCGTGTTGACTTCACTGTGTGATCGTGTTGACCTCACAACAAAATACTATACAGCTTAACACTTAAACAATGCAGTTCTGACTATATCGAACACAAAACCCAGCGCGCTCTGTTATCATGCCGACAACATTCACATTTTCTTTCCTTCTCCCCCTACATTTGACCCTCACTTGACTGACATTTACACTGGCCAATCACAGTTGCCATAACTGAAATGAGGCGGGATCAAGCCGTTTTTTTAGCCAATAATATTCAACCAAACTCAACTTACTGACATGAACATTTCCTGAACAGGTACACTTTGATTCAATAATAAACTCTCATCACCAAGCAGCACATTTCTGCATACCCATTTAACAAACAAATAAATAAAATGATAAAAAATAATAATAAAGAATAATCATGTAGAAATTAACCCAGGGTTACATGCATTTCTCTCTAACGCGTTCACTACTGCTTAGATCATTCAGCATCGTCAACTTCCTCTTTGCAGCGAGTCCAACACTGACAGAAAACACTTGTTTTCTGTCAAAAACCCGGCAGTTTTACGCCCCCGACAGTTTTACGCCCCCGGCAGTTTTACGCCCCCGACAGTTTTACGCCCCCGGCAGTTTTACGCCCCCGACAGTTTTACGCCCCCGGCAGTTTTACGCCCCCGACAGTTTTACGCCCCCGGCAGTTTTACGCCCCCGGCAGTTTTACGCCCCCGACAGTTTTACGCCCCTGACAGTTTTACGCCCCCGACAGTTTTACGCACCTGACAGTTTTACGCACCTGACAGTTTTACGCCCCCGACAGTTTTACGCCCCTGACAGTTTTACGCCCCTGACAGTTTTACGCACCTGACAGTTTTACGCCCCCGACAGTTTTACGCCCCCGACAGTTTTACGCCCCCGGCAGTTTTACGCCCCCGGCAGTTTTACGCCCCCGGCAGTTTTACGCCCCCGACAGTTTTACGCCCCTGACAGTTTTACGCCCCCGACAGTTTTACGCACCTGACAGTTTTACGCACCTGACAGTTTTACGCCCCTGACAGTTTTACGCCCCTGACAGTTTTACGCACCTGACAGTTTTACGCCCCCGACAGTTTTACGCCCCCGACAGTTTTACGCCCCTGACAGTTTTACGCACCTGACAGTTTTACGCCCCCGACAGTTTTACGCCCCCGACAGTTTTACGCCCCTGACAGTTTTACGCCCCTGACAGTTTTACGCACCTGACAGTTTTACGCCCCCGACAGTTTTACACCCCTGACAGTTTTACGCCCCCGACAGTTTTACGCCCCTGTTGTTCCTGATGCGTCCAATAGGGGAAGGCTGTACATTAGTTCTATATAGAAGCGACACGAATTGTTGTGTTAAATAATCTGCTAAAGTTATTGTTGTTGATTGCATTGTAATGATGCAACATTTATTATTTATAAATGATTAGATAATATTCGAAATAAAGGACATCGCAATCTGGAGAGAGAGCGAACGAAAAGAATGCACCCATCTCTCGCTCCTCAGCCAGATCGACACGCGAGCCCCACAATCGTATTGCGGGTGCTACCCCCTTGAAATAAGCAAAGCGAACGCGAAGCACTTTCTCTGTTGACTCATTTCTCTTTCTCTTTTTCTAGATTGTTGAAAGATGAGAAAGAGAAAATCTGCACACTGCCAGTGATAATCTAAATAACTCCTAACAAAGATCTGTAGTAGACAGAGAGGAGATAAATGCTTGCACACCAAACACAGAGAGGTCTCTGAAGACAAAAAGACCTGACGATGCACCTGTGGCTCATCTAATTATACCCTCGTGTTGCGGGTGCGCGCCGGTGACGTCACCGACCGAGGCTATATTACCTCCAGGTCGATTCCATCGACGTGTTTACACACTATATTCACAGCAGGTCACAATTAAAGACGTTCCCAATGCGCTAAGCAGCGCAGCATCGATTGTAGCTTTTGAAAGGGAACAGGAGTGTGTGTGGATCACAGTAGAACAGGAGTGTGTGTGGATCACAGTAGAACAGGAGTGTGTGTGGATCACAGTAGAACAGGAGTGTGTGTGGATCACAGTAGAACATGAGTGTGTGTGGATAACAGTAGAACAGGAGTGTGTGTGGATCACAGTAGAACATGAGTGTGTGTGGATCACAGTAGAACAGGAGTGTGTGTGGATCACAGTAGAACAGGAGTGTGTGTGGATCACAGTAGAACAGGAGTGTGTGTAGATCACAGTGCAGGAACTCTGTCCTTCTACAGTGTCTCTGATACAACGAGCCTCATACACACAGTCCAGACCACATTCACTCACACACTCTGTCCTGGGTTTAAGGGATCATCAGTGAAACTGTGTTGTTGAATGAGAACAGACTGTAGAGAGATTCTACCCATAATGCTTTGAGCTGCATGATAAATCAGTAACAGTGAGATGTTATAGTCTCTTATTGTCTCTTCATTACATTAATAACACAGCTGAACTTCTATGGGGTTAGATCACATCACACGCAAGATCACATTTTGAGCGCGCAAAGGGGCATTTTGCACGCGCGTGAACTGAGTTTTGCGGAGAAATGTTCGTCTCGCAAATAAGAAAATATTTTGAGCGAACGAAAATCAATTTTGCATTTAAATTAAGTATTTGGATGTGATCAGACGTTCTCTTTCGCATGTGCAAAGTTTCACTTTCTTGCTCCTCTCACACCAGCCCTGAGCGCTCTCAAAGCGCAGACTGCTCGCTTGCTCAACACAACCCAGCGTTAAAATATGTCATAATTCCAGCCAATCAGAGATGAGGCTGCTAAATTCTGATTGGCTGGCTTGACAACCAATCACAAGACTCCCTGCGTCACCGACTGCGGAAGAGGAAGACATGAGATTAGAACGTGTGCTGAAGGAGAGTTCAATTTTAATTTTCAAACTTAAAAAATAAAGAAGGAAAAGGAAAAGGAGAGACGATCCAATAAAATGGCCAACCAGGAGGTTAATGCACCGCAGCGCCAAGCAGTGGTGGACGAAGTACTCATACCATGTACTTGAGTAAAAGTAAAGATACTCAAGGTAAAATAATACTCAAGTAAAAGTAGAAGTGCTGCCTTTAAACATTCACTTGAGTAAAAGTACAAAAGTATTTGCCTTCAAATGTACTTAAGTACCCAAGTACTTTTTTTTTTTCAAGATTTTTTTCATGGCTATAATGTCCTATTATAATTTGTCACAAGATTCTTGCTTAACTCAGTCTACGTGAAGACTATGTCACTCTTGGCACACCAATCTATTCATAAAATGAATAAAATGACATTAATTAACATTTATTTGAATTGAATACATTTTTTGTGTGTTTAATTTTGGAGGGAAGGGGACTGTTCCCATAAAGTATAATACATTTACAGTATTTACTGTATATATTTTTCTCGAGTGTCTATAATTATTAACATCCTAATGTTATGATACATTCACATAAACCTGCACAACGCCATTTAATATATATATCTATATATATATATATTCTATGTTATGGGAGCAGCCAATTTCCCTCCAGATTTAAACACAAAAACGTATTAATGCAGTGTTTCTGCAACTCCCCAGAAAAACTCCCTCCGCTTAAAACGATTGGCAACGCGATTTGTTTGGAACTATAGGCCTTTTTCACGGAAGTTAGAACGCACATCCGGTTCAGCGTTTGTTGTATAAAGACACTTCGGGCGAAATGGAGTCAGGCGCACTCTTCACAACTTCCCTGAAGAATATACCGTCAATGTCATCAGCGGATGTTTTTTGTCTTGTCGAACTTAATTCAATCGCTCCGCACTCAAAACTCAACAAAGGGTACAAGTTCTTCCACGAAAATTATATCTTTAATTACGAAGGTAAGGAACGAACCATACATTCGAATGCGTTTGCTAAAGTGATATTTCTATACATACATATACATTTAGCTCCTAAACTCTGGAATAGCCTTCCTAATATTGTTCGAGGCTCAGACTCGCTGTCCCAGTTTAAAACCAGATTAAAGACGCATCTCTTTAACCAAGCATTCACATAATGCTTACCTTTTATACTACTGCCGAATCAGATCGAATGCAGTAATATTATGAACATCAGCTATGCTAATTATTTCTCGTCTGCCTTTCTGCTGTTATCTCGGGACGCAAGTCCCGAGGTAAATAGCGTTCGTCAGCTACAGTTTGTATCCAGCCTCTCACGGAGACTTCAGATGATCCAACACCTGTGATGAGACGACTAAACGCCTGTGAAGAGACGACTCAACGCCGGCGATATGTTATGTCCTAAATTAATACATGATGAACTAACTGTATTTTCTATGTACATTTCTAATGCACTTTCTGTAAAGCTGCTTCAAAACAATGTGTATTGTGAAAAGCGCTATACAAAATAAATTTGAATTGAATACCTTTATAACATTGTCAAGTTAAGTCATCTTCATTTATATAGCGCTTTTAACAATGCAGATTGTTCCAAAGCTGCTTTACAGAGATAAAAGGATAGGCTAGTTTAAAATAACAGAGATTGTTTTGCCTTTATAACGTTAGCAGTTCTTGAATAAAGTTATTTTCCAGATTATAGACTGAAGAGTATTTTTGTTATGCAGGTAAGTGAGGACCCAAAAGCGTCTTAACAGAAACAGAGTCTTTTAATGTCAAACACAGGGTAGTACACAGATCCTCTTCTTGAGAGATAACGAAGAAAATAAACAACCCGCAGAGAGGGCGATAACAGGAACACAAAAAGTCTTTCAGGTAACTTCAGTAGGCTTTAAACAGCAGTAGAGAATAGCCGGGTAGCAGCGACAGGCTGCAGGTCTTTCAGAGAAGACGCGGGTCGAAGAGAGACTGTGTCTACCTGATCTCTCGTAGCATCAGAAGAACTGGACAGAATAAATAATGAGATCATTAGTCGAGAACAGATTGCACTTGCCAGGCGGATTCCGACAGGACAGGACAAAGTAGAAACGAACGAGACTGTAGTTTGCTTCTAGCATGAGAAACTCAAATGAGAATCTGACAAAGAAAGCAGTAAGAGCAGAGAGGGAAATAGAGACCTAATCAGAGGAGAAGGGGGACAGGTGGGAAGAGAGTGAACGAGGTAGTTAGAGGAGATAAGGAACAGCTGGGAGAGAAGGAAACCTATTATGACCAGCAGAGGGAGACAGAGTAACGAGAAAGAACAGGAACAAGACACAACATGACAAGACATAACAATTTTAAACAGATAAAAATAGTCCGAAAATGTGTCTTAATAATCTTTAATGTGATTGTTAATTTTTGTCATGCAATATTCAGCGTCGAGTGTGAGAAACAGGGAGATTATCGCGAGATGTAGGTTATAGGTCGATGAGGAAGCGTGAGGAGCCACATTTTCTGCAGGTTTGATAAGAAATGAAGGCTTGGTTTCACAGACAGGGTTTAGCCAGGATTTAGGTCAATTAGAACGTTTAAGTAGCTTTTCTTCTTTTAATAAATATGCCTTAGAAAGAAAAACCTTACTGGTATGCCATGCATCTTGAGACAAAAGAATGACACTGGCTTATTTTAAGATATGCTTTCAGTTAACTCAAACATGCATTTTAGTCTGAGACTGAATTGTATAATGTCTTGTCTGTGAAACCTGTTATGATAAAAACTAAACCCTTACACTAGAAGTTCAGAATTTCTACATCTAACATGACATCACCCGTACTTGTACTGTACAATGCAGGTTGCGGTTGCAATTTAATATTTTGAGGGGGTTTCTCCTATAAATTCAGTTTTTTCATGATGTTCTCATGAATGTTCTATAATCTAGTATTAAACTTGCTATATTAAAATATACTGATATTGGATTTTGTCTTTTTCTTTAGATCACTTTGAATGTTGACACAGTGCCTGTTGAGTTCACTAGCTCGTCATGCACATGTACTGCAGGCAAAGCTTTATGCAATCATCTGGTTGCAATGCTTTTTCAAACTGCGCACTTCAGCATGATGCAGATGCAGACAGTACCACCAACTACGGCATGTACAGACACTCTGCAAACATGGCATAGACCAAGAACACAGGTAACATTACAACTAGCTATACATTAGTTTAGCAAATTACTGACAGTTAATCAAAAATATACTTATAAAGTTTCGGTTTCAGGGGATTTCTGCAGAGACTACAGCTCAGTTGGTGGTTAGAAAGCCAAGGACGTCTTCCAGAAGTGTATGCAAATCTACACTCTACAGAGCATACACCGGTAACAAAGAAACTTTTCATTCAATAAATATGTATATTTTACATTACATAAGAAATAATCAAGCTGTGCATAAAACTATTTTAATGTACAACATGAAGGTTCACAGTTTTTTACATTAATTATAGTATTTATTTTAATTGAGAAAGACTTTTAGTAATTAAATTTGGTGTGATAGAGATAAAATCTATCTCTGGTTTATTGAAAGTAGCACATTAATATAGAACGATGATTAAACTGACTGGAACTACCTGTGGATTAAACTGTTTTACTGCACACTTCCAGCCAATAAGAATCAAGTATTCAGACAGATCATGGTATAACAGCACATAACAAATTTAAATACCCACGTAATAAAGTTTCCTAAACATATAATTTGTTTTAGGTCACTTCCCTGACCCAGCAGTTTTGGCTATTGGAGAAGCTGTCAAAGGACTCACTGCCCAACCTCTGATTTCCTGCGTCCTTACTGATTTATCAGAACTGGTTTTGGTGGACTCCAGATTTGGTCCTGTGCCTCGAGGTTCAGTGCTCTCCTACCAGTGCCGTCCTGTTGTGACCAAAAACTACATTAAACATCCAGATGCTCCTGTGTACCCTAAACTCCCTATTAACGGTTCTACATTTCTGAGGAGCTTGCACTTCATGCCAAACTGCCACCAGTTCTTCCATTTGGAGAGCCTAAGTGTCACACAAGAGTTGGCAGTTATAATAGAGGAGCGGACTCAGGAGCAATCCGAGTGTCCACTGTGGAAAAATATGCGCAAGTCTAGAGTGACTACTAGCAGATTTTAAGAGGTTTCTCATGTGCGAGGGGAGACATCTGGCCAGGCACTGGCAAGGCGAATACTCAGGGGTGTAAAGCAAACTAGGGCAATGAAAAGTGGCCTTGACAGGGAACCCGAGGTGCTGGAACGTTACTCTGAGCGGTTTAATGTGAATGTCTCACCTTGTGGTTTCGTTGTGCACCCAGATGCGTCCTACCTTGGTGGCAGTCCTGATGCCAAAGTTCATGACCCTAATGCAGATCCCTGTTTCGGGCTTGCTGAAGTGAAATGCCCAGATGTTCCTACAGTTTCTGAGGTTGGGCATATCAAAATTGTGAATGGACAGGCAACCCTGAAAAAATCTCATAAATATTACTGGCAGGTTCAAGGTCAGCTGGCTGTAACTGGACTCAGTTGGTGTGACTTCATCACTGACACTGAAGAGGACATGACAGTTCAAAGAGTGTGGAGGGACAATGTCATGATAGCCCAGATGTGAGAAAATCTGGACTTTTACTGCTTTGGTGCTTACATGGATGAATTTCTTAAGGGGGGTATGTAATAGGCATATTTGCACTGTATACTACTAACCCTGTAAAAAAAATTAGATAGTCTGGATTTTTTTGTAAATCATTTTTATTTATGATGTAATTGTGATGATTTCAAGATTTTATATTTGTATAAATGTATGTTTTAACACTGAGATATGATTTAAAATAAATGTTTTATGAAAATACAATTGTTGCTTTATTTCAACAATGCACAACAATGCACAGCTGATACTAATCGTCTATTAAACTATACAATGTGAAAAAATATAATACAATTGACTTACATAGTATATTTTTTCTTTCTATGGAAGTCAATAGGACCAGTCAACTGTTTGATTACTGACATTCTTCAAAATATCTTCCCTTGTGTTCAGCAGAAGAAAGAAGTTCATACAGGTTTGAAATAACTTGGAGGGTGAGTATATGATGACAGAATTTGCATTTTAAAGTGAACTATCCCTTTAAAATAAAAAAGGCTATGATGGACATACCCCTTTGTGACCTTTAACATCAAGCGGCCACTGAAATTTACTCATTAAGCAGCAGTTAGTCCACAGCTGGTTAACTGTTCCAGACAGGGTTAAAGGTACAGTGGTGTCCCAGATGTGAAACTCCTTCACTCTTCTGATGGCTCTCTCAACAAGAATTCGAAGACGAGCAATGGCTTGCGTTCTCTCTGCATTTTCTTTGCTGAACTGAGCTGCTGTTTTAAAAGGTGGTATGATGAGTTTTCTGGCATGGTGGAATTCACTTGCTCTCTGCTCATCCATATGAGCAGTGATCCCAGGACAAGATAAAGATAGCTAGCCCAAGTTATTATGATGCGGCTAACAGTGGAGACACTAACTTTGAAAATGTCAGCCAACACTTTCTCCTTCAGTCCTGCAGCAACACGACAGGAGTACAAAAACCTAGCATGGATGCTGAGGGCTCAATAGCCTTCCAGAATGCTTGGAAGACCTCTTCAGATGGAAACCTGGTGTATAAACGTATGTCTTCATCTGAAGCACAGAATCTCTCTTTTTACACAGAACGATATTCAGCTAAATATACATTGTTTTTGTCTTTCATTGACAGATCGGCTCGATTGCTCGATTGCTTCTTGCTGCCTGCTGCGTCGTGGCTGTCTAAGCCTCGTATTAGCATCGTATTTCTTTCTGTTTTTCCGTATTTCTTTCTTTTATCCTGCTTTGAACCATCATTTACCTCATAATTACAACTCGGACTGTAGAGCAGACCGTCTCAAGCCTATTGTGACCCAACATTGGGCCGTTACACCTGTGGGTCACGACTGAGCGAGTCTTCTTTACACTCACTTACAAACGAACATTTTCTCGTCTATCGTGCGTCTACATTACACCCGTACCACTAAAAAGACGGATTATACCCAAGACTTCAGTCATAAATTAGTATTAATATTAACCTGTTAAGCTGCAACCCCACTTTTGAAAAATCCCCAGAAATGGCATACCCAAACTGAAACAGACACAGTTCATAAACCATTTGTTCTAAAAGCACAAGTATGATCTCATTTGAAAGCTGACACCTGGCAGTTTATTGTAAATGTAGAATTAATTATTGTCATAATGAAAAAAAATTGTTATAAATAGCTTCAAAGTTTTGTCAAGTTATTAGAAATTTATTTTTATGTCATATTTTCATGAAAATAAAATTGAAGTTGGCATTGTATCAATCTAGAAATGCACTGCAGCTAAAGCCACATATCTGACCATGTTATATTTAAAATCTGAAGATGACAAGTCTAAAACTCTTTATTTAGTTAAATGTTTTTCAAGATCATGTCATACAACTTTATTTTGATTAGACTCTAAAATGCAAACTGATGTTTATTGGCATGTTCTAAGCATCTATTCAGTCTATTGTCTCTGTTTATTTATGTGGTGTAAACGATCTCCATTCAGTGTCAGTCTCCCCTGCACACATTCACACCTCTCCGGCCTGGTTATGGCTCTAAATATGCTTTTCTTTTGTCTGCATTATAATTACTAACGACTGGCTATTCACACTCTTTCAATCCCTAATCTCTTTTAGGGAAAGTTCTCACCTTACATTTTAAACTATATAAAATGACCTTCTTGAAAAAAGAAACATTTCAGCAAGCAGTCCTATTTAAAAATATTCATAAAAATAACAGCTAGGTAGCAGGTGCACCAAGCTAGCTAGCATATTAGCTTAGCACACCACCAATACACGACAATTTATGAGATTAAAACCATGTTTGTGCTCTAAAACTTACTTTATAGCACAAGTCGAGTGTTTTAAATAACATTTTGTGCTCTGATTTGGCTTCAGATAAAAAAATCAGATAGAAAATATATTATTTTATAGTATTCTGCACGATAAAGTCTATATCGATTAGCATTACATTATCAATATAATCTATTATTATGAAAATACCTGACATGGCTCGAAGAACATTGGTTAATCAAATATCATTGCAATCATGTTTATTGTCTTCAAAACATCTTTATATGCATGTTACAGCGATCTCTGTTAGCTTTGTTGTGTTAGGGAGTTCCTGGAATGTCACATGATTATGGCACTTCTTCGTGTGTTCCATATATGGACTATTATACTGTGCACAGAGCGCCGGCGCCCTCAGGCTGCCAGGATGGATTGATAACACAGTACATCAGAGTCTCCAGCGCTCATAATGATTACATCGACGCATTTGGGTATATATTCAATAAATATGATTCCTGTCTTTATAAATCTGATCTAAACCTATGAGAATCTATCAATATGTCTCCAAATCTGCACATTTTTGAGCTAAAAGCCCTGATGGACGTTGTTTTGTCAAGCTCTGTCATGACGATCTCACTGGAGTTTTTTTCTGAATGAGAGCGGATGACGCTCATAATTCATATTAAAGGTATCGACTCATTTTTTGATTACATAACTCCAGACACAAATTAAGACATAACTGTCACTATAAGTTTATCAGAATACAATAGTGGTCAAATACTGAACCTTGAGACTTATATCTTTTTAATGATGTATAGTTTGTCAAGGTAATAACATTAAATCTGATAGTAACTTTGAACTATTTAAAAAAAAAACGCTTCAGTGCGCCGGCGCTCTGGCGAGGGTTAACAGATAGCATCACTGGTTGCATCGTTGCTAACTTACTGTCCATCTGTTAAAATGGTGAATATATCAGATGTATATCTACCTTTTGGTGCAGATGAGAACAGATTTGAGATGCTCGCGATGCAGTCTGAATTAGAAGCTGTTGAGAAACAGATCCGTTACCTTTTAGAGAGACAAGCTGAGCTGAGAGACCGGCGTTTAGCTCTTGAAACATCACGCACCGATGCACACGGATCGGTGATTAACGTTAGTAACCCGCTGACCCTCACCGCGTCTACTCCGTGCGTTTCTCAGCATTGGTCCCGAGCGTCCAGGTCCCGATCAGCCATGGTTTCATTCACTCTGGCTCCGACACAACACCACGAAACCTGGGTGGTTCCGCGGAAGCCGCGAGCCAGGACCAGAATCTTTTCGCCCCTCCCGGTTTTCGAGATCTCCACCCAGAACCGCTTCTCCTCTCTTCGCGAAACGGAAAGCGATGCTGTGATCATCGGCGATTCCACCGTCCGACACGTCCACGCTACGTTAGGTAAAAGTAAGGTGCATAGTCATTGCTTTCCTGGTGCTCGTGTTCTTGATATCGCTGCGCGGGTACCTGAGATCTTGAACGGTGACGAGCGCGTCGGAGCTGTTGTGCTGCACGCGGGAGCTAACGACACTAGGCTGCAACAGACAGAGGTTCTGAAGAAAGACTTCAGGAGCCTGATCGAAACGGTTCGCAGCACATCGCCTGAAACAACGATCATTGTGTCTGGACCGCTTCCCACGTACCGACGAGGGCACGAAAAGTTCAGTAGATTATTCGCGCTAAATGAATGGTTAATGTCATGGTGCAATGAGCAGAAACTGCTCTTTGTAAATAATTGGAATCTGTTCTGGGAGCGACCGAGGCTCTTCCGCGCTGATGGCTTACACCCAAGTAGAATCGGGGCAGATCTTCTGTCGGATAACATCTCTAAGATGTTAAACACCGTTTGACTAGTAACCAAAAATCCAAATCACAGTCTCTGCTGCACCAATTTAATTTATATTAATACTAGTGTAGAACATTGCATAGAAACTGTGTCTATTCCTCGTTTACTGAGATCAAATAATAAACCTACTGCGGGATCTAGAAAAAATCTAATTGTTATTAAAACAAAAAAACACGCTATTAGTGAACAAAAACAATTTCTAAAGCTAGGTCTTCTAAACATTAGAGATCGCTCACACCTAAGGCGGTTATTGTAAATGAAATGGTCACAGATAATAATTTCGATGTACTGTGCCTTACTGAAACCTGGCTTAAACCAAATGATTATTTCGGTCTAAATGAGTCTACTCCGCCAGGATACTGTTATAAGCATGAGCCCCGTCTAATCGGTCGTGGCGGGGGTGTTGCAACAATCTACAGGGATATCCTTAATGTTACTCAGAAAACTCGTCATAGGTTTAATTCGTTTGAAGTACTTGTGCTAAATGTTACGCTCTTAGATGTAAGAAAAAAATCCCTATTATCTCTAGCCTTGGCTACCATATATAGACCTCCAGGGCCTTACACTGTTTTCCTAAAAGAGTTTGCAGATTTTCTCTCAGATCTATTGGTCAACGTCGATAAAGCATTAATTGTTGGAGATTTTAACATACACATAGATAATTCAAATGATGCGTTAGGGGCTGCGTTTACAGATTTATTAAACTCCTTCGGGGTCAAGCAAAACGTCACCAGACCAACTCATCGTCTTAATCATACACTCGATTTAATTATATCATATGGAACCGATCCAACCGATATAGATATCATTCCACAAAGTGATGATGTCACTGACCATTACATGGTAACTTGCATATTACGTACGTCTGTAATATGTCATGCTGCGCCGCGTTATCGACCAGGCAGAACAATCCTTCCATCCACCATAGATAATTTCTCAAATAGCTTATCTGATCTGTCTCAGCTGCGGCCTGAACCCAAACGAACAGATGAACTAGACGAACTAACTAGCACTATGAGCACCATTCTCTCTAGAACATTGGATATTGTTGCACCCATTAGATTAAAAAAGGTCAGAGAGAAAAGTATAGCACCATGGTACAATAATACTACGCATGCTCTAAAGAGAGAAACCCGTAATTTAGAGCGTAAATGGAAACAAACTAATTTAGAGGTCTTTAGAATCGCGTGGAAAGACAGTATGTCACGTTATAAAAAGGCCCTAAAAGTGGCCAGGGCTGAGCACCTCAGCAAACTAATAGGAAACAACCAAAACAATCCAAGGTTTTTATTTAACACCGTGGCTAGACTAACAAATAAACAGACGTCGTCTGAACAAAATACCTCGTTACAGTTTAGTAGTAATGATTTCATAAATTTCTTCAACGAGAAAATTGAAAGCATCAGAACCACAATTGTAGATGTTCAATCCTTGCTCCCGCCTTATAATTCAGCCACAATTATCACCCCGCAAGAACAATTACAATGCTTTACAACTATAGAACAAAAAGAGTTGAGTTAAACTTATCACTTCATCTAAAACAACAACATGTTTATTAGATCCTATACCAACTAAACTACTGAAAGAAGTGTTACCTATAGTGGAAGAGCCTCTTCTCAATATTATTAACTCATCTTTATCTTTAGGTCATGTTCCAAGAACGTTCAAGCTGGCAGTTATAAAACCTCTTATTAAGAAACCACAATTAGATCCAAATAACCTAGCAAATTACAGACCCATTTCAAATCTTCCATTTATGTCTAAAATATTAGAAAAAGTTGTGTCCGCTCAACTCGGCTCTTTCTTACAAGAAAACGACATCTATGAAAAGTTTCAGTCTGGATTCAGACCGCATCATAGCACTGAAACTGCGCTGGTTAGAATAACAAATGATTTACTTTTAGCTTCGGACCAAGGCTGTATCTCAATACTAGTTTTACTTGATCTTAGTGCAGCATTCGATACTATAGATCACACAATACTCCTAGATCGACTACAAAATTATACTGGTATTCAAGGACAAGCATTAAGCTGGTTCAGGTCATACTTATCCGACCGCTACCATTTTGTCTACTTAAATGGAGAAAAATCTATCATAACTTCGGCAAACTATGGAGTGCCGCAGGGACCTGTGTTAGGCCCTCTATTATTCTCAATATATATGCTGCCACTTGGTAATATTATAAGGAAACATGGAATTAGTTTCCATTGTTATGCAGATGACACTCAAATATATATTTCATCACGGCCAGATGAATACGCTAAATTATCCAAATTGACAGATTGTGTTAAAGATATAAAAGATTGGATGACGCGTAATTTTCTTTTATTAAATCCAGACAAGACAGAAGTAATACTTATCGGTTCTAAAAACCATCCACAAAACCTCTCACAACACTACTTTAACATAGTAGGATGCCCTGTTACTTTATCCTCTACTGTAAAAGACCTGGGTGTTATATTAGACTGCAACCTGTCTTTTGAAAAGCATATTTCATATGTTACAAAAACAGCCTTTTTCCACCTTAGAAACATTGCTAAACTACGTAATATGCTATCAGTCTCTGATGCAGAAAAGTTAGTTCATGCATTCATGACCTCGAGACTAGATTATTGTAATGCTTTATTAGCTGGTTGTCCTGCATCCTCAATAAACAAGCTACAGTTAGTCCAAAATGCAGCCGCTAGAGTTCTTACTAGATCAAGAAAATATGACCATATAACACCGATTTTATCATCACTTCATTGGTTACCTATAAAGTTCCGTATTAATTACAAGGTATTGCTACTGACCTATAAAGCCCTAAATGGTTTAGCTCCAGTCTATTTAACGGATCTTCTATCGCCCTATAATCCATCGCGCTCTTTGAGATCACTAAACTCGAGGCTTCTGGTCATACCTAGGATATCCAGATCCACCAAAGGAGGGAGAGCATTTTCACATTTAGCTCCGAAGCTCTGGAATAGCCTTCCTGATATTGTTCGTTGCTCAGACTCGCTCTCCCAGTTTAAAACTAGACTAAAGACGCATCTCTTCAGCCAGGCATTCATATAACATTTTTAAAATTACAGTTACTGTAAATCCGGCCTCTAGTTCATAAAAGCCAGAGGAGAACTGGCCCCCGACTGAGCCTGGGTTCTCCCAAGGTTTTTTTTTTTTTCTCCATTGGGTCACTTGATGGAGTTTCAGGACACCATTGGGTCACTTGATGGAGTTTTTCGGTTCCTTGCCACTGTTGCCTTTGGCTTGCTCAGTTGGGGATATTCAAATTAATTAACCAATCATTAATACCATTGATCAGCCCTTCCAAACTTGGATGTCTTTTTTTTATTTTTTATTGTTTTCCACTAATAAACAAACATTGTTATGTTGTTTTTGATTTATACTGTGAAGCTGCTTTGATACAATCTGTATTGTGAAAAGCGCTATATAAATATATTTGACTTGACTTGACTTGACTCTGAAACTGGGACAGAGAGTGGCCTATTCTCAGCTGCATGATCTCACTTTCCAGCTTTCTGACTTCTGCTTCCAAATCCTGTATTCGTGCAGCTGCTGCATCCTGTGCACCTAGATTCACACACACAAAAGTTTATTACAGTGGCAAACCATTATTAATTACTTATGTTAACAAATATTATTATAGCTACATATTATACCCCAAATTATATCTTTGCCCACTCAGACCCTGTGTCCATATCTCAAAGGTGTTGTGCAGTAATACAACCTGCCTGATTTACAAATTCATATATATAATTATCTGGCTTTTATTATGATTCAAAACAAATGTTTATTGTAATGGTCATTTTAAGACTTTGTTTTCTTATTAACAAATAGAAAACAGACTGTGAAAATAACCTATTATAATAAAATAAAATAAAACAGTGCCAATTAAGGAAAAGGTAGACCCACGGAAAAGGCTGTTAAGACAAAAGATGTTAAAAGATGATTAAAAAACACAAATATTCTAAATAAGAATAATAACAATATTGTCATACTGGATTTTTATAATAATAATAATAAATGATAATCATGATTTTTAAAAAAAGCAGAAAAAAAAAGAATTAGTGCTACCAGTAGCCTTCGACTGTAGTGTGGGTTGGCGTACGCTAAAGAGAAACTAGAATATAGTTTTTTTTAGATGGTGCTTCTTGAAAGAGATACTGGATAGCCTGCCCTTCCCACCCCCCCAAATCTCTGTACAGGATGGGGTGGGGGAACGGTGGCTCAGAAGGGACACTTGGTGCACTCCTGAAGAGTTGTACTAGAGGGCTGTGTTCCAGGAGTGGTTACGTTGCATAGTGATTGAAGCTCCCCAGGTACTACAGAGCGGCTCTGTAGCACAGCTGGTACTGGTCCTGCAGGGGAAAACAGTGCGTCAGTGGGACAAATTAATAACACAGTTATGGGAGTTATGGTGACAAAGAGTGTACGCTCCATATCAATTCCTGCTCTAAATGATTTTTTGAGACACCACGCATGAAACGTTCTTGACAGATACCACTGAAATAGGTGTCTTGAGAAATAACGCTAGGCTCTACAAACAACATCGGTATGTTATCTAATCAGAGAACTTGGACGCAGTTGTTGAAGGAATGGACACATCTAATCAGTAATTAGGGCTGGGACAGTTACCGCAATACCGCTGTCACGTGACTCCAACCGCGGGTCGGAGCTCGTTACCGTCATCACTGCAAAAAAAAACATTGGCCTGCACATGTGTGCACGTTGTGTCTAATTACATGGATTCATTGATTCTAATGACATGGATTATGTATAATGACATTGTGTCTTACATGGATTCAAGGTTTTCTAAACAAAACTTATCATCAATAGATGGAGTAAATCTGACCTTTCGCAAGTTGGGGAGCGCGATGTTCCATGACTAGGGCCGGGACTCGATTAAAAAAATTAATCTAATTAATTAGAGGCTTTGTAATTAATTAATCGCATTTTAATCGCATAAATATTTGACCTGAGAACAGTGTGAAGTAATTTTTTTCACATGGATTTTTAGTATACTACCATAATGACTGAATACATAAGCTTAAGCAACAAAATATTGTTTATTTTTGTTCAACCAAGTCCAGCAGACCAGTGCAATTTTTGCCATTAAATGTAGCAATAGCATATTTAGAAATATAGTAGGCCTACATTTTAGAAATTCGGGTAGCCTATAGGTAGGAAGACCTTCTGTAAACTATGTTTTTTTAAGTTAAAAAAGGTTTCCAGGGTGACGCGTCAGGCTTGGCACGTGATTCACCACAGCCAAAATAGTACTGCATGACAGATGTAGCGCTTTTATTTCTAAATATTAAAAAACTTGCTTACCATGTCATCAACTTTTTTCTTTTCCGATTCTCAAATATGTGTAAGTGAGTTTGTTTTGTTGTTTAAAAAATCTTTATAAATGATCTTGATCTGTAACGTGAGATGGGCGCCGTGTTTGGGCCGCAGTTCAGAGATTCCTGTCTGTTGGATTTATTACAGCGCGTGAATTCATCAGTTTCTCCCGAAATACATGAAAGTAAGTGGCCGGTGAACTGGGAGTAGAATAGAGTTGACTTTATAGTTATTACAGTCTGATATGAATAAAAACCGTCGGCAAATATATTTTCCTGGGTTGTTATTGCTGCCTCCATAGACACCATTGTGTATTTTACAAACTATAAATGTGTTGTTTTGCTATAAATTATATTTAAATGTCTAAAACCTAAAATAAACATTATGTGGTTAAAAACACTGAACAGTTGTGAATGTGATCGCCTATGACAGTCAAGCGCTGAGCGCGTCCGTCTTTGGCTCAGCCACAGCGCGAAAGCACAGTTTGAATCTGGCGGTGATGTCACTTCACTGTACATTCGCTCCTCAGTGGTCAGCTGGTGCAGAGCGGGCCGAAATCACAATTGCTGATGAGATATAGGAAAATATCTAGTGGAAAATGAGAATGTTATTCATCCAGTGAGAAACGTTCCGCGGTGCAAAACTAAGCGATTAAAATCAGTTATCGCGTTAATTAACGCGTTAAAGTCTGTAATTAATTCATCTTAATTAACGCGTTAAAGTCCCGGCCCTAATCAAATGATTAACTTAAGTGTTAGTACAATACAGTTAAAGACACCTAAGATAAAATGGGACCAAATTATGTCATAGGGTGCAATGGATTTTGCATGGGAAACAATTTTTGTTTTTAGGCCTCGAGTTTGAATACCCCATTCCACACAGATTGAAGATTTACCACAGCAAAATATACACTGATCTTTGGCCTACCATTTCGATCGGATTGAAAGGAATTGGGTAACACTTTAGAATACGGATCCTTCGTTAATGAATAACTTACACAAGAACCAACGAGTAACACAATATTAACAATCTAGTAACTACTATTAACTAACAAGAAACTCTGATTAACGAACTAGTAAGTAATAGCGCACAGATGAAAGTGGTAGTTCACTATTAACTAATCAATAACTACTATTTTTTTATGCTTCCCAGAGAACTACTGAAAAAGTTTATTAACAATCTAGTAACTACTATTAACTAAAAAGAAACTCTGATTAACGAATTAAGTAATAGCGCACACATGAAAGTGGTACTTCACTATTAACCACTGAGAATTACTGAAAAAGTTTCATAATTCATGCAAAACGAATCAATAACCAATGCAGGACAAATGACTAGCACTACATTAACATTTTAACTACTATATGATTTGGGAAAGCTGTTAATAATTGGCCTATGCTGTCTATTTATCAACTGAATAATTTTATAATAATAAAAAACGGTGGAGTGTTCCTTTAAATGTAAATGTATTTCATGAAAGTAAATCTTGTATTTGTATATTTGTTAATAATTTGTACTTTGATAATTTGAGACCTTTAAAGCCAGTGAAAAAACACCAATGTCTTGATTATTATTTATTTGTTGAGATGTAGCTATACAGTAACTAAACAAGAACAGACAGAACTTAAAGGACACAAAATAATAATAACTGACTACACAAACTTATAGGACAGTGTACGTTGACGTAGACGGAAGGCTAAACTCCACCCCATGAACCATTTCCTGAATGTTAATTTTTAGCCAGGACTGCCGCTCTGAAGGCAGCCTTTCTCATGGCTGGGGCCAGGCTCATTAAAAAATGATATGTATCATCTTTCTCCTCTCGCTGCCTGACTTTCTGGTCCTCCCTGGCCTCTTTCCTAGCTAAATAATCCTCAAAAAAGTCCTTAGACTTCCTTTTCTGAGGAGGTGGACAGAAAGGCTCTCCCTTGCTCTGAGATGCGCCCTGACCTGCATCATCTACCGCCTGCTCCTCCTCCTCAAGATTGCTGCAGACCCTGTTCAAAAGCATTCTGTAAACTTTCCTGTGCCACCTCATTATACAAACTCTGTATTATTTTTCAACTTCATCACTGTATTTCAGAGAACTAAATCTGAATAACTGAACAGGTTACAGCTACCTTCTGAAAGAAGTAGAAGCCTCAAGGAAGCTCATGCACTCCATATACTTCCACCTCTTCTTCTGTTTTCCAGCCTGTCCACTTTTAGTTTCCTTTTCCTCTCTCCTTTTTCTCACATAGGTGTCCCTGAGGTTTTTCCACAGTTTTTTTGCGTCTTCAACTAAACAGTACGTTTTGTAATGTCAATACACATTACATGTAAACACGAAGTAACAAGTTAAAATCATTCGACTAGAAACTGTAGATATCACACAGTAGTATACTAAAAGCAGCCCTAAATAGTCTCACTGCATTTTGTTACATTTTCGAAGTAAACACGGTCTCTATCTTTGACGATAGTGTATTACCAAATATAGTTTAGCCTGCTAGCCTACACAGCACAGGACTATACAACGACAAAACAATCACACAATATACTCACAGTCGTGATAACCGAGTTGGTTGGCAATGCTACGCCACACATTATCTTTCAGTTCGTTGTCCTTATAGTTTTTATTCGTTTTGTCAAACAAAACGGGATTTGTCGACACACAAGCAATCAGAAGATCCGTCATTGTTGCGGTCGCGTCACCTTTTATTTCCTTGTATGTGATTGGCTGAAGCCTTTTCTATCGCCTCAAAAGTAAAAAAAAAATAGACATCGAAGCGAATAAAATAAAAGTCGTTTTTTCGCGTTCGGTGATGAAGCACTCATTACACAAACAGCTGATCAAAAAATAAAACCATCGCGCGAATTATTCGCGCATCAAAATCGCGTCCAGTGTGAAAGGGCCTTAAAGCGTAGGTTTACTCATGCGTCATTCGCGTCCGCGAATTAAATTCTCCTCCTAGTCTCAAGCCGCCTTTCCACATTCGCATACGATTGTCGCATTTCGCCCCCTAGTGTCAGTTGCACGGAACTTTGAAATTGGTCGTGAAGCAACCGTTACCCTGGGCTATTCACAGTGGTAAAATTAATGATTTTAATGAATGTAATGCATGCATGAATATATCCACACAAAACAAATGACCCTCAATACATCTACAATAAAAACATAGCAGTTTTTTAGAGCTAATATTGATTTAATAATTATAAAATATTTTTTTTCTGCCATAATAACCGTACAGAAATAGCGTTTACAGAATAACATTAAAGAGTTAAAATATTGGTAATTCTACATGCCACGCTCGCCCCACACCTCTTTTTTAGGCCTTGTCCACACGGACACGGGTATGTAAGTTTCTTACGTTCACGTTTTGCAAACGAACCCTGCTGCAGCCATACAGGCGATGTGCTAACTCGATGTTTTACATGTTGTAAAGATATAAAATGCATAAATGGTCTTCATAATTTTATTTGTTATTAAATAAACTTACATTTCGCCGAATTCGCCCTCTCATTTAAGTCCTCGGTTCACCCGTACTGCGTGCTCATGTATCAGCACAGCATCAGTCGGCCGAAAGAAAGTATAGTGTTGTCTCAATGAAAACGAGGGTTCGACGTTGAAAGCAAGTTTGCTAGAGGTTGGTATCTCGTGAACACCTTTACACAATCACACATTAAAAAGTGGTGTAAAAATATTTTAAATTCTGAATACAATTTTGTCAGTGTGTTAATGTCGACCCGAGAAGCGATTGCGCCTTCAAGATGACTACCGGTAGTCGCAAATTTGAGGTAAAATGCACTTGGATGCAAGCTGTGATTCAAATATTAAATAATGTTATGTCATTATTTTACTCTTACACTGAATGTTTGCTGCTTCAATCCAGATGAGTATTGTGGTAAATTTAGTATAGGGTGTGAATTGTATATAGAAGATGTGTAGATTTTTGGTTGAGAGACACTAAAAAAAAAATTTAAAGCTGTATTTGAAACAGCTGATTCATTAATGCAAGTAACTTACATTCTTTTGTTTACCATGTTGGGACACAAGTATATTTGTATTTTCATGTTCTTATCTCAAATTGAGCTCTGACACTCTGACAGCAATGTTGGTCATCATGTGTGTCTTTATAGTCTGTTGGCTATTTCATTTTTTCCCCTGGCACACGTCACTTACACATTTTGCATTTACTGCAGAGTTTTGTGTAGACTGTTTACATATTTGTGCCCATATGTACATTTTAAGTACTGGTTTTATTGTTGAATAGATATTTCTAAAATTGTATGATGTTTTTGTTGAGTTATTATTACACAATTCTTTTTCTGACCTTTTTGAATCTTGCCGACAAATAAACCAAATTACAAAAAAATACTAAATCTAATAAAAATGAATTAAAATTAAGCATTTTCAAAAAATAAACTAAACTAGCAAACCCACTTAAACTAAAACTAATTAAAACTAAACTGAATTTGAAAACAAAAATTCTAAACTAATGAAAAATGCAAAACTATAATAACCTTGGCGCATTCGTGACGTCACGTAATACGCAATTAAGTCAGTGTTTACAAGTTGAACGTGCAAACAAAGTCGGGTGTGTTGATATCCAAGTGCAGCGCGAGCAACCACAGTTTCAATCGCTCAGGATTGTGTATAGGAAATCTATGAAAAGTAAAAAACTTTCTGTCCTGACAATTTTTCTTTTAGCCTTTTTAATATTAAAACACCCAGGATACGCACACGAAATGGGCATTTTAAACGGTAAACTGACACAAAGACATTTGAATATGTGTATATGGTCCTCCTTCCTCACATGTGTAAACACTGACTCTGTACTTCCGAGCAAGGCGAGCATTTGTGCTTATAAAACGTAAACTTTTTTATTTATTTTTGAAATGACGATGGTTTGGCTAGATAAGACCCTTATTCATCGTCTGGTGTCGTTTAAAGCCCTTTGAGGCGTCACTGAAACTGTCATTTGGACCTTGAACCGTTTGGGTCCTGTTGAAGTCTGGAGAAAAATCCCGGAATGTTTTCATCAAAAACCTTAATTTCTTTTCGACTGAAGAAAGAAAGACATGGACATCTTGGATGACATGGGGGTGAGTAAAATATCAGCAAAAGTTTATTTAAAAGTGAACTAATCCTTTAACCGTGATCATTTTGGTCACTATATTCATGAAATGAAATTTTCATATCATTTCATCTCTAGTTATGATCAACCATGGGCGTAATTTCCTATGGGGACAGGGGGGACATGTCCCCCCCACTTTTCAAAATCCCGTTTGTGTCCCCCCCACTTTCAAATTCGTTTGTAGTTATTTTAAACCGAACGCCGTCATCGCCACGGAGGAGCAGGATCGAGCCTGTGTCGATGCGCGTGTCAATGTCCAGGAACTTCGCGTACACACTCTAAAAATAGCGCACTGAACGAATAAGCAATTATAGCGGTTGCGGCACAGACAGTGATGAAATGCCAGAAACAACAACAGGTGACTATAATGTCATCATGGATGAAAAGAAAGAAAGGAGATGCGAGTTGGTTGATTCAGTAAATTAGCTCACGTCAGGATAATCATATTTTCTGTCTACACCTGTTGATGTTAGCCTTAAGTTGACTGAGCTAACTTTAACATACGCTGCTGCTGCTAGGTAACTTCAGACTGTTAAATAAGTAATGTAGAACCACATTGTGTAGCCTACTAAAAGAAAAACATTATGGGCCATGAAAACGAGTCCACTTTAAACCGCAGCATTTTCTGCCAGCAACGATCGTGCTGTCAACGTTGACGCATTCGATTTAACTTTTGTCCAGCTTTAATGCTCGACAAGACAAAGGAGAACGCGCTCAGTGAATGTCCTCCTGACACACACACACACACACAACGCACAGAAAGACGCTCAGTATCGCACAGACAGGGTGCCAGTATCAAGTTCTCTTTCACGCTTGAATTAACAATAACACACACATTTATGCCCAAATGTCCGTTTTTCCGAGTATCCCACAAGAACAGTCTTAAATGAGTTAAATAAAATCTTAAATGAAAGTGAGTAGTGAGAGAATGAGACGCGTGAGATCCTGTCAGCAGATCTTAAAGTGACAGCAGCCACTAATTCTCTCTGTCAGTAAAGTTAACCAAAGAACAAAAGGAACAGAGAATTACTAACTGCTCTTGACTAAAGAACGGATTAATCAAATAAAATAATATTTTAAATTTCATTTTTATTCATTTATAATTTATGCAGTGTTGAGTGTTTGATAACCTTATTCAATTTCTGTATATTTCATAGCCTACCTGTCTGACAGGAAGGGCACAGCTGTAGACAGAAAGTCAACATAGCCGACATTTATTATGGGTTTATGTGAGGTTTGTTTTAAGTTCACTTAAATTAAAAGTTGTTATATTTTTTGAAGCCTAATAAATGTTTAAAATTTGGGGGGGAAATTATTTTCATCGAGACATCAGTAACTATAAAAATCAGTGATACTGGCCTTCATTCATAAAAAGATGCCATTAAACAATTATTTAAAATTGTCTTCATGTTGCTTCTACATTACAGTGGAAATTGAGTCTCACATTGTTTAAATTTTATTTACACACAAAACATTAATAGCTAACATTTATTTACTTTATAAAATGATTATCTGAAGTCTTGGCTTTCGGCACCTATTAAACAATAAAGAAAGACAGACATTTTTCTTATACAGCCTATTCCTAGATTATAATCTAATTATTTCCTGGATTTTGTGTCACCATTGTCCCTAAATGTAGCTATGTAAATGCAGGAAATGAGATTCAAATCGAAAATATTTTCCCCCATTTTGTGTCCCCCCCACTTCTCAAACCAAAGTTACACCCTTGTGATCAACTACTATAATTATGTGTTTTTACAGTAGCCTATAATATGCAACGTACAATTTTCTATTAAAAAAAACCCCTCTGATTATGTTCTTTTCTCTGACATTAAGGGTGGCATAGGCCTACAAAAGCTATTTTAGGTCTAGAACAGTTTGGATAGTTGTTAATATGAGAGTTACAGTATGATACATTATTTAAGAGATTTAAGTATTGTGTTACTACATAAGTAGCTCTCGGACACTTTCACTTTTAAAAACTCTCGTGACAAAGTTTAACAAGTCATAACTAAAAGTGTGCCATGCATAGAATTCGAGGCAGTAACCCTGAAAGTTAGATTAATATAGCAATAGTTAAATAACTGGATTCTCTTAACTGTGTTTTTAACTGTAAAGGCGCCCTCACTGAGATATCATTTAATTTTCACATTAAATTAAATAAAGTCTTCTTATTGTGGAAAATGCTTTTTTTCTCTTTAACCCAATTCTAGCTTTTCTTGTGCTCAGAATTGACCGCCATTGTGGAAATGAAACACATCAACTAACGCAAATCACACCGGCAGGCTGCTTTCTGTATTTTTATAGCACTATAATGATACAAATATTTACAGACAGGTACTCCAAAATATACAATATCAAAGATAACTGATGGATCCTTCATAGCAGTACATATGATATGGTACAACAGTCAAACACTTTTTTGCAAACACTTGCAATACACACTGAAACACTTGCGATACACACTGAAACACTTGTGATACACACTGAAACACTTGTGATACACACTGAAACACTTGTGATACACACTGAAACACTTGTGATACACACTGAAACACTTGCGATACACATTAGACTCGCGCAGAAATGTGAAACACTTGCGATACACACTGAAACACTTGCGATACACACTGAAACACTTGTGATACACACTGAAACACTTGTGATACACACTGAAACACTTGCGATACACATTAGACTCGCGCAGAAATGTGAAACACTTGCGATACACACTGAAACACTTGCGATACACACTGAAACACGTGCGATACACTGAAACACTTGCGATACACACTGAAACACTTGCGATACACACTGAAACACGTGCGATACACACTGAAACACGTGCGATACACACTGAAACACTTGCGATACACACTGAAACACTTGCGATACACACTGAAACACTTGCGATACACACTGAAACACTTGCGATACACACTGAAACACTTGCGGTACACACTGAAACACTTGCGATACACACTGAAACACTTGCGATACACACTGAAACACTTGCGATACACACTGAAACACTTGCGGTACACACTGAAACACTTGCAAAACACACTGAAACACTTGCGATACACACTGAAACACGTGTGATACACAGACTCGCGCAGACATGTGAAACACTTGCAAAACACACTGAAACACTTGCGATACACATTAGACTCGCGCAGACATGTGAAACACTTGCGATACACATTGAAACACTTGCGATACACACTGAAACACTTGCGATACACACTGAAACACTTGCGATACACACTGAAACACTTGCGATACACATTAGACTCGCGCAAACATGTGAAACACTTGCGCGCACAAATATATTTGCGCATATATAAACTACGGTGGCAGATTGCTACCACATAAATATAATTTTTTCCCACTCAATTATGTCGTAATAACATGTTATGTCATTACAAATATAGATTTTCTAGGTGTAGTCATGCACCAAATATGCCATACAGATTTTATTTATATAAAATATTTATAGCTTATCATGCCTTTATCATACTTCTACGTTCAAAAAGCTGAAGCAAACAGTAGCAGGACATTCTAACGCTTAACGTGAAAAAACATTAACATGACTTAATGAGACAGTGATATTACAGTTTTTTTCGATTGCTAAACGACAGTGAGCACAACTGGAGCTACATGTGCAAAACTCGAACTCCAGTCTGCACAGCTGCAGTTCATGTGGACCAAACTCTAGTTCGTTTTTCATTGCTTGAACTCAGTTTTCAAAACTCTACACACTTATCCCATGACTTTAACCACAACCTGCACAACACTGTGGATTTACAGCACTTTGTTCAAATGCTAACACACTGCAGTCAAAACTGTGAACCACACATTCAAAACATAATAGATTTCAGCCTTGTGCCTTTCAAACACTGCTGATTGCAATTTCAGCTGAAAGGCTAAGCAGGTGTCTTGTTTTAGACTTGTTAGTGAACACACACACATATATATATATATATATATATATATATATATATATATATATAGGTAGAGCTCAGAAAGACTAATTTTGGAAATGGAACAAGGAAGACGGGTTCGTGGAGGGAGAGGGCGGGTTCGTGGAGGGAGACAAAGAAGACAAAGAGCTGTTACTTCAGATGAAATAAGGGCTACACTTATAGACCATGTCGTGAACCATGGTCTCTCATTGAGACAGGGAGGGTTGAGGGTGCAACCCAATCTGCAAAGATCCACAGTAGCATCTGTAATGCGAATTTTCCATCGTACAAACAGGTGAGAGTTACATCCTTACAGTAAATAAAAACATTACAGGAAATTATTTTGTATTACAATTATAGAATATTTACACAGATATATATTACAGTAAGTTTGACTGTAAAATATATTTTTACAACAGGACCCAAAGGCTGCCCCCAACCAGTGTTGCCAGACGTACGATAATTATCGTATTTGTACGATGATTTTGACCTCTGTACGATGTACGATCAATAATGAAAAAAATCCCATAATGTACGATAATTTCTGAATTTTGTGACACTTCAATCGGAGGCCATTGTAATTATAGTGCATCTAGGTGAGAGAGCGCGAGAGACCTTGCGTGTGTGCCTCATGAAAGCTAGTCTCCCCGTGAACAATCCAGTCACCAAAATATACCTCCCTTGTCGCAATAAATAGCTGTATTCGGTCCGTTTGACTCGGGTATGATAATTTTCTCCCAAATACGATCATTTTGAGCTTCTGGTACGATACTTGGATATTTCCAATCTGGCAACACTGCCCCCAACAGGAGGAAGAGCAAAAATATTTTCAGATGTGCAGGAAAATGCTATTGTTGACATGGTTGTTGTCAACAATGCAATAAAACTGCGGGAGATTCAAGATAGAGTGCTGGCTGATAATGATATATTTGAAAATGTTAATTCTGTCAGCACAACAACTATTGGTCGAGTCCTACAGAAACACCAAGTTACAATGAAACAGTTATACACTGTACTGTTCGAGAGAAACAGTGAACGGGTAAAAGAGCAAAGATACCAATATGTCCAGGTAAGACATCTGAGGTTACATACACAGCTATTACAGTAAAAAAAAACACTGGCATTACAGTTACATAAACTGTGCACTTACTGTTTTCCAGAGAGTAATGGAGGTGGAAGCACTGGAAACACCACATTCATTTGTATTTATCGATGAAGCTGGATTTAACCTTGCCAAAACACGGTGCAGAGGAAGGACTGTTATAGGTCAAAGGGCCACTGTGGAGATCCAGGCCAAAGGGGGGGGGGAATATTACCATGTATGCTGCAATGGCCAATGATGGTTTGCTTCTCAACACACCACTCATTGGCTCATACAACACAGAAAGGCTTATAGCTTTCCTAGAACAGCTCTATGCTCAGCTAGTGCCAGCAGAACAAGGGGAGCCAGTAAGAAACCCCCAAGGTTTTGTCATAGTTTGCGATAACGTTGCTTTTCACCACTCTGCAGCTGTCACAGATTGGTTTGCAGCACATCACAGATTTATGGTTTTGTACCTGCCTGCATATTCTCCCTTCCTCAACCCAATAGAGGAGTTTTTCTCTGCCTGGAGGTGGAAAGTGTTTGATCACCACCCACATGGCCAAATGTCTCTTTTGGAAGCCATGCGTGCCGGATGTGAGGACACGAGTCCAGAGGACTGCCAGGGATGGATAAGGCACTCCAGAAGGTTCTTCCAGGTGCATGGCAAGAGAGAACATTAGATGTGATGTTGACGAAAACCTGTGGCCTGATGCTAGAGAGAGGCAGGATTAGCCCCTCAATTATTTGTTAGAATTACAGTATGTACTTTTAGTTTCTACCTTTTTTTTCTCATTACTGTAATTCCGTGAATTACAGCAGCCTACTACAGACTATTGAAGCAAACTGCTCATTTTCATTTACCTTAAAGTATTGTTATGTTCTAAAAATGTAAATAAATCATGTGAAAGAATGTCACTCTTTTCTTTGAAGAAAATATTACTTTGTATGAAGTCACTGAAATTGTTCAAACTGTAAAGATGAAAAGTTTGTATTTTCTGTATTGGTGTTTGATGCTAGTGTTTTTACTCTCAGTGTGTTCTGAGTGACAGTGTGTGTTATCTCAGTGAGGGTTGTGTAGTGTGTGTTATCTCAGTGAGGGTGTGTGTAGTGTTTAGCTGCACTGAGCCTGTTTTGAGCCGTGTGTTAAGAGTTGTGTGTCTTGGAGTGAGTTTTGCAGGTGATGTGAACTGTTTAGCTCAGGGGACTGTTGGTAGTGCAGACTGTAGTTAGAGTTTTGCACATGTAGCTCCAGTTGTGCTCACTGTCGTTTAGCAATCGAAAAAACTGTAAAAGATCAAATTCTGTACACACCTTATTAAAACTCTGGTGAAGGTCCTCCCATCTGTCATGCCGTTTCTTGAGGAAATGACTCAGCAAGATCCCCCAGACTTCTCAGCTGGTGATGCAATGATCCTTCTAAAAAGCATAAATTTTGAGTTCTTCTTGTGTCTGGAGATGACCTGTCCAATTTTCCAGGTGACTGCAGTTGCATCTGATGCATTGCAGCATAAAGACATGGACCTGGCTGCAGAATACAGCATTGTTGATGGAGTTTTAAAAAGGCTTGCCTACAGCAGAACAGAAGAAGAATTTGAGAACATTTATAAACCAGCTACAGAGAAGGCTGTATCAGTGGGCCTGGATCCTCCATCTGAGGTCCCTGGTCAAGCTAGGAGGAGGAAAGTGCCAGAGAAGTTCAAGTTTGCTGCCACATCAGCTACGACTGATCATGCTTTCCCAACTTTGCTGGAGTACAACCGTGTTAAAGTGTATTACGTTTTTGTGGACACAATGATACAAGAGCTTCAGAGACGCTTTAAAGGAGGAGATCCTTCCAAATGGGAAGACTCGCATGCCTTACATTGCCTGGCAGTCCCAGAGAACTGGAAAACAGCTAGCATTCCACTAGCAGCACTCCAAGCTGTGAAGAAACTGTGTCAGGTCTATAATATTGAAGATGAAGAAAAATTGCCGACAGAATTGAAGGTCTTCCATACTTCATACTCATGCCCACCACCAGCCAATGTGTCATCTATTCTTTCAGTGGTCGAGGAAAACAATGCACATCTAGTTTCAGGGTTCTCAAGTCTCACGCATTGGCCATGAGACACACGCAATTCACAGTTCACACACTCACATGCCACACCGTGTATTTCTCACGCTGAAAAGGCTATGCCAACCAAGTTGTCCTGCAAACTTTATATATAACGCTGTATATGAGGCGCAGGCACACAAAGTGAAGTTTCCCGCCGCCAGCGCGTATCTCAGATTGCATTCGTTACTAGGCAATATAGATGCGTGAACACACGGAAGTTGACGAAACATTCTCGGCCACCGTACGGTCGTTACTAGGCAACCAACAACATCGCACTAACACATAAGTGTATATATCTATGGCGCGAACACACCAACGTCGTGATGGAGAAGGCAAGTTGGAAGAAAGCTCGTCTAACATTTTTAGGCTAGAACATTTTATATATAGCCCAGGGATGGGCAACTTCGGTCCTGGAGGGCCACTGTCCTACAGAGTTTAGCTCCTACCCTGAAAAAATCACCTGCTTGTAATTTTCTAGTAATCCTGAAGACCTTGATTAGCTTGTTCAGGTGTGTTTGATTAGGGTTGAAGCTAAACTCTGTAGGACAGTGGCCCTCCAGGACCGAAGTTGCCCATCCCTGATATAGCCCATCGTATACATTATTATTGATGCAGTCAAAAACTCTACAACTACTTTGCAACCAGGCCAGAAGCGTTGGCTCAGTTTGGCTAGCTTACGTTATCTGAAACTAAGGGAAATGTTAGTGTGTAAGTATGGGAAGGAATTAATATGTATTTCTTCATTTAATTTTAAATTATGTATTACTGTATTAATAGTCTTTCTAGTTACATTAAGGCTACATGTATTAAAGCAGAGTGCTCTGGGTAATATTTTATGTCCTGTCAAAACATACATTAATTATTGCCATTGCATTTGTATTTTTGTATATTTGTAATTTTGAAATATAACATTAAAGAGTATATTTGATGTGATGAATTGCTCTGTCATTTATCAGATTTACCAATTCAATTTGTGCTGGTTAATTATGAACAATAATTATGATGGGGTGGTGATGGCGCAGTGGATAAGACACATGCCTGTGGTGTGAGAGACCCGGGTTCAAATCCATTGTGAGACACCAATGTGTCCCTGAGCAAGACACTTAACCCCTAGTTGCTCCAGAGGCGTGCGACCTCTGACATGTATAGCAATTGTAAGTCGCTTTGGATAAAAGCGTCAGCTAAATGAATAAATGTAATGTAAACAGTGGTTAAACTTGGGGGGCGGGGCTCCATTAGGGCTCCTCCCATAACCGCATGTGTCTCACTCCAAACTTTTGATAAAACTTGAGAACCCTGTGGTTTTCTCCAACATGACTCAACTGTTGAAGACAAATGGCACACTTCTGGTGTACACAGAAACTGTGTTCTGGGTTCCTTCTCGAAACTGAAGCTGGTGAAAACCAAACTGCGCAGCCTTTGCAGAGAGGAGAGATTGTCTGACCTTCTTCTGTTGGCCATTGAGAAGGACACTCCAATAAATGACAATGATGTCATTAACATTTTTATGGACTTGGCCAACAGGAAATTTCTGTTATAAATACCCTACAACAACTCATCCTCCACTTATTGGTAAGATTAATGCTACATTGTGATTTTAGTAGGTGCCAACAGAATGAACACACACATACACATTTTAGTTTCTTTATTTATATTTTTGATTAGACATAATCAATCAAAATCCAACTACATCTCAGAGTCACAATGCAATTTGAAATCATGATCACAGTATTGTGTACTGTAGACACAAGCACACACACATAGATTTTTCTGTCTCACTCTTACCCCTGCCATGGCCACCATAATCCTATCCCCCATTCTTTTTTTTTCTCAGATAAATTTACTTTTTTAAATCTGGATATATTATTTTCTCTACCTGCAGCTCTTGGTGTGCAGCAGCCTCTGTGAGCATCTCCCTCTTATTGTCTTTGAGCAGTCAGCCTTGGCGGGTCAGTGAGCCAGTTCCAAACACTCTCAGCAATCTTTACATCTTGTCATGGTCGCATTACAATTGTGTAATCAGCTAATATATCTCCTTATGTTTGTTGTTTTAATGTCTACATTCTCTCAGATCAACTCCAGTATCATCAGCAGCCACGCCCACAACAGCAAAGCCAGCATACTCACTCAAGGACTTTAGTAAGATTTTACCAGAACAGGCATCACCTTAATGTTAAAAATCTGTTGTAATAAAACTCCAATAAAGATGAAAGTAAAAAAATTTAAATAAAAAAAACTGTTGTATTTGCTGTAAAAAAAAAAGTGCTATATTTTTTCTGTGTGCTTTGTTTTTATTGTATTAATGTAACTCTTGTATTTTTGTAATTCAGTTTTTGCCATCAAAATAGCCACAAATGCTGACATAGCATTAAATAAAACTATATTGTACTGTACGAAACATGGGCCATGTTGATTTTACTTGACGTTTATTATAGTTTTTACTATAACGGCTGTTCTTTATTATAACAGAAGAAAAAGCCATCAGGTTGGGACAACTTGAGACACTTCAGTTTCTAATTATTAATAGGTGGACAGAATTTTTTTTTTTTAACTTTTAAACTTAAAATGGTCTTTTCTGTTCTGTTTCTTTTTCAAAACTGCATCACAGCATTTTCTGCCGTATCAATACAGAAGCATCCGTATCGATACGATATATTGCTGTATTGATATTTTGAGCACAGTGCTATTTAAAGCCTTGTTCCATGTGCCCCTTTTATACTTTAAGCACCTGCCCCTCCAAAGGTCTCTGCACGGCCCTGTTAAAAAATGTGGTGTTTTTTTTATTATTGTATTCTTCTAATATTTGAAGCTTGTAACATGTAGGCTCCTCACTGTGCATAATGTTATTTTGGTCATGAAAAATTTATAATAATAAAATAAATCAAGCCACAATGTCTCACTTTTTTTATAGATTTTTTTTTTCAAAAATATTAATTTCTCTGCTGTCGAAGGACTTAGCCTACTTCTTTTTTTACAGATAATTTCTCCAGCCTTTGAAAAAATCCTCTCACGAGGGACACTTGTTGCTGGCATGCAAAGATATTTTTTAGCAAGGACATAAAAATGAGGAAAGATTACTGCTCTCTCTTTCCAGTAAGTTAGGGGATCATGAGTTCTGGGCAAAAACACATCGTTGAGGTATTTCTTCACTTCCACTGTGGGATCAGCTGTAGGATTGTGTATCATCTGGGTTTCACGGACACGATTATCAAAATGTTCCCATATACTGTCCTGTGTTTCTACTGGTGTTGATGATGAAGACGATGATGATAATGGGCCTGATGTTGACATTTGTGGCTCTGAATGAAAATGAAAACAGCAATTAGTAACAAATCCTAAACTGACAGCATATGAAGTATAAATGACATGAATCAGATTACATAACATAACACAGACTGAAACTGCTCACCAGGAGTTGTGTTTGAACGCATCAGTGAAGCACACTCCAGTGTAATGTGCTTTTCAGTGTCCTGGGCTTTGGCAGCATTTCCAAATGCCACATTTTTTAACCTTGGGTCCAGCAGTGTAGCCAGTGCCAAGGCTCTGAAAGTTTCATACCCTCCACATCTGAGTCCAGACCTGCTTACAGATGTGAGCCTATGAGCCAAAACCATATTAATCATAATAATGATAACAATATGACAGTTATGGCCAATTACATGGGAAGTATGGTCATTGTGGCCTACCTAATTGTACAGTTGATCCCTGCGTTGCATGTCCTTTTCTCTGTGCAAGCTTGTGCTGCAACATCCTGTACAGTGGAATGAGCTTTAAAGCAGACACGCTCTGTTCCACTGACATCTCTGTTGTTGCGAGTTTGAATGGTTGCAGTAGTGACAATGATTGTTGAATAATGTCCTACTCAAGACTTGTCAGGGGAGCAGTATCACTGTTTAAATTGGAAAGTGCAGCACCCACTGGCTCACGTTGCTCACACAAGCGTTGTAGCATGTCGAATGTGCTGTGCCATCTCGTCTCAACCTCCTGTATCAGTTTCAGAGTTGGTCTTCCCATCAAGCCCTGCATCTCCACAAGCTTGTCCTTTGCCTTGCAGCTGGATCTGAACAACCCCATTATCTTTCTGGCTTTCTGGCATATTTCATTGATGACTGGGGTATGATCTGGGGCCTTTTTCACAATCAAATTTAAATTGTGAGCAAAACATGGGACATGGCGAAGGTGGAGTAGCTGGGTGCTTAGGATCATGTTGGATGCATTGTCAGTCACCATGCACTGAACTTTGGAGGTTATTCCCCACTCAGCCATTAGCAAGGCTTTAGCCTCCATGAGATGCTGGGCTGCGTGGGTTTGGTAAAACCTCCTTACACCCAGTACAACAGTTGCCATTTTTGCCTCTGGTGTTAGGTAATGACAAGTTACACCAAGATATCCGTCCATATTAATGGAGGATACAAATTCAACTTTTGTAGGTCCTCCATTATCTTCTCCTTGGTTTTGTTGTACCTTTTGCTGACCATTGTTTTAAGCACCTTCCGGGATGGGAGGACATAGCTTGGATCAAGCTTTTTCACAAAGGCCCTGAATCCCTCATCCTCCACGATTGTGAAGGGCTGCAGATCATTCACCACCATGTTTAGAAGAGCCTCATCCAATTCCCTCTGGCTGCCTTTTAAAAGAGAAGATAAAAAATACTTTCAGACAAATACATTGAAAAAATAGTAGCCTACTGTAAAAGTAGCCTACTGGTTCATTATTTGAAAACCTTCCTAAACAAAGTTATGTTATGAACGTTTATGCTTAGTGTGCAGAGATGCAATGTAGAACTACAACAATTAGGAAAACCAAACTGTTTCACTTATAATTATATTTTCAAACAATTTACCTTGCTTAGATGGCCCAGCAGTGTCAGTAGCAGACCTAGGTACAGGGGGAATCTATCTATCTATCTATCTATCTATATATTTCTATCTATGCATCTATTAATGTGTCACTGTACTCTGTCTGTCTCTAGCCTATCAGTCAATGTGTAAATGTAAGTGTTACCGGCACCAGACCTAGGGGTAATCTGAACCGGCAGCAAAGGTTACACAGGCTAGGACGCACTGTTTACATAAAACTAAGCATGTAGCATTTCCAACTTACTACATGTGCATTACACATACTGGTACCAATTGTTTTGAACTTGAGGGAAGAGTTGGGATTGTGCGGAGCATTGTGGATGCCACTGGAGGAACACATGCGTTGTATGAACTTTTTGAGACACGGACATGTTTTTTCAACTACCCCATTGATTCTACATCTCTTGGAGTCTGTTTGCTATCAAAACTGACTTCACTAAACCGCTTTTATTTCCTCTTAATATGTTTGTGGCTTTGCCTCAGCTGCACAGTACATGCTTTATTGAACTCTGCAGGGTGTCCTCGATCAGTGTTGAGGAGTTTGTGGGTTTGTGGATGAGGTTGACCCTGATGGCAGCAAAAAAATGGACAAACCGGTATTTCCATTGGAGTGGTTCCAGGGCACAGAGAGAAGTACGGCTGTGAAAGAGCACACACCACCAGCCAGCGACTGGATAGCGTGTCATGTGTGTGTAATGGGAAATGCAGGTAACTGATTTTCCTCCTTTATAAATATAGTAAAATAAATACTGCTATACTTTGCTTCCGTTAATTAGTTATTTGACCCTTAAACTCTTTATGTTTATTTCTTTACATCTTTGTTTTCCAAAGTAATACACAAAGGGCTGATATAACTATAGGTTTTCACTCCTACCAAGCAGGATCACACCAGGCTTGACAAAGGTTATTAATAAATCAGATGTGCTCCTAATAGATAGGAAACAAAACATGCAACCACAATAGCACTTTGCGCAATAGCACAGATGTGAAATCTGGTTATTTGCATATATTCTGGAACAAATGTTGCATTCGTCAAGTGTTTCTTTATTTGATCAGGGACAATGCACAAAAAAAACAGTCTAAAATAGAAGAGATGTCATGTGCCAGGTTATAACAAGAAGTGCTAATTTCCACCCGCATTGGTATTAAACGCTAATGCGAATTTCAAAATCTGCCTCATTCAAAATATATATTACAATGAATTTTCCGTCTACTTTGAGGAATTGATTTGATTAATCTTAGCTTATTGTTTTTGCAGTTTATGTAAACCTTAGGTTGCCATGGTTGCAGATGTGGGCGGCACAAATAACGATGACGCAACGAGAAGAATGATGAAATACATATTTTCAAATGAGCTGGCATTGGAGTACAATTTGTTTGGCTGTCATGGGGAAAAAAAAGTTTAAAGATTTGCGTATTTTCAACATTGTGTATGGTAAGTACATTAACTAAGTATAACTTAAGTTGTTAATACTGATCTTAAATCTGATGGTAACACTTTACAATAAGCTAACAGTCAGCAATGCTTTTGTTACAGTATTATTCTTTGTTAACATTAGTTAATGAAAACACAACTGACCATTGTTAATTCATATCAGCTTAGGTCCATTAAGCTATATTAATAGGTCAAATGTTTTATTTGGGTTATGTATAAGTAAATGTTGAAATTAACATTAACTAAGATTAAATGCTTTAGAAGTATTTGTCATTGTTACAAAGGTTATTAACTAACAACAATTAGAATGTTATTGTAATTTAATTTGTGTTACCAATTACATTTTTAGATCTGCGACAGTATGTCTGCTGTTACAGTATGATTTCTTATTTAAATGGTGCAGTACATTAAACTTTCGTAATAATTCTACACAGTTGATGACATGACTGCAGTGCTAAAGTTCATTGACATCAAATAACTACCGAATAGAGTAATCCAGAATCTGATGATCTGCCGCTACTGCCGCAACTGGCCAGTTGATCAGACCATCCCTATTTGTAATATTAATTAGTTTGTATTAAAAATTCATTTGATTTTGCAGAGGCTCTTAAGGACAACCCCCTGACATCAAAGGTCAAGCAGCAAGAAGCTGAGAGGGCACTGTACAAATGTTTCACTGGAGCAAGAGACCGAAGAGGACAAAGGCCATCACGAATGCTCAGAATCAAGAAAATGTCCGAATTTTAAAATAAAGGAAAAACAAACAAACAAACAGGATGCACTTTCTTCCCATCTCCGTCTCCTTTCTAGATCACGACACAAAAATGTACAGAAACGTGCCTCGGTCACGGTAGGAATTATTTCTATAAAAAGCTTGAGACAGGAAATTTAAATGAACCAATTCAAATCAAAATGAATTATGTCATATACAAGCCGCTGTCTCTCACCGATTTTTTTTTTTATTAAACGAAATAGAAAATGTTACTGTCACAGTCTTCGTCTGCACCTGTCTGTCTTCGTCTTCACTACTCTTCCCAGAATCCCTCTTGTCTCCACACCTGAACTCACTCCCTCAATCATCATTGTTCATTGTCATCATCATCTGTGTCACCTGTCCTCACCTCGTTAGTGTTCGTTTGTATCTGTATTTAGTTCTCTCTGTTTCAGTCTGTCCTTGTCGGTTCTTGTAAATGTTTCTGTGTTTTTGTGAGTGTTCCTGTAGGGATGGGGAAATGAACCCGCAATGAGGCTTTCCCCTGACTGTTCCGGGAAAAGATTCAAAGCTTCGAGAGTGTTGAGAACAGCGCCATCTGGTGCTTATTTAAAATAAAGCAGCCAGAAGCCTGTGTTAGAAGCTCTGTCAGATGAAGCAACCACAACACACTCCATAATTTCAATGTTATGTGTACAAATAAAAAGCCTTACACGTTTGTGTTGAATTTGTCCATTAATAAATAAATTATTTTACCCATTAAAGTGTGACAATAAAATATAAAATGAGCATATGATTTAATAAGATCTAATGTAGGCCTACTCTCTCTCTCTACACACACACACACACACACACACATATAGTGAATAAGGACATTGTGTGATCGGATCATCTGTTCATCTGACACTTGGCAGTGATAGTGCTTATGTAACTGTAGGAATGACAGAAAGGTGATAAAGATTTTAATTATTCTGTAATGCCAATGTATATAGATGGAGGTAGACATGTTTCTGCATTCTCCAGTATTCAAGTGGATCTTCAGCTCTTTGTATGTTTGTCTCTGTAAGGTATTTGTCCACTTCTAGGATTGCATCAGAAGTGGCCTTTGAGCTTTGTTTGTGCTGGTCTACAGCACTGTCCAACAGAAGCCAAAGGTTTCCACCTCAGAAGTGTGAGGATACATTTATTTTTTTGGGCGTGACTGTACATGTACATTGACTGAATATAAGACACATCAACGGTCAACAATTATACAATACAATGATACAAAATAAATGAATAATAAATAAATTATTTTTTATTTTTTAGAAATGCATTCATACATTGGAAGCTATAAGCTCAAAATATTCCCAGTTAGGGGAAGTCTTCCTTTTTTGGCTGTTGCCATTGCTGTAAATACAAACCCTTCACCAAACACCCAAATACCAACACCAAATTACCTAAAAAAAAACACCAAAAGTGCAACGATCTTACAAAAACAAAAAGACACAACAACAACAACAAAATAATAAGTAGTTTTGTTTTTTTAAATGTAATGTATTGATTAACTTTCAAAGTACAGCACTCTCCTCACAAACACATCAACCAGACTGAGCCAACAAGGACCTTCGAGCCTTCTGACACTCAAAGCGAAACGCGCACGTGATTGGACAGAAAGTGAGGCTTCATTTGTCATCGATCACGTGACCTCTGGGAAACCAATACACACCCCGATACGGGGCTTCAATAGAAATTGCTTCGCTTTCGCGATACGCACATCGAAGCTTCAGTGTCATACGTAACATCACTATGTTCCTGCCCGTCTTCCTGCCTTTCTGTACCTGTGAGAGTTTCTTTAAGTAAAACGTTTGGAATTGAAGCCTTTCTGACTCAGTCTTCTCCTTCAATCCACACACACCGTGACAGAAGAACCGACCAAGAAAAAATCTAAGGATGAGAGTCTCCCTCAACCACTTACCTCCAGTCGATCGTTTGACTCACTGCTTCCAGAATGGCTGCCCGATTGAGGACTATGTGGCTAGATTCCTTGAACTTTTTCCAATCTGGTAAACTGGACCGATGAGGTGTTAAAGACCGTTTTCTGGTGCGGATTGGACGAATCCTTGTACCAGCAAGCTCCCGCGACGGCAACACCAGGTTCGTTTACCCAATATCTAGACCATGTGCTGTGGTTGTGTGGATCCCCTCTCACCGTGGGTTAATTAATTAATTATTAATTCATTAATTAATACTACTCAGCCACTGCATCCTGTCCAGCCAGAGACCGTCCAGCCAGAGTCCGTCCACCCAGAGACCGTCCAGCCAAAGACCGTCCAGCCAGCTCTGGAAGACACTGTGCTCATGGTGGGGTCCATGGCTGTTTTGTGTGTATGGGCAGAAACAATGGGTTAATTTTATTTTCTCTGGAAATTTCCAAACATTTCACCGACGAGACTGTTTCCTCAACTTGGGCCAATACAGAGCTGGCCTCGATCGATCGAGCTACCAAGCAACACTTTCTGAATGTGTAATTGTTCAAGTTCAGTCAGGTAATCTTTCTCTCAAAATCGTTCAATACTGTATTTACATCATCATGTTTGCATTGGTGAAAGCATTAGCGAGAGTGCAGAAACTGCGTTGCAATGATAAGATATTTATTCTCGCGATCATTAATCTCAATAGCTGTAATAGTAAAAACGTATAATATCTGTAGTAAAAGTATTCGAGAGAGTTCCACATGTAATACGTAGCTATTTCATATGCAAGCCTGTCAGCCAATCACAGCAGAGGCCGGTTACACACAGACACGCCCCTTCAAACAGAGCGTTTGGGCTCAGGGCTAAAATCAGGCTAGGAAAAATGCCTTTTATTTCTAAATTATGACTATTTTTGATCTAAAAAACATACTAACATTATAAAGGCAACCCAGAAAACATTATACAATAAAAATAAAAACCATTTTAGGGCACCTTTAAGTATCTATTTTTCTCTTCAGTAATCCCTCAAAAACCATTAAGTGTTGCATAAAGCCCCTTAACTGTCCTAAGTATAACTTAAGGTTTGGAAAACTCACCTCAAGTGTTACACGGATGACAGCTTCAAATGTAAGTCTAACGCGACGCGATCGGCCGCTTTATATGAGAAACTAATTTAAATTTGCAGTTTTTTTTACAAACACCATTTTTAAACACATAAAGCACATCTTATATCGTAAACGAACCTCATTGGTTCTCGCACTTGCGCTCTTTGAGCTTTTGTCATGAGACAACCAGACACAAGTAGATCCATACGCAGTGTGAGTTTATTACAGGGTAGTCAGACAGACAATGGTCACAGACAGCAGACACAGCATAGGAGACAAGGCTAAATCGTGGTCCAAATACCGGGCAGGAGATCAGAGGCAGGCAGCAGGCGAAACAGGATCCAGGAAACAGGCAGAAGGTCGGGAAACACAGGCAGGATATCAGACTAGGAAATGCTCTAAAGCAGACTAGGAATCAAGACCAGGGGCCTTATTTATAAAACTGTGCGTAGGATCCTTACTAAAAGTGTACGTGCGCCAGAAATTCCAAAATGGCGTACGCAAAAAAATATTCAGACTTATAAAACCGTTCGTACGCCAGAACCTGCGCAGAATTCACTTTATAAACCCCAGTCAGCAGAAGATTGTGCGCACATGCATCTCCTCCCCGAAATAACCATATATGGAGCTTACAACGCCTAGTTTTACTATGCAATTCCTCATCAGCATATCATTTGCATATGATTATTCATCCACGTGATGATATGTTTAACGGTACAAGACATTAGGAAAATATGAAATACGGATGTGCCGTCACATTACATTAATAAAAATAATTTAGTAGCCTATCCTTGACTTGTTTTTGAATAAATAAATCAAATAGTGTAAAATACATTTCAGAGAAAGTTTTTCTCAATCTTTTCCAGTGGCCAAATAGTATTTTTAATTGATTTATATTTTTTAATGGAAACAGATAGACCTTGTTGTGCATTATTTCCACGAAAATATTTTCTCAGACAATCTGCTATTATCATGATAAGCAATTATCTCTGTAGTTAAAACATTAAAACACAGCATGCTAGAGGAAAAGTGTTGAAAAGCATTACATCCACAACAAATATTTATATTTATTGAATAGAAATTTTTTTTTGTAACTTCTCAGCCTAATGATCTCACGTAGACTTAACCTCCATTAAAGGTATTGTAGGTAGAATTTTTCTAACAAAATATGTATGAACTTTCTATATATACCAACACATAATTAAAATGTAAGTACTCTGAAAAAGAAAGTATAAAAATCGAGTGTCTGTAGTCCTCTCAATGCTGTAATAAACACAGCTACAGTACTTGTCTCCATTCGGGACGAATGAAATGATTGGCTGGATGAAATGATTGGCTGGAGCGACTGTCACTCTCCCTCGCTACCATGGCAATCACCCCTGCAGCTACACCTATGGCATTATATATGTGCCACATTCCTGAGCGAGTAATTGTAAGTTTTGAGCACAGAGAACTATATTTTGCAAGCACATTGCATTATACTTTGAACAGAAATTAACAATCGCAAAAAAAAAAAAATCTTTGAGCAAAGAAAAAACGATTCTGTGCTCAATAAATGTATTTGCTATTATCCATATTAACGTGCAATAATAACCCATCTCACGCAGTTTACTCAGGTGCTCTCACAAATATATTCTCTGCGCTCTGTCAAGTCCCTCTCTCTCTCGCTCAACCTCTTAATTCTGTGCGCGCTCAACTCTTCACACACGCGCGCTCAACTCTTCACACACACGCTCGCTCAACATACAACAGCGTTACAAGTGTGCTACAAAATCAACCAATCGGAAAATTAAAGGTCAATTGTGATTGGCTGTTGGTCTCCAATCAAATCGCTAGTAGAACCAAAGCAGGTCTGGTAGAACCTCTGGGTAGAACTATCTACTACAGCATACCGGAAGCTTACTGAAAAAAAATTGGAAAATAACAGACTACAGCGAGACTAATGGATTAAAACATATTTTGGTAAGTATTTTTTATTATTATTAACTTAAAAGTGCCTTGTTAGTTTTGTGTATTATTATGCTGTTGTGTTGTTTAACTTATAATATTACAGTATATCTCCTATTGTGACTTACAGCCGCAGACAATGTCATCAGAACAGCAACACCTAAATGCCACACCACAGCCACATGTGAGTAATTTGTACTATTTTGGTAACATAGTTACTGTGTTTATTACCTTTATTTTGTTTGTCTGCATTCTTAGCTTGCAAACTTCATTTCGTTGCTTACGTTAACTAATTTATATTAAAAAGCAGTAGGCTAACTCCCAAGATAACTTTAGTTGGCAAACTAAGAGAATAATAAAGGCTTAACTTTGTTCTCCATAATGATTTCAACGTTATTTAAACTTGCTGCCAGATATTTCAGATATTACATTGGAAATTGGACTTGAGGCTTGGGGAGGATGTATGGGAGTTACACAATCAGGATACAAAGTACATGTATTCCATTACAGGAGCAGGAATAGATATGTTAATAGTTACATTTAGTAACATTTTGGATTATTAGCAGAATTAAAATAGTAATTCATCTCTAATGCTTGCAGCAAGTAATTAATACACCATAAGGGTTAACATGCACCAAAAATAAATAGAAGATTGGCATTTGATTAACAGTAAATATGACAATTCAACAAAACAATCATAGACTTACAGACCTGTTGCCTTATGCAAGAGCCATCCCCCACAAAGATCCTCCATTTTTGTAAATGTGTTAGCCAGGTGCTTTGAAATCTTTGTTAACGAGAAAGTATAATTAAAATAAAGATACCCACAGAAAAATCCTTGACAGTAACAAGACTTAAGTATATTTTACAATAACTATCATTCAAGTTAAAAAGCTGGAATGGGATATGTACCTCTGTGTGGTCACCATCTTCTGGAAGAGACACTGTTTGTCTTCCCATACCTGCCTGGAGGAGTTCAAGCTCCTCATTTGGCAACGGTGTGTGGGGTGTATTTTTGGGAAGAAGATAACAATTGAGAGCAGTTGTTTTGCTTGTCTTTACCAGTTGCTTGGTGGCAGTCAAACACCTCTTTTTACCACGACTGAAGTCTGATTTGAAATATCCTGGAAAAGATCTGTGGATTAAATTATAGCTTTATATTAGTTTATTATATATACAGTAAATATAACAATCAAGCTAATATTCTAAATAGCATATTTTTTACCTATGCCTATTTTGAATATACAGTAGACATCCAAGTAATTAAACCAACTGGACGTTACCAAATTGCATTTAACACGTAACAAGACTTAAAAAAAAATTGTCATGATTTGAAAATTGAATACAAGCATATCTACAGTACTGTATGTGAATAACGAACCTTGTCATTTCTTGCTGCACGGTTACAGGCACATTTCTAGGGACAGGGAGCTCTGTCTCTGACGGCCGTGGTGTTGGGCAGTTTGTGGCCATACTGCTTAGCAGCACAGACACCACATTTCTGGCTGCTGACTCAGCTGTACCATGACCCTAAAATTACAATAAATAAGTTACAAGTAATATTCTACAAGAGTTAGCCATGCTTGCTGTCATTAACGCTAGCCGGTAGGTTATTAGCTTACGTTATAAGCTAGCAAACTTCATTTTTTACGAAACGGTCGGATAATAGCAGGGTTTCATCAAAGGCATAGAAAACCATAACATCATAAAACTAGAAATTACTAACTCACCTGACGTCGTGGCATATTGTTGCAGTTTTCACCATTTGACTCTGTCATGTTTGATGGTGGCTAAGACATCTATCCATAAAATAAAATTTTCGTCTTCTTTGTGCTGTGTGGTGATTGGAGACCAACAGCCAATCACAATTGACCTTTAATTTTCCGATTGGTTGATTTTGTGGCACACTTGTAAGTGCACTCAGTGCTTTAAGTGGGCCGGTACGCGCCGGTTCTCAGTACCGCCACTTCCAAATATAGCTCTTGAGCGTACCGCCACCTCTCCGTGCGCCCAGAACGTGCTTTTAGCGTACCGGTACGCTCATTTGCACATCTGTTTAATCCTTTGGCTGCGCTGCCGTTTTTCAGAGCGCCCTTCACAATGCACGCTTCCTAATTCGTCCCACCGAGAGCAGAGACTACGTTACCCTACCTTGAGTTTTACAAGTGAAAAGCGCATGCGTCTCTTTTGCCGTCTTTGCCGCATGCGTCTCTTTTATTATGTTTTATAATTTATTTTATGTAGCCTACATTTTGTGCAAACATTTTTCAATACCCTTTTGCACATTTTATTTATGTTCAGTAGCTATTTCTCAAGCAAATCCACAAACTAATAGGATTTATTATTTTTTATAAGGTCGTCTGTTGACTGCTTTTGGACTGATTTTTTCTTCTAAAATGACCTAGCCGCTTGCAAATTCTCTTTAAAGTTCGTATGCTAATTATTATTCTGTCATAAATAGCTAAAGTTGATCTTTGTTACTGAAAGAAAGTCTATAGCTTGACTAAGTGATCCAACTCTGCCATGTCCTCTATCAGTAGGCTATGCAATGAAAACTGATCAAATGCATTATTATCTATATTTCATTTAGATTTTTTTCTCGAAACACAACGACTTTATTCTCGAAATTTAATGAGTTTATTCTCAAGATTGCATTTCGACTTTTTTTCCCCCTCTAAATTTAACGAGTTTAATCTTGAATTATAATTACTTTAATCTCGAGATGGTTTCATTTTTTTATTATTGCTTGGCCCTAATCCTCTTCCGTAGACTGCTGTATATAAAACCCCTTCAATATATAGTTGTTGTTACCTCAAGGGGAGGCTGGGAGTCAGTAAAAAAAAAAAAAAAAAAAAAAAAAATATATATATATATATATATATATATATATATATATATATATGTGTGACCTTTGGTCTTTGTTTGCTCTTCCTTGACCCGGTTTGTCCCACCCTTCATTAGCACACACACACATGCGAAATGTGGATGATATCAGGCTTTATTTTCCTTCACACAGAGCAGTAAAAGAGAGAAGACGGTGAATCGTTATAATGTTCAAAGCTCCACCCACAGCAGTTCTCTTCAACTCTGCTCAGGCACTCAATATCACAATAAACATTACTTATTCACAGTATTCTTGTACTCAAAACAATAAACAAAAATAAAGCAAATATGCAATGTAATAATCTCTCCAGACAATTACATACTTTGTAACCAATTCAATGATGTCTTGTCTTTCTTAACCTTTTTTTCTTTGGTTTGTGATCGTATAGCACTGATTACACAGATTACATCATCCTTTTGTTATAACTCTCAATTGCATTTAATTCAATGGAAATAAAATATGGTGCTTTTAGTAAAACCATGAATTATGTACGTTATAAAACACAGTTCGTACCAAATATTTCCTAACAATACAACTTCATGAACAGTAAAGTATTAAACACTATATAATAAAACATTTACCTGCACACAGAGCAGTAAAAGAGAGAAGACGGTGAATCGTTATAATGTTCAATGCTCCACCTATACAAAATACATTTCACCTCGTTAGAACGCACATGGAAAAATGACGCAGTTAGGAAAATCGTAGAATGCATCCAAACAGACATAAAGCGATCGAAATACTCATAAATATGAACAGAAAACACTCTTAACAAATCAATCAGTGTCTATTATGAGCAATCCCGCAAGTAATTGTCAACCACTCAAGATGAAATCATATATTTAAAAATTTTAGTGCAGAGCTATCACAGAAACGACTCACCCACAGCAGTTCTCTTCAACTCTGCTGCAGATTGTTCGAACACAGTGGCCTATAGCACCACCAGCGCAGCCAATAGGAAGCGCAATCCCATTATTGCAGGATTTATTTAAAGGACCCTCAACCTATAATATTTATCCCGTCACATATGGCGCTTTTCCACTGCATGGTACGGTTCGGTTCGGCTCGGTACGGTTCGGCTCGCTTTGCTTTTCCACTGCGTGGTACGACTCGACTCGGTACGGCACGGTTCGGTTCGCTTTAGCTCGGTTGCTTTTCCACTGCAGTTAGTACCGCTTCAAGTCGTAATAGTTGCGCGACTCCTCGGCAACCAACGAGAGGAACATCTGCACCTCGCTGACCACGCTTCAGCCATTGCAAAGTTTTCATATTTTTTCAAGCAAGTACTTTAAAAACAGACGCTACAGCGTTGGCTGTTGTCTACTGGCTATTTAAATCTAGCGGGTTTAGTGTCTCGTCTCGTGTCGCAAATACAATGACGCTGGTAGTGACGATTCTGTCTGACCAATCAGTGATCTGCAGTGTTTGCACGTCACATTTTAGTACCGGTACGGTACGCTTGGAACCTCAACAGACCAGGTACCATTTAAAGCGAGCCGTACCGTACCGTACCATGCAGTGGAAAAGCGCCAAAGCGTGCCGTACCGAACCGAACCGTACCGTACCATGCAGTGGAAAAGCGCCAATATATATAGGCTATAGAGTACCGGCACCTCTTTTGGGCCACTTAAAGCACTGCTTGTAACGCTGTTGTATGTTGAGCGAGCGTGTGTGTGAAGAGTTGAGCACGCGTGTGTGTCAAGGTTTGAGCGCGCGTGTGTGTGAAGAGTTGAGCGCGCGTGTGTGTCAAGAGTTGAGAGCGCGTGTGTGTGTGTCAAGAGTTGAGAGCGCGTGTGTGTGTCAAGAGTTGAGCGCGCGTGTGTGTCAAGAGTTGAGCTCGCACAGAATTAAGAGGTTGAGCGAGAGAGAGAGAGGGACTTGACAGAGCGCAGAGAATAAGTTTGTGAGAGCACCTGAGTAAACTGCGTGAGAGGGGTTATTATTGCACGTTAATATGGATAATAGCACATACATTTATTGAGCACGGAATCGTTTTTTCTTTGCTCAAACGATTTTTTTTTTTGCGATTGTTAATTTCTGTTCAAAGTATAATGCAATGTGCTTGCAAAATATAGTTCTCTGTGCTCAAAACTTACAATTACTCGCTCAGGAATGTGTCACATATATAACGCCATACTACACGAGCCACTCACACGCGCGCGCCCGTTTGAATCGAGGAGGGGAAGAAGCACGGACGCTAAAGAATCACAATTATGGCCGCGAATTTAGCAGTCAAAATTCCCAGTAACTGCATATACAGTCAGCAAAGGCAAACCAGGCAAGAAAAAGAAGACAGTATTTGAAAAGGCTATGCCCAAAAAGTCTTTGGATAAAGCAAGCAATATCAGGGCTTTCCAGCGGTGGACAACTGAGGGACATCAAGGGGCTGAAAAGTGACGGTAACAGTGCTTTCATCGTGGAAGCTCTTACAATCAAAACACCGTATATGTTATGAATCTTACACGAAATGCCCCTTCATCACAGTGTAACTGATGGTAACAGGAAAAACGTGTATCAATGCAACCTGTTTTTAGCTTTGAGTTTGCCTTATGTTACTAGCTTGTTACCGAATCAAACTCAATATATTTTAAACTTTACCAGTATCGATATGCTGGATTGATAGTGAGTAATAACAGCCATGTTAGTTGTTTATATTCATAATGATAAAGTTAGGTATTTTATTACATGTGATTCTGACATGATGTTGTTACTCCATGCACTGCTCCCCTCCGCTCGGCGCTGGGAAAACGCGTCCTCCAGCTGAGCGCGCGGGCGGCATCGCGCGGTCATGTGTTTTGGGGGCGTGGCTTTGGAAGGAGCCCAGACGGGAGGGGGTGGGTGTCAATGGAATAATGAGCTCTGTTTATTGCAGCTCTGAGAGGACTACAGACACTCAATTTTTAAAATCTCTTTTTCAGAGTACTTACATTTTAATTATGTATCGGTATATAAAGACAGTTTAAACAATTTTGGGAATTGTTATTTTTTTGAAAATTCTGCCTAACCTACCTTTAATGAGAATGGTGTATTTAAGCTAAATGTTTATATCACAAGTAAAACATAGTTTAAACCATTCTTTTATTTATTTAAACTGTTATTGTGAACATGCACTGTATGATTAGGACTCATAATGAAGATTTACGGTTTTACTTCATCATGCCGTTAGATAGGCAATATGCGTCAGTTTCACTAACGGCCGCTGGCGCGGACATTTAAGAAGGGATGGATATTTCCTTCAAGTGATAGGCTTGGTGAGTGAAATTATATTTGTATTATCTTTTGGATATGTATAATTTTCTTTAGATTTTCAGTCTAAAAGTGACCAAAAAGACATTTAACTCCAGCTCACCGTTGGTGTCGCCAAACTGCTCCGTCTCCAAAACGTTTGTACGCATGGGTCAGAGTTTGCGTGCAGGTGCGCACATTTTCCCATCAAGTTTGTTTTTATAAATCACAGCTTATGCGTCGGAAGTAGCGTACGCTAGTGATGTTACGTATGACACTGAAGCTTCGATGCGTGTATCACATATGCGACGCAATTTCTAGTGAAGCCCTGTATCTGGGTGTGTATTGGTTCCTCAGAGTCACGTGATTGGACAGAAAGTGAGGCTTCATTTGTCATCGATCACGTGACTCTTTTCACGTGCGCGTTTCGCTTTGGGTGTCAGAAGGCTCGAACTCCAGATCTCATTTAACGAGTCAATGTTGCCTCAGTCTGGCTGATGGGTGTTTGAGGAGAGTGCTGTACTTTGAAATTTAATAAATATAATACATAAATAACCAACATTTATTTTTCACTACTTAGGCTATTCTTTTTTTGTTTTGTCTTTTTGTTTTTGTAAAATCTTTGCACTTTTGGTGATTTAAGGTAATTTGGTGTTGGTATTTGGGTTTAGGGTGGGATTAGGGGAGAGGGGATAGGGTGTTGGTGTTTGGGGTCAGGGTGGGATTAGGGGAGAGGGGATAGGGTGTTGGTGTTTGGTGAAGAGTTTGTATTTAGAGCAATGGCAACAGCCAAAAAAAGGAAGACTTCCACTATCTGGGAACATTTTGAGCTTATAGCTTCCAATGTATGTATGCATTTATATATATATATATATATATATATATATATATATATATATATGTTATTTAACATTTTACTTATATAGGGTATCTGGGTGAATCATTGACTCAGTTCCTCTGAACACAAATAAAGCACATTCCTCCTAAAACCCAAAGACTTTTAGAATGAATGTAAATTATTTGTCATTGGCACCAGCCTGTCTGCATGAGACCGTTTTGACACCGTTTATGAGCCCACAGAGCCTTAACAGACAACTCTGAGCGCAAGCTTCAAAGGGGTTATCACATCTCTCTCTTTCTGCGAAGAGAAAGGAATTCCAATCTCCCCCCTCTCCTTCCAAGAAAGATAAGGCAGACCCACTCTGAAGAACATTCACCACACGCATACATGAAATGTTAAGAATTTCCCCATAAAAGACTTTTACTAAAAATATATATTCGATATGTTTTTATGTGTGTCTGTTGCCGATACCATGTTGGGGTATCTGTAATATTATTATAGTTCTAGACGAACTACAAGTACATATATTATGCATTTTAAATATAACTATCTATGCTTATGATTAGGGGTGTCCATTGTTAACCGATTAACCGTTAAAAATTGCTTTACCGAGTGAAACAGTTTGCTCGGTTAATTAGCGTCAATGGCGTGCATTGCATTTAGTTGTAATGAATTTTTGCACCACCAGAGACCGCCATTTATTTGACTGTTTCTTTGCACAAAGTAAAAAAAAAAAAAAAGTGTGCTATAATATGACTGCATTAAATTCTAGGTCTTGTTCACAGGCCGCGAACGCAAAAGTCAGTGACCTACTTTAACTGCTCTGTCCTTACCACTGCGTTTTATTTTTATAAATTAATTTCGTTTCAAATGTGGTCCAACCAGTTATTAAAGGTGTTAAAAATAAACTACCCTTTTCTCACCCGGGGTTGCGGCGCGCACACCAGGGATGGAAATTAGCACCCGCGCGCCACCAGCCAGATGCAGGTGATTTTGTGTTGTTGCGGGTAAACTCGCTTCACCTACTGGCCACCGTGGCAGGTAAATAAAAATAGCATCATGAGACGGTCTGTTATAGGACAAATTAGTTTGAATAAACGAGCAGACACTGATTAGCTAGACAACTCAGTGAATGTGCTTTCCATTAAATGAATCACACACACATTAAACAAATCCTTAACAAAAAAACTAAACAAAAAACGGCTATTCTGGTTGGTGCGGTGATGCGCTCATGTAGGCTAAGGGTGGCGCTGCCAATAAAGCTCCTAAAATCTGTCACAAAGAACCGGCAAAAGTTATGAATATGTAAAATATAGCAAGGAGATATTTAAATTATTTATTAATAAACAAGTATTTGTCCATGTCAGCTGCAAAGATGAAGTTGACGATGCTGATCGTGATCTTTGCAGTAGTGAACGCGCCAGAGAGAAATGCAGATTTCATACGGATTACAAGCAGAGAGCAGCAGTCTGTGTCTGTTTTCTTTCGTTTTGAATTATTCTGTTAGACATGTCTGTGAGGCGAGTAGGCTAAGGCTACCTTATACTGAGTTTCGGTTCATTTATGAGACGAGCTCCAGTTCACGCGCCGGCGCCTCCGCTTCGTGATTATATATCGTCTGCTATATTTAATTCTTACTTATTAAATCCAGGCAGTTGGTTGATGAAACATTGATTAAAATTAAGATACAATTAATACAAAACGAAATTCACTTCTACAAAAAGAAAGGTTTTGTGCTTTCTGTTTGATGAAAGTTTTAAAGCATCTTTTAGTACCGCTTTCACAGCGCTCACGTCCACATTGTGTTTTCCTCATAAATGCGAACTGAAATGAATATCAGTTCATGGTTTGTGTGTGTTAATTTTCACATGCAGTTACACATTGTCGATTAAGAAAGTGCCTGGTAAAAACATTACAATTGTGAATACTTAAAACAGTTATAGAACTTCCGTTATAGAACAGGAGGCTGTTCTTCCTGTGACCAGGGAGGATAGTCTGCCTTTCTAAGAATAACTTCCTTGAGGTTTAATAACATGTTGATGGTCAGTTCGCTGGCGAACAGATTATTCGATAACGAATTAATTCCCTTAGGAGTTATCTATCATAGTTGATATATTGATATTTTAATTAGAATGCGTTATGATTGAATGTGAAAGTACACAACTGCCCTAATGTTGCTCTCCTGCATGTACAGCTAAATACAAGACGTTGTGTTTGGTTGCCCATAGAGAAAGTGGCAACGATCCCCTTTACGGGGAATTTTTATTCTGTAAGTGATAACTCATAACCTGTATGATTATTGATTATGAAATATGAATCAAGTGTCGATCATACAATTCCCCATTATTGAGCTATTGAGTGGATTCCTTACACTTATTTTATTGTTGTATGTAATTTCCTACTTTCATTTAGAACTTTTTTTAGAAGGTGAGATGCTTGGTGTGTGACAAAGAGCTTGTTTATGGAAACAACGCATCATCCATGCTCAGGCATTTCAGAGCTTGACATGAGACTGAACAGCCCCAGAACAATCCAAGCACACAAAGTAGGACTGTTGCTTCATGATTTTTATTCAGAATTGTGAATGCATTATCATTATTTCAATTAATATATGTATAATATATATTACTTCTTTCATTATAGTATCTCGCAAGCAAATGGTTGATGAAGCATTGGTCAACATGGTCATAAAAGGCTTGCAGCCATTTACAGTGGTTGATGATGAGGGTTTCAAGGGCCTCATCCATGCCCTTGATCCTTCCTATATAATCCCAACCAGACAGGTGAGTATAGCAGAGGTTGATTTTGATGTATAATCTATATAATAAATCTGTATCTATAATAATATTTTACTATAACTGTTTTGTGAACTCAAAAAGGCTTTAAAGAAAATGGTGGCTTCAAAAAATGAAGGCCAAGGCCAACATGGAAAAAGCAACTGCTGTGTCTATAACATCGGATATGTGGACTTCTATCAACATGGATGCATATCTTGCAATAACTGCCATTACATTGATGACAGTCATAAGCTGAATACAGTGTTGTTGGATGTTGAGAAGTTCCCAAACAGGCACACTGCGGAAAATATGGCCCTGGTGAAAACGAATGTCATGATGGAGTGGGCAATCAAGGACAGTAGGTCCAGTAAGTGAAGTGTCTTGTCATAGATGCAGCAGCAAACATGATTGCTTGTGCAAGAATTCTGCAAGTGAGACATTCAGTTTGCATTGCACATGCACTTAACACCATGTGTTATGATCCAGCTGGGGATTGAACTCGGGTCTCCGGTGTGTGTGTCCTTGATACTAACCCCTTCACCACTGGATGAGGTTGAACCCAAATGCAGAGGACAAAAGGACAGTCAAAAAGTCTGAGTTTAATTTAAGTTTGTAAAGTTTGTAAAATAAAGACATTTTAATGCGTAAATGGAATGCACGCTCGTTCACTGATGAAGATAATGAGTGGGGTGCTGTGAACCAAATTGTTGTCCCTTCTAAATTTTGACAGCATGTGTTGACTGTGGCACATGATCATCCCTGGGCGGGATATCTCGGTGTGACTAAAACTTATGATCGGATTCTACAGCACTTTTTCTGATTCCGGTTTAAAAACGGAGATTTCTTGATATTGTAAAACTTGTCATATATGTCAGATGGCTGGTAAGCCTAACCAAGAAGCTCCGCTTCACCCAATTCCAGCAGTTGGTGAACCTTTTGAAAGAGTCATTGTGGATTGTGTTGGTCCACTTCCGCGTACTAAAACAGGGTACCAGTATCTTCTGACAATAATGTGTGTAGCCACGCGATTCCCTGAGGCGGTTCCGTTGCGTAAGATCACGGCAGCAACGGTGACGAAAGCACTTGTAAAATTCTTTACTACCTTTGGACTTCCAAAGATAGTTCAGACTGATCAGGGCTCAAATTTCCTGTCCAGGGTTTTTCGAAAAACGTTGAACGCTTTTAATATTTCACATACGGTGTCTAGCGCGTACCATCCAGAATCCCAGGGGGCCCAGGAACGTTGGCATCAGACCTTAAAGTCCTTTTTGCGTAAATTTTGTCTTAAAACTGTGAATGACTGGGATGGTAGTGTCCCGCTGGTGCTGTTTGCGAGGCGAGACAAGAGTCTCTTGGATTCAGCCCAGCTGAATTGGTTTTTGGCCACAATGTGCGGGGAACTTTAAAGGTTTTAAAAGATCAATTTCTTTCGGTGGAGCAAGGGGCAAAAACAAATGTTCTTGATTTCGTTACGTGATGTCGGGAGCGGTTACATGATGCTTGTGCCGCTGCAAAACATGCACTTGCTTGTTCCCAAGAGAAAATGAAGCGGCAATATGATAAGCGCGCTACTGTGCGGAATTTTAGGCCGGGAGAAAAGGTTCTGGTACTGTTGCCGTTGCCGGGGGCTGCTCTTGCTGTACGTTTTTCGGGGCCTTATGTGATTACGAGAAGGGTGAGCGAGACTGATTATGTGCTTCATACTCCAGATCGACGTAGGAAAACGCGGTTATGCGATGTGAACATGTTGAAAGCAAATTTGGAGTGTTCAAATGACACTGCCGCGACAGTTAATATCAGTTAATAGAGTCAACCACAGGTAACGAAAAAGTTGAACCTGTATTGTCCGTGTTTAACGCACAGTTTAGTGAGGATGGTTTGGAAATGCACAGTGAGATGCTGACTGGCGGGATTTTTTTTGGATTCTTTACCGGAGCAGTTGTCTTACTTGGATGCTGATCAGAAGCAGGATATTATAAATCTGATTAAAACTATCTTGTTTTATTAAATGATGTTCCTTCTTGTACTTCAGTCCTCCACCATGATATTGATGTGGGTTCTGCTTTACCAATCAAGCAGCATGCGTATCGATGCTCTATGGACAAAAGACAGGTAATGAAAACTGAAGTGGAGTATTTGTTGCAGAATAATTTTGCAAAGCGGAGTAAAAGCCTGTGAAGTTCTCCTTGTATTTTGGTTCCAAAACCAGATGGATCGGTCATATTTTGTACCGACTTTCGAAAGGTGAATGCGGTGACTGGTCAAGGTCAAGGTCACTTTTATTTATATAGCACCTTAAAACAGCATTACTGCTGACCAAGGTGCTTCACAGAAACATAAAAAAACCAATAAAAACAAACATTGTACAAATTACATCTAAAATTAAGACTCGCAGCAGCTACATATCCCGAGTTATGAATAGGCCTGAGAGAAAAATGCGTTTTCAGAGCTGACTTAAATACATGTAAAGAAGAAGCTAACCTAATAGATTGAGGTAACAAATTCCACCGGCTCGGACCAAAAACGGAGAAAGCTCTATCACCTTTAGATTTCAAGCGTGAGTGTGCAATAGTTAATAATTTGTCAGAGGATGATCTAAGAGTTCTTGGTGGAGAGTATGGACAAATAAGGTCTGAGATATAATCTGGAGCAAGACCTTGCAAGGATTTAAATACAAAAGTCAAAACCTTATACTCAATTCTGTACTTGACCGGTAACCAATGCAAATTCGATAAAATAGGGGTGATATGCTCACGTTTTTTCTTACCCATCAAGAAACGAGCTGTGGCATTTTGTACCAGTTGCAAGCGCATTAGTGAATACTGGTTGATACCAGCATACAAAGCGTTGCAATAATCCAGCCTCGTTGAGATAAAAGCATGAATAACTGTCTCTAGGTCGCCAAAAGATAAAATAGATTTCAATTTCCGTAAACTCCTGAGCTGGAAAAAACTGCCTCTGACAACAGAGTTTATTTGCTTGTCAAATTTTAACTCAAGAGTCAACAATGACACCCAGGTTTTTTACATGAGTGCGAATATTGGCTTTCAGTGATCCTAAATCAAAGGTCAGGCACTCTCCCAAATGTGGGGCACCAAATAAAATAACTTCAGTCTTGTTTTCATTTAACTGAAGAAAAATTTCACCCATCCAACTTTTAATGTCATTTACACAGGCCAATAAATCAGGTAAGGACTTAGACCCAGATTTTAATGGCATGTACAACTGGGTATCATCCGCATAAATATGATACGGAACCTGATGAGATTAGAAAATGTAACGAAGAGGGAGCATATATAAAGAAAATAAAATCGGTCCCAGAATGTAGCCTTGCGGTACCCCCGTGACAGGAACAGACGAAGAATGAAACTGACCTGCCTCCACACAGAAGCTCCTCTCAGAGAAATACGATTTAAACCACTCTAGAGCTGAATCACAGATACCAGCCTCAGTTTTAACCTGTCTAAAAGGATGCAGTGATCCACTGTATCAAAAGCTGCACTTAGATCCAACAAAACCAGAACTGCACAATTTCCAGAATCCACAAATAACAGCAAGTCGTTTACCACTCTTAACAAGGCTGATTCAGTGCTGTGCTTTGATCTAAACCCAGACTGAAACGAATCGAGTATATTATTCTCAATTAAGTAAGGGGATAGCTGATTTAAAACAGCTTTCTCCAATACTTTCGACAAAAAAGGCAGTTTTGAAATAGGTCTGTAGTTATTAAGATCAGATGGGTCCAAATTTGGCTTTTTAAGCAGCGGATGAACTACTGCATGTTTGAAACAAGATGGAACGGAACTCATCTGAAAAGAAATGCTGATGACAGAAATTATATTTGGTGCAATTGAGTCCAGAACTTCCTTTAGTAATGTAGTTGGTATAACGTCAAGTGAGCAGGTGGTCGATCTTAAACTGGACACTATATTCGTTAGTTCAGAATGTGAGATCGGATGGAAGTGTGAAAATTTAGCTCTACTCAAGGGCAAACGCCAGACCTTCTGGGATGGATTCAACACAATCTGTGATTTAATGCAAAGGATTTTGTTTATAAAAAAGCTGCAAAACTTCTCACACATCTCTGGGCTCTGAGCAACACCAATCTCAGTAGAAGAATTTAATACTGAATTTATAGTGGCGAACAAAAACTTTGGACAGTGGGAATTTTGGGCGATCAGATTAGAGAAATATTTAGACCTTTGAAAGGCAGCCTCCTCTTGAAATTTTGAAGGAATTTTGCAATAACTGGTAGGAGATTTGTAATTTGTCCTTCCTCCATTTTCTTTCTGCCCTTCTACACTCTTTTCTTAGAGTTCGAACTTTGTTTAGCCAAGGCTGTTTTTTTGGTTTTTGTATCCTGACTTTACGGGGGGCGATTTTGTTTAAAATACCAGTACAGGATGTATTAAAACTAGCCACCAAGTCATCAACATCAGAATACTGTGTTGTGACACCTACTGGGAGTTCTGTAAAAGCCTCAATGAACTGTGCAGCAGTAGATGAGTTTATAACTCTAGACACTAGACAGGTAAGTGGAGGACCTGATTTCAGGTTTTAAAGCAGGGACAGAACAGTCAAATATTATTGGTAGATGATCAGACAACCCAGCATCACGAATGTCAATGTTTGTTATAGGAAAACCTGAAGTCATAACAAGGTCAAGTTTGTGGCCCTGCATATGTGTAGGATCAGAAATGTATTGTATTAAGTTAAAAGAGTCTAAAAGTTGAGTAAACGCTCTAAAAAGTGGCTTTTGTGGGCAACAAACATGTACATTAAAATCGCCTAGAAGCAAAACATCATCAGCTTTTGTGGCCAGATTAGAAAGAAAATCAAAGAACTCTGTTAAAAAATCCTTATTGGATCTTGGTGCTCTATAAATTAGGGCGCAAAGCACAGGTTTCGGTAAATCCACCTTACAAACTAAGGCTTCAAAACTGGAATAAGAGTCTGTAGAAAAAGGTTTACATGGAAACAAGTTCTTAAAAATCACAGCGTATCTCAGACGTCTGATGATCCCCAGTTCAACGCACCGATAATAAGTGCTAGGCGACAGATGGGACTTAAATCGACCATTTAACCCTCTGGGGACGGATTGGGTGGTACCGCCCAAAATGGCATACTTTTACAAATGTGTAATTATCTTAAAAACGATTAATGATAGAGAGTTGCGGTCTTTTTTGCCGTCTTCCTCAGATTCCGCTGAAAACAGTGGTATAGACACTTCCTTGTAGCGTAATACCACTGCGTGTAAGGCCAATGAAATCGATGTTGTTAGGAATATTCCACACGCAAAGACCAATGGAAAAATTGCCGGTCGGAGGAATATTTTTCTTACCCAATCAGAGTAAGGTTACCATGACGTATTCTAGCTCGCCAGAGGACTCTGTAGCCTTGCAAGGGGTGGGATATAACGCAAACAGCATCGAGTGGAGAAGGAGACTGTAACGATCACCAGCTGGAGTGCCCTCGAGAGCCACCAGAGGGCGCTCCACAATAGACTATGATCACTTCCTCACAAACTACATTTCCCATACTCACTGCATGGACTCATCACTGATCACATTCACCTGTACCTCATTGTCACTGATTGCATTCACCTGTGTCTTGTCATCCTGCCTGTACGACTATTCTATATAAAACTGCATTTGGATCTTCACCTCCAAGTCTCGGAGCAGTTCATAACAGAGACAGAGAGCGAACGGAGAATAAAAACAAAAACAAAAAAACGGAGCATTACAAAGCGAACAGATTTATATGAGAGAGAAGATTATTATATATATATATATATATATATATATATATATATATATATATATATATATATTAGCAATTATAGCATTATTATTTTATTGTTTTAGCACTTTTATGATGTCAAGCAGTAAAATATTTACCTCAGAACAGGCTCTGGAACAATTACTAGAAAGTGACGAGGAGAAATCCGATGCTGACAGTGTTTTCACAGATTATGAAATATTTTACTTTTGAACAATATTGTTATTGAACAATTACAAATGTCTGTCAAGCAAAGGGTTTGAAATATACATTTTGGTTAAAAAAAACTGTTCATTGTTGTTGTGTGAGGTGTGATTTTCAGTAATAAATGACAAAAATAAAATTTTCGGTTTTGAAATTCTTTAGTTTTATATTCTTTAGTTTAGAAATACTTCCATTATAAACACATTACATGCATTCTTAAGTTAGCTTAGGGTCTTCTGAATCCATAGATATCAAACACATGGTGTTCCATCTCCATTACATATGGTTTATAAGCCCAAATGTAAAAATAGAGAAAATGGACCAAAAAGGGCTTAGTCCCCAGAGGGTTAAACTCTTGAGTTCTAATGCAGTGTAGTTGATTGACACATCGCTACAAGCCGATGGTGAAGACATTTCAAAGGGGTAACGAACACTTTTCCAAGTGACGAAAAATCCCAAAACAGTCAATAAAGTCCAGCTGCCACACGACAATGTGGTCATGATACTATTTCCCCTTCAAAGAACACTCCTCATGTGTTGAGTCTAATATAAATCGAACTGACCGTCAATGATGTTAATCCCTGCGTGGTCCATGAGAATATTTCCTTTTCTCTATTTGCAACTCCAAGATGTAAACAGCAAACGGATGCAATAATCCACTCAGGCAGGTGTCGAGCATGAAGCTACTCCAAAAATGGGCCCAAAGTGTAAATCCGTAGACCCAAACTGCTACTCCACATGTAACAAGTCGAGCGGCAGCTCAAACAAAAAATGAAAATATGCAAACAAATTAAAACATAACTTGTTTAAAACTAATATAAGTAAATCAAACTAATAGAAGTATAAAAACCGGGAGAGTAGTGGCAGACATACACGCACAGCGTTCACTCTCAACCAGCGCTCCCCAGACGTGAATGGTGCTACTGTGCCAGATTCTTTTCCATTGCCACGAGTCGAAGATCATATTGACAATATCGGAACTGCGAAGTACATCACAAAGTTGGATCTTTTAAAAGGGTACTGGCAAGTCCCATTGACTTTGCGTGAGTTTGATATTGCTGCATTTGTAACTCCAGATCGTTTTGCTCAGTATACAAGAATGGCGTTCGGCCTGCGAAACACGCCCGCAACTTTCTTAACTGCGGCGGTTCTTAGGAATGGCCGGATACTATCGGTGCTTTTGCAAAAATTGTTCTACAGTCGTGGCATCTTTGACAGCTTTATGCAGTCCTAAGAAACCGTTCTGCTGGTCTGATGTATGTTAACATGCTTTTACTTGTGCAAAGTCTCTCCTTTGTAGTGCCCCAGTCTTGTTAACCCCTGACCTGTCCTGACCGTTCACGTTGGAGGTGGATGCGAGTGCGACAGGAACGGGAGCTGTCCTTTTGCAAGATGGGGCTGACAGTTTTTCCCATCCTGTGTCTTACTTCTCTACTAAGTTCAGTTGGCCTCAGCTGAACTATTCGACCATAGAGAAGGAGACATTAGCGATGTTAACTGCGTTACAACATTTTTATGTTTATTTGGGGGCTGCCTCCTTACCTGTGGTGGTTTATACGGACCACAATCCGTTGGTGTTTCTGTCACGCATGTATAATCATAACCAGCGTTTAATGCGTTGGGCCTTGATGGCCCAAAAGTACAACTTGGAGATTAAGCGCAAGAAGGGTAATGATAATATTGTTGCAGATGGTCTTTCGTGAGGATAACGTAGTTTACCATGTGTTTCTGTTTGTTTGGTTTCTCGAGTACACTCAACTTAGAAAAGGAGTTTTTTTTTTGGGGGGGAGTGTTACGATCTGTGTCTGTGTTTTCTTTGTTTGGTCCCTCCCTTTTTGTTCTTGGCGTTGCTCTATCTCTTTGGAGCGTGTGCGTGCTCTCTCGCTCCCTCTCTCTTAGGTGGACGCACCTGTTCGTGATTTGAGTGGCTGATTGACGGAGCTGAGTGATATAAGCGCCAACGAGGAGGAGAAAGAAAAGGACGACAGATCTTGTGGGCTAGCCAGCAAACAAGCATTTCTTGAGATTTGTTTCTTTTCTTTTTTTGCTGTTAGTTGTTGTCTGTTAATTTAAGTTTGTCCGGTGTTTGGTATGTAGGTCAGGGGCTGTCTGGAAGCTCCCTCCTGATCATTGGACAGAGGAATGTATAGGGGCATTTGAGAATTTGAAGGCTACGCTGGTAAAACAAGTTCTGCTTGCCCATGCTGACTTCTCAAAACCATTTATACTGTCTGTTGATGCTTCAACGATTGGACTTGGGGCCATGCTTGGAAGTCCAAAATACGGAGGAAAGCCAAACGCCGACGTGTCTGGGTTCACAGCACCATCCAGAGGCGCACTCAACTTGGTGAATTTCACCGTCTTCTCCAGGAACTGTGCCTGGATGCCAGCCGCTTCAGGGTACCCACAGACGGCAACAAACATCTCCTCCATTTTCGACAACAGTGATAGACCGTACGTATCAATTAGCTCTTTTTCAACTTGCGCGGTAGACGTTCGTGGCAAAACGCGTCGCCCAATTCGCGTCATTCGCAACGCCCGGCGCGAATGATGCGTCTATTCGCGTCTTTGCATTGACTTTGTATGTAATCTACTTGCCCAAATTAAAATCGCGTTCGTTGTGAACACACCATGGGCCCTATCTTGCACTCGGCGCAAATTACTTTGTACACTGACGCATGTATCATTCGTATTTTGCACCCGCGCAAAGCGGACTTTTCCCTCCACAGACGCACGCCGGTAAACTAGAGAATGAACTTGCGCTCCCTGGGCGGTTCAGCGCAAAAAAGGAGGCGTGTTCCGGTGCAAACAATCCCTGGTGCTATTTTGCAGTTCCAGAAAACAATTGCGCCACTGACCAGAAAAAACCTAGTCTAAAGTCAGTGGCGCGTTGAGCGTGCATTCAGATGCTATTTTAAGCGCGCTTGCTTGGTCATAATACAGAGTGTGAACAATGCGCATACACTGTAGATCAGGGGTGCCCAATCCTGCTCCTGTCAATCGACTGTCCTGCACAGTTCATCTCCAACCCTAATCAAACACACCTGCCTTTAATTTTCAAGTGATCCTGACGTGCTCTGAAGACCTTAATTGGTTGCTTCAGGTGTGTTTGATTAGGGTTGGAGATGAACTGTGCAGGACAGTCGATCGCCAGGAGCAGGATTGGGCACCCCTGCTGTAGATGATGCTCTCATCTACACAGATGCATTTTCCTGTTTGCAAATGATACATTATTATAAGGAAAAATATTAAAACACGAGGGAAATCATTGTTGTGTCCATGACGATGGGAAAAATAGGCATAAAGCTTTTTACCCAAATTATTATATGCATCTACACTCACCGGCCACTTTATTAGGTACACCTGTCCAACTGCTCGTTAACACTTAATTTCTAAGCAGCCAATCACATGGCGGCAACTCAGTGCATTTATGCATGTAGACATGGTCAAGACAATCTCCTGCAGTTCAAACCGAGCATCAGTATGGGGAAGAAAGGTGATTTGAGTGACTTTGAACGTGGCATGATTGTTGGTGCCAGAAGGGCTGGTCTGAGTATTTCAGAAACTGCTAATCTACTGGGATTTTCACGCACAACCATCTCTAGGGTTTACAGAGAATGGTCTGAAAAAGAAAAAACATACAGTGAGCGGCAGTTCTCTGGGCGGAAATGCCTTGTTGATGCCAGAGGTCAGAGGAGAATGGCCAGACTGGTTCGAGCTGATAGAAGGGCAACAGTGACTCAAATAACCACCCGTTACAACTAGTGATCGACCGATATTGATTTTTTTTAACCGATACCGATACCGATTATTTGCATGTTTATGTGCCCGATAACCGATATGCAGAACCGATATTTATTTACTGTTATACTTCTGTTTTTAACACAATTATTACAACACAAATGAACCTGAACAAACCATTTTATTTATAACAATCACTCCCTCCTTGCATAGAAAAAAAAAAAAAAACTTTATATTTATACACAAATAAATAGAGGGGTCTGGGTCAAAAAAATAAAGTGCACTACTGTCTTTGATTAAAAATAAAAGCTTTGATTAGGTAGAAAATAAAGCAAAACAATTATTCTAACATATTGGGGGGAAAATTAAATTAGTCCTTCATGTTAAATTAAATCTTCAAATTACAATAAAAACATTTATATTATTACATTATATAATTTATATCTAAATTATACATATAATTTATAAGCATCAGCAGCAACAATGTTAACAATAGGCTAAATAAATTTTAAGTCTAATGTTTTCAAATGGAGAAAGTAATTGACAGGGGAGTCATATCACCTTTGCAGAAATGTAATTCATTTTAAACCGTTTTATAAGGTTTATGTGCCGTTTAATAGGTTTAAAGAGTGAGGAATAATTCACTGGGTAATATTAATTCACTGAATAATAATAGCTGGAATATAACATTGTCAGGAAAGTAACAAACAAAACAGCATAGCAAGCATCATCATCATAACTTTTTTTAAACTAATATGTTATTAATTAATAATATTTTTGTCGGTCTAGATCATGAAATGCTTTCTGACAAAGTGCTGTTTATCTATGCATTTACACAGAACTATAACTTATAGGCTACTCAACCTGCGATCGCGCGTGCAGATAATAAATAATTAATTTCCGCGATCGCGCGTGCAGATAATTAATTTCCACAAAGCGGTATATTTAGATGTGTATTAGCGAAATAATCACTGTGTAGTAAATTATAATATAATCTAGGGTGTTTAAACAAGATAATCTTGTCAAAAGTTTCATTCAGTGGCCGTGCTTGAGCATCTGATCATCAACCCAGTGAGTGCTCAGCAACATAAACAAACTTTTTTTTCCGAGACTAATGGTGAGCAAATACAACAGATAGATAGTTAAATTCTGCGCTTTTTATTTTCAACATGCACTCATTCATGTCTGTTTCATTTAATTCATGTAAAGTTACGTCTTTATTGGGGCATTACATGACGGATTACGCTACGTGACTCCATGAGTTCGTCTCAATTTTAGAACCAAGCTGCATAAATAAACTACCAGTAGGCTATATCAGGCATTTATGTCTCAAAACTTATTTCTGCATGTCTGTTATGTTAAATAATTAAAGCAAAGCAAGTAGAACATATACTTTACTTGTGCACAGAGTTGTTGTTGACTGATCTCCTCAGACGCGGGCTGCAATGGCGGAATTCTCAAAACGGCCACAAGATGGCGCCGTGTATCGGCGAATCCGATATTACAAAACCGATACCCGATTATGGGAAAATGCTTAAATATCGGGAAAAATATCGGTAAACCGATACATCGGTCGATCTCTAGGGTGGGCAGAAGAGCATCTCTGAACGCACAGTACGTCGAACTTTGAGGCAGATGGGCTACAGCAGCAGAAGACCACACCGGGTGCCACTCCTTTCAGCTAAGAACAGGAAACTGAGGCTACAATTTGCACAAGCTCATCGAAATTGGACAATAGAAGATTGGAAAAACGTTGCCTGGTCTGATGAGTCTCGATTTCTGCTGCGACATTCGGATGGTAGGGTCAGAATTTGGCGTCTACAACATGAAAGCATGGATCCATCCTGCCTTGTATCAACGGTTCAGGCTGGTGGTGGTGGTGTCATGGTGTGGGGAATATTTTCTTGGCACTCTTTGGGCCCCTTGGTACCAATTGAGCATTGTTGCAACGCCACAGCCTACCTGAGTATTGTTGCTGACCATGTCCATCCCTTTATGACCACAATGTACCCAACTTCTGATGGCTACTTTCAGCAGGATAATGCGCCATGTCATAAAGCTGGAATCATCTCAGACTGGTTTCTTGAACATGACAATGAGTTCGCTGTACTCAAATGGCCTCCACAGTCACCAGATCTCAATCCAATAGAACATCTTTGGGATGTGGTGGAACGGGAGATTCGCATCATGGATGTGCAGCCGACAAATCTGCGGCAACTGTGTGATGCCATCATGTCAATATGGACCAAACTCCCTGAGGAATGCTTCCAGCACCTTGTTGAATCTATGCCACGAAGAATTGAGGCAGTTCTGAAGGCAAAAGGGGGTCCAACCCGTTACTAGCATGGGGTACCTAATAAAGTGGCCGGTGAGTGTATAACCGAAGCTAATTTGGGTGGGTTTGTCCCATCCCCAATGTCACTTCTCTTTCTTTTACGGCCCTGACGAGAACATCGATCTCCTCGGCTGTGAACCGATTCTGAAGCGCACTGGTAAATGTGCCGTTATAATAGTATTGCGCCATGGAACAAGCGCACCTCGTTCATCATGCTCTTAAAGGGGATGTGATATGACGCTCTGATTGGTTTATTTCACGTTACGCCCAAACCACACCTATGAATAATGAAGCTACTTCAGACCAACCCCTTTTAAACTTGCGTCGGGTGCAAGAGTCATTTATCCCACCTGTAAAATAGCAACAGCGCCCAAGACCCGCCCACAAAGTTACTTGCGCTTCGCGCTTGATACTTGCATTTCAGATTGTTAAAATAGGGCCCCATAAGTTTTTCTTCTTGCTGCTATCTTTTACTGGGGTCTCCAACACATCGCTCGCGAGCCTGATTGGTATGAGCTCGGTCTCTCTCGCGCGCTATCGCTCGCTCGCGCAGTTCGCTTTGCTTTTGTCCAGTCCGGCGCCTCATAGATTGGAGGTAGCTCGACAAGGGGCCGTTCACATATCGTGTCTTTTGCGCTCTCAAGTTCGTTATTTCAAATGTAGGCGCGCGGAAAGCACGCTCATAATTGAAGCGACGCACTCATTTTTTCTCAGGCGCAGCGAGATGAAAACACCTCAACTTTTCAGAATGCCACAAGCGCACCGCAGTTCACGTGACACGAACCAACCAACTTCACCCTTTCCGTAACATAATTGAAAGCTCAATCAACACGAAGGAGGCCCGTGCACCCAAACACTATGGGTGTTTTTCTCTTCTCCGTAAATAAATCTTGTAGCAGAGCTACAGCAAGCGTTTTTCTGAGGTGGAAATCTATTAGCTACTAAAACTTAGTCGTTGTGGAGAGCGCAGTGTATGGTTGCATAGCAACAACAGACGCCACAGGAAAATCAGACAGAATTTAACTATTAATAATAAAAGATAAGCTAATGTGCATTAATGTTCGGTTCCTTGCCACTGTTGCCTTTGGGTTGCTCAGTTGGGGATATTCAAATTAATTAACCAATCATTAATACCATTTATCAGCCCTACCAAACATGGATGTCTTTTTTCCACTAATAAACGAACATTGTTATGTTGTTTTGATTGATACTGTGAAGCTGCTTTGATACAATCTGTATTGTGAAAGGCGCTATATAAATATAACTTGACTTAATGTAAAGTAATTTATCTTTTTTGACTCATTCTTTTTATAAAAAATATTTAAAGGCTGAAATATGTGAGGTTTATCTTTGTATAAAATCTTTTTTGTCAACTTTATTTGAATTTAATTTTACTATATGTGCCTATAGGGGTGGGCTGGGGATGGCAGGGGTTGGTGGCAATGTAAGATATTTGCCGCGGGGCGAGAGCTTCGTTAGCCTACCTTTCTCTTTTTTGACCATACATGTGTTTGCATCCCTGATCAGGCTCACAGGCTCAAATTTTGGGCAATGAAATGGGCCATATGCGATTAATTAAGCCACTGGCTGAATATAGTATAGTATGTTTTGACCTAACCGAAACTTGATATCTGCAAGCAGAGATGGGTTGCGAAGTTGGCTCCTTTTAAATTTGACATCAAATACATACCTGGCCCAAAAAATGTGGTGGCAGATGCCTTGAGCCGGGAACCTTTTGCCACTTCCAAAATTTTGCACAGACTTACCAGAACACCATATGACATCTCGAAGCTTGAAGCAGAGGCACTTGAGGTTGAGCGGGTGCAGGGTTGGTTTCATTTCATTTGCAGGGTATTGGTTTCATTCTATTTATACCATGTTCACTCGTTCACTCACTGCTATTTATACCATGTTCACTCATTCACTCATTGAAGTTTTGTATGTTGTTACACTGCACTCCTGAGCGTTTCTTCATGGTTTCCCATTTCCCGGTTCCTGGATTCCCTGCCTGTTCCTCGGATTGTTCTCCTGCCTCTGACCCCTGTCTGTGTTTCCTTGTTTTGTTTGTTTATTCGTTTGGACTGCTTACCTGTGTTTCGACCATTGCGTGTTTATTGGGTTACGTGTCTGGATTAACCCTAATAAAGCTGCATTTGGATCTCAACGTCCTTGTCTCCGAGCAGTTTCGTAACACTCTCTTTCACGGGATGTCATAGCGATGAGAGGCATGGATCAGATTTTCTCCTTGTTAGAAGTGTCTGATGGGGACTGTTATATTTTGATACAGAAACTGAGAGAAGCCGAGACTAAATCACATCACAACTGCATCATTTTTTGTTAAGAAGAAAACAATGCAGACGGAAACCAGCTACACTAGGAGTGAGAAACCAGCTTTTACAGATTTACAGACAAATGTTTTTCACACATCACTCAAACACAGAACCAGGAAACAGGAAACCCTTCAGTTTAGAGAAACTGAAACTGAAGTGCAGTTGAGCTGTTGTGTGTTTGTGTGTCTCATGCAGTAAAATGGCAGAAGCCATAATTTCTCAGGATGAGTTCCAGTGTTCAGTGTGTCTGTATCTCCTGAAGGATCCAGTGACCATTCCCTGTGGACACAGTTTCTGTGAGAGCTGTATTACAGGCTACTGGGATCAGGAGGATCAGAAGAGAGTCTACAGCTGTCCTCAGTGCAGACAGACCTTCAGTCCAAGACCTGCTTTAGCTAAAAACACCATGCTGGCTGAAGTGGTGGAGAAACTGAAGAAGACTAAACTTCCTGCTGACTGTAACTATGGAGCTGGAGATGTGCAGTGTGACGTCTGTACTGGAAGAAAACGCAAAGCCGTCAAGTCCTGTCTGGTGTGTCTGGAGTCTTACTGTCAGAGTCACCTTGAACAACATGAGAGTTTCGTTAAAAGAAAGAGACACAATCTGACCGATGCCACTGGACGACTGCAGGAGATGATCTGCCAAACACATGATAAACTCCTTGAGGTTTTCTGCCGCACTGATCAGAAGTTTGTATGTTTCCTGTGTACGATGGATGAACATAAAAACCACGACACTGTATCAGCTGCAGCACAGAGGACAGAGAAACAGGTATGAACTATAAACTAGACACTGATGAAATAATGTTGGCACTATTTTGTTCTCAACACTGAACTTAAGAGAAAATACTGTATGGTGAAAGACTCCAAACTTTTGTGAAACAGGCTTTGATGAAGCAACATAAAATAATTGAAAATATTCAGATTGTTTGACAAAATATATCTCTGTCAAGAATAAAAGTTAAATGCAGTGACAGACAAAAAACACTTTTCAGATCAGCAACTGGAAAAGGCATGACTTGGGTAGTAAAATAGGACCTGGCAGGACACAAGGGGATCATTTGACAACGATCTGCAAACACAAAGAATAAACACGCATGCTGTTCAACATGATGCTACACAGAAGAACACAACACCACACGCGGGCAGAAGAGCATATGGCCAAAGCAAACAAAAGAATGCATGCTTCCACAACAAGACAGAGTTCATGAGAACGAGCAAATGCTTATCTTGTGCACTCACAACTAGGGTTGGGCCGATAGACAATATCATCGTCCATCGCGATGGCTGACAGACATCACAATGTTTAGCCGGCATTGCGATTGACCTGTGAACTGGGAGAAGAATAGAGTTAACTGTTTTTCTATAAATTATATGTATTTAAATGTCTGAAACCTAAAATAAACATTATGTGGTTAAAAACACTAAACAGTTGTGATATAGCCTATGACATTTTTTTAATGACGTCCATTTTTGGCTCAGCGCCAGCCATAGCGCAAAAGCACAGTTTGAATCTGGCAGTGATGTCACGTCACTGTACATTCGCTCCTCAGCTGCTGCAGAGCGGGCCGACATCACAATTGCTGATGAGATATAGGAAAATATCTAGTGGAAAATGAGAATGTTATGAAAATGAGAATGTTACCCTTATTGATTTGTGGTGCAGAAGCAGCTGAAGGAGACGCAGAGGTCGTTCCAGCAGAGGATCCAGCAGAGAGAGAAAGATCTTCAGCAGCTGAGAGAGGCTGTGGCGTCTCATAAGGTGAGTCTGGAGAAGAAGAGAAGTTTGAGAAGTCTCAGACAGGACTCACTGAAGCTCACTGTGTGATTGTGATGTGTGTGTAACAGCGCTCTGCACAGACAGCAGTGGAGGACAGTGAGAGGATCTTCACTGAGCTCATCCGCTCCATTAAGAGAAGCTGCTCTGAGGCAACACAGCGGATCAGAGATCAGGAAAAGATTGCTGTGAGTCGAGCTGAAGGACGACTGGAGCGACTGGAGCAGGAGATCAATGATCTGAGGAGGAGAGACGCTGAGCTGGAGCAGCTTTCACACACACAGGATCACATCCATTTCCTGCAGGTAACAGAGATCTAGAAGAACAGGGTCATAGTGGACTTGAGCAAGAAACTATAATCTTAAGGTAAATTCTCTAAGGTAGATCTGATCAGCTTACTTTAAAATAGACTACACTTATGAATGTATTTCAGCTCTGGAAATCTCTTCGGAAACAAGTTTTTAGTTCTTTCTTCTGGTAGATATATTTATCTGCCTAATGGTGCGTTCACACCGGACGCGAATAGCGCATCAGGCACGAGTGATTTCAATGTTAAGTCAATGCAAAGATGCGTTACGCGTGTAGAAAAAAAAAAGCGAATACGCCTCATTCGCACGTCAAGTTCGAGCGAATGGCGCGAATTAAGCGCCTGGCGCGTTATGCGCGAATGATTTAGTTAGTGCTATTTGTGCATTCACGCGTTTGACGCGAATTCGCGTCTGCCGCCCGAGTTGAAAAACCTGAACTCCTGCGTCAATTCGCGCCACGTTAACCAATCAGGAGCCTGCTTGCTGTCACGTGGTGAAGTATCTGGATGCTGGATGCCTCGAAACATTATTTTGTAATATGACAAAATTCTGTTCTGTTCTAATGCACAACAAAGCAAATATTTTATCACATAAAAACTTGATTTAAATATGAGACATATTAATTTTGTATTGAATGCTTTCATTCCATTTCTAGATTATATGAAACATTATTATTGTAATGTAAAGACAACCAACATAGAAATTAGATTAGATCAGCCTTTATTTGTCTCACAGGTGAGAAATTTCAACATTACAGCAGAAAGTGGATAGCATGAAATACAGTAAAATAATAAGTGACATTAACATAATACCGTAATTCCTCAAATAAAAGCCGGGGCCTTTATTTACCTGAACTGCAGAAGGTAACAGGCTTTTATTTGAGGCAGGCTTTTATTAGAGACAGGCCTTTATTTAAAAAAAATGTAAATCATATTTCCGTCTGGGTTCCATGTTCCTTAAGACAAGTTCGTTTTCAATAAAGTTGTTAAAGTCCAAGAACCACGAGATACTGAAACCAGGGAGAATGCTCGGAAATGCAACGCAACAACAAACAAAACTTTGCTGTGAGTGATGGGGTGAACCAGGCTTATACGGGGTGAGATAAACAAGATGATGAGACACAGGTGAATGTGATAATGAGTCCTGATGAGTCCAGCCAGAGGATTATGGGAGATGTAGTTTGAGGGGGAATGGCAATAGTCTGATGTGGAGTGCCCTCTGGTGGCTCTCAAGGGCACTCCAGCTGGTGACCGTTACAATGTTATTGGCAGATGCTTTATCATCCAAATGAATTCCTAGAAAGTTCACATATAGTGTAAATGGCAAACGCTAGAATTTGTAGCTCTAATGTCATACAATGAATATGAGAAGGGCTGGATTGAGGAGAGTTACTAAAGAAGAGCCGCACAAATCTGACAGTAGTGCGGGTTATTGATGAAGTGTGGAGGTGATGAGCTTTGATTTCTGTTTTCTGTAGAGTTTCCAGTCTCTCTCAGCTCCTCCTGAATCTACAGACGTAAATGGCAATCCCTTCAGTTCTCTCTCCTCTTTTGATGGAGTGAGAGAATCTGTCCGTCAGCTGAGAAAGAAACTGCAGGATTTCTGCAATGTGGATCTGAAGAAGTTCTCTGACAGAGGTAAAGTCCTGGAGATTCTGCTCTCAGAAATGATCCTCCATCATCTCATATCATGTAGAAGATCATATTAGAAATGTCTTGAATGAACAGGTGTCAATTTCTCTTGACATGATAATCACACTCTTCATGTCTGTTGATTTCCACAGTCACTTCCACCAACATTGTTCCCAGGACCAGGAATGACTTCCTACAATGTAAGTCACTAAGAAAACATGCAGAGAAACTCACTGAGTGTGTTCATGTTCTTCCTGTAGAAAGTGAAAGAAAAACATGACAGAAGAGTTTTAGAGTTGATCATGTAAATTATGATTTGCACAGGATATCTGGTAAACTGTATTGAGACACTGCTGATATGTTGAACATGAAGAGTTCAGATACACTGAAAATATATAACACTGAGTAACACTTTATTTTAAGGTCAAGTCACCTTTATTTATATAGTGCTTTTTACAATACAGATACACAGTGATAACATGAAAAAATACAACAAAGTTTGTTTCTAGAAGAAAATTGCGCCATCGTCCACGTTAAGCAAGGCAAATCAACAATATTGTTTGTCAACAAATTTGTCACTTTTTTGGTGCGAGCAAATACGCGTTGTTTTTGTGTGACCCTTTAAATGCAAATAAGCTGCTGCTCCCCGCCCCCGTTCAGATCCTTTACACTAGCTTCAGATAACAAAACACATGAATTTCACCCATCCAAAATCACAGAAATAACCAGTAGCAAGTGCAGCCTTATGGAGAGACTCAGGAAGAGCTTCAACTTTTAGACGCACATGGATGTTTCTGAATGGTTAGTGGAGACATGTATGTAGTTGTTTGGAGTTACATTGATTTATCTCATCGACTTGCCTGTATTGTCAAGTTTAACTTCTACACAAGTGTCCACAGTTCCCTGAGGTCTTTATAAGACAGCTGTGACATTTTTTGGTCAATAGTGTTCAGTGCTCGTCTGTGCAGCAACGACAGAACAGTTTCATGCTTTGCTGGAACTTTTGCCATTGCGTTAGAACTGGTTACACTGTTGTCGCTTGCTAAAACCAAATGGCGGCTGGTGTGTGTAAATGTGCAGATTAAGGGGCGGTAATATTAGGTAACACTTTATTTGTAGGGGTGTGCATAAGACTGACATGATACTGTCATAAACATGACATAACACCTGTCATGAACATGGAGTCTTTATGAATGTTTATGACTGTTGTCATTAAGTGTCATTCGGTAAATTATGAAACTTTTAATGCAAAGTTGACATTGTTTAAAATGTTTTTGTTATGACAACTTGACATTAACAAAGACAAAAATGTCTTTGTTATGACAACTTGACATTAACAAAGACCAAAAATGTCTTTATGACAACTTGACATTATGCGGTAATAACTTGACAGGGATGAGGGTGGGAAGATCATTCCACCTGCATGGAACCGTGAATGAGAATGTTCTGGAGAGTGATTTTGTGCCTCGCTGTGAGGGTACCAGGAGCCGTCGCTCATTGACCGATCGTAGGTTTCTGGTCGGGGTGTAAACTCGTAGGAGTGAGTGAAAGTAGGACGGAGTCAGTGGTAGATCTGTAAGCAAGCGTCAAAGCCTTTAATTTGATGTGAGCAACAAGTGGTAGCCAGTGCAGAGAGATGAACAGAGGAGTGACATGGGCCCTTTTGGGCTCGTTGAAGACAAGACAGGCTGCAGCGTTCTGGATCATTTGTAGAGGTTTAGTTGCACATGATGGAAGTCCAGCCAAAAGAGCATTGCAGTAGTCAAGCCTAGAGATAACCAGGGCCTGGACTAGAAGTTGTGTTGCATGCAGAGGAGAGAGTTGAATGTTTTGAAAAGTGTTCGTGTGTTAAGAGGTGCTGTTGATCTTGTTGTGGAAATATGAAGATTTCGCAGCATGAACATCAACAGAAAAGGAAGAGAGCAGGGATTGATACATACTCAGGTCAGATGTGTCTTTTGATTTGCGCCATTTCGTCTCTGTCGCCCTGAGTTTGGTCCAGTGTTCACGAAGAACCTCAGATAACCAGGGGTTGGAGGGAGTAGCGCGTGCTGGCCTGGAGGAGAGAGGGCAGATATTGTCTAAAGAAGAAGTTAAAGTGGAGCATAAAGTGGGGGGGGGGATAAATAACTACAATATGGATCCTAATGGGAGTTGTAAGTGTAAAGCATGATATTCAAACGAGTTGTTATTGCATAGAGAAGAGAGAGTTGAGTATTTCCAATTGTTAGAAATGAGAAGACTTGTACCTCCCAGTCTGACGAGGGGTGTGAGAGAAAGAGAAGTTGTTGGAGAGAGCAGCAGTGGTTGCTGAGTCTTCTGGACGGATCCAGGTCTCAGTCAAGCCTAAAATATTAAGAGTAGAATGAGATGCAAAGGCTGGAATGAAGTCAGCTTTATTGACTGCTGACTGACAATTCCATAGACCCATTGAAAGAGAGAGAGGTGTGTGTGTGTGAATGAGAGAATAGGATGCAGATTAGCAGTATTGCGCTGCCTTCTGTGTGTGAAGAGAGCACGTTGTCAAGAGAAAGGAATATATTGAAAGCACATGTTGAGTAAAGGAAGTACGATGCAAGTGGGAAAGGAAGGAGGGAAGAAGATACATAACTGAAACGCTTTTACATGTCAAACATAACTGATCATTAAACACTAACACGCAACACAAAATATCACTTAATTTCAACATTTACTCTCCTGGTCAATACCTATGGAAAGCATGCTGGAAACTAAAAATCCACTGCCACAAGTTAATTCAACACTAATTATTCAGATAGTTCAAATGGATTAAGTCAGGGGTGCCCAATCCTGCTCCTGGCGATCGACTGTCCTGCACAGTTCATCTCCAACCCTAATCAAACACACCTGCCTTTAATTTTCAAGTGATCCTGACGTGCTCTGAAGACCTTAATTGGTTGCTTCAGGTGTGTTTGATTAGGGTTGGAGATGAACTGTGCAGGACAGTCGATCGCCAGGAGCAGGATTGGGCACCCCTGGATTAAGTGAACCTGGATTTTACATATTTACGTGGATTTTACACAATAAAATGAGGTAAAGACAAAATGTTCAGTAATTGTGTGGTTTTAACTCGTTTTAATTGTTTAACAAGCACTAACAATCATTTTTACAGTGTACATTAAAAGATCAGATCCATAGTTGATTCTGATTCTGATATGTTTTATCTCCATCAGATTCCCATCCACTCAATCTGGATCTGAACACAGCACATAAAAACCTCCGTCTGTCTGAGGAGAACAGAGTGATTAAATTCACTGACACTCTCACAGTCCAGCCGTATCCTGATCATCCAGACAGATTTGATGTGTGTCAGCAGGTGTTGTGTAGAGAGAGAGTGTGTGGACGCTGTTACTGGGAGATCGAGTGGAGTGGGAGATGTGTGTGTATATCAGTGTCATACAAGAGCATCAGCAGGAAGGAACGTAATGAGTCTCGGTTTGGATATAATGATCAGTCCTGGAGTTTGATCTGCTCTTCCTCCAGTTACTCATTCAGACACAATGAGATATGGACTGATCTCCCTGTAGAGCCCATCAGCAGGAGAATAGGAGTGTATGTGGATCACAATGCAGGAACTCTGTCCTTCTACAGCGTCTCTGACACAATGAGCCTCATACACACAGTCCAGACCACATTCACACACACACTCTATCCTGGGTTTAGGGTTTATTCTAGATCATCAGTGAAACTTGTTGAATCAGAATAGACTGTACAGAGATTCTACCCATAATGCTTTGAGCTGCATGATAAATCAGTGACACGCAGGCTTGACTAGATAATCTGAGATAAGAGGTTTGATGCAGAAAGACGATGAACACATATTTACTAAACATAAGGGATAAACTCCAGCAGGAAATGTATAAAACAAGACAATGAACATAAAAATGACTGAGGGTTTAACCCTCTGGGGTCTGAGATCACGCCGGCGTGATCTGGTCGCTTTTTTTCTTATCAGTGCAAAAGAGACTTAAAATACTCAGTTGATTTTGATCGTACATATAAGTGTTGTACATCATTAGATCGTGTTAAGTGTCTATTTTTTTTGTGGATACTCACAATAAAAACAAAGTGTTGTGCTTTTCACCAAATAAAGAAAAACAAACATGATGCGAGTTCTGCGTTCTCTCTGTCTGTGAAGTCCATTCTGAAACACGTCCTAAGATTAACTGTAACTCCGCGATTACTTGTCACACAGGCACGAATATTTTTCTTTATGAAGCTTGAATTCTCTTCTTTTAAATGAAGTAATTTATATAAAAAACAAATATTCTCAGTTTATGCAATCCGTTTGAAACCAAGGAGAGGTCCTGTTTTTTCTTTCTCCCCTCATTATTTTTAATGAGTTGAGGCCGCCACGCCCCCGGCGCTATTCACATGTAAATAGTTTAGGTGATCGCACACGCCCCCGATCAATGCCATAAAAACACAAAGATTCTTCATGAGATTCACTGATAGTTCATCGCGTTTTGAGGATGGCACGCTACTCCGGTGAAGAAGCCCTTCAGATGATTCTGGACAGCGAGGAAGAATTCACCTTTTCCTCAGAGTGCAACACAGACGACAAACGGCTGCATTTTGAAGAGCGAATTGATCCCGCCGAGGATACAAGTTCAGAGTAAGTTGTTTAGTGTTATATACTTCTTTTTCTGATAATATAGAACTATAGAATTTTCAGACTATATTTTGCTTCGTTTTGGCTAGCTTTTGACATACTACGTGAAAGATTGCCTTACAATATCCCTAACATTCGTGTATGCTCAAGTGTAAACTTTCAATGTGATAACGTTACTCTCTAAACATTTGTATATTAAATATATTTCACTCAGTTTTGATTAGCTTATGCATAATGTAGCTTATTTGCGAATATCTGCTTAGGTGTAAATATAATGTGATTTAGTGCACATATATTTCAGCCTCCGGTAAAATACTGTCTAAATACTAGACATTATATGTTTATATATAAATGTTCTGTTTTGGTTAGCCTATGACACTGCTTATCTTGCTAAAATACTGCCTTATGCACAGATGATTGTGAATACAGTGTAAATGTTTGAAATGCTCTAAATGTGTGCGGTCTATATGGCCCATCAACACTCGCGGTGTATAGATATTTCGCGGTGTATAGATATAGATATTTCTCCGTCCTATGGCCCATCAACAGATATACATTGTGCGTCCATACCCATTAATTGCCCATCAGTTTACTTTGGATTATGTATGCTAACAGTTTTGTTGTTGTTGTTGTTTTATAGAAATGTGTCTGCATCACGCACTCCTTCTCCAGCACCTCGCAGAGGGGAACGCAGGCGTCGTTCAGTTCTCCGTGCGATCGAGAATCATACTGAGTAAGTGCACAGACGTAATATTTACATTAGTGATCAGTGTTGTGCTAGTTACTAAGAAATTAAGTTTTTACTACATGAATGAATATTTGAGCAATACAATTGTACCTCGATCATTCTTGTTAGTTCATAGTAGGCCTACATTATCTAAGGTAATAACAGATACAATAAAAAAATTAAACTCAATTTAAAATGTTTAAGTAAATGTTGAAATTAAAAAACTAACAATGAATGATACTTCTACAACATTTATTAACCCTTTAGAACCTGAAGCTAAAATAGGTGTTTTTCACATATTTAGATTTCAGTCAGGACCACTTGAGTCAAGAATACCAAAAAACATTTATTTTCCAAAATATTTATTTGCATGATTGATAAAGTTACATTTGGCGGTATGGCTCTGTTCTAAATTACCCATCCTTTTCATGAGCTCCATGAAAGCTAGTCGGGTAACAGCAGCAGCTTCTGGGGACAATCTCCCATTTAAAACTGGGAAAGCAGCAAACAAATCCCCCAATTGAGAACAGAGCATGCATCAGTGAAAACAGAATGACACTGATTAAGTTAAACAGAGTTAAAGGAGGAGCTAGGGGAGGAGGTGGGTTGCAAGCATGCAGTGGAAGCAACTAAGCAGACATACTGAAAAATGGCTTTAAATAGGCCCTTGATTGAAAGAACTGAAGGCGTATGAATTGGATCAGCTGATCGACTGGTATCAGCTGATAGCTGAGCTTGACTACGCGGCCTGCCTGAACTAACGCTGAACGCTAGATTTCAGTCAGGACCACTTGAGTCAAGAATACCAAAAAACATTTATTTTCCAAAATATTTATTTGCATGATTGATAAAGTTACATTTGGCGGTATGGCTCTGTTCTAAATTACCCATCCTTTTCATGAGCTCCATGAAAGCTAGTCGGGTAACAGCAGCAGCTTCTGGGGACAATCTCCCATTTAAAACTGGGAAAGCAGCAAACAAATCCCCCCAACAGACCATACCAGGCAATCATCCCTGGCTCTTTTGCTAAACGAAGAGCCAGGAGAGGATCGAAATGAGCGTTCAAGAAGCCAACCTTATTTAGTTTATAGGAATAAGCTAAAAATTTACGTGAAGATAGCCAGAGAAAATGAAGCTGTAATTAAAAGCCAATTAATTACTGGAGCAATATTTATTTCAACTACAGATCACAAGCATCACTCATAGCTTTCTGAGCCTCAAGGATGGCTCGAGTATCTGGCCGGAGATACCGTTCATAAGCTGCCGAAGACCATCTCCCCATAGCTTTAAGGGTAGAAACGGGAGCAGAGGAAGCAGCCGTTGTAGCAGCCCCTATGCGCAATGAATGAGCTGAATACCGCCCTGGGGGAAGCCCGCAGTATTGACAAAGCAGGCGGAAGCGGGATGCAAACCAGGCTCTGGACATAGGCTTCCCCTCCTCCGTTGCAAATAATGGGTCCTCCGGACGAGCTTGAGGACGACTCCTCAGATAAGCCAACATAGAAGACAGAGGACAAAAAGCAGAATTAGTTTCAGAAACGTAAACAAAAGCTCCTTCCCTATTCCTATCAGATTTTGAGTGTTTCAAAAGTATGGTGAAGTGGTGAGAACAAACTGAAACATCAGAAATTGTGAGGTCATGTGACGGATTAAAGGAATCTGTGCGTGTTGAGAACTCGCCACCTCTGAGAAAGCCATAGAAAGCAGTAAGCAAAACAGATTCTAACATCATATCAGTATAAAGCCCAAAGCATCCCGCTCTCAGGTGTGATATTAATTTTCTCAAAAGTGGAAGTGTGAGAGGGAGACGATGATCATTGCCTTTAGGCTTCTCTTTTTTAAGTCCATTAAGCAGGAGACGAATCGATGAATTCTCGAGCAAGCTGGAGGTAGATGGATCCAAGCAGCGCAGGTGGAATTGGATGCCGGCGATCATACTTTTAATGGATGAAGGCTGCATTTTACGGGACTCAAAACAGTGAACTATAAAAGCACTAACATATGAAACATTGACAGGAAGTACATTTACAGAGAAGGTGGCACAAAAAGAACTAAAATGAGACCAAGCAGTGTCATACATTTTTAATGTCGATGTTGCTAGACCACTGCGCATGTACTTAGCTGCTGAATGAAAATAAGATTGAAGGGTCATGTCTAATCTATTACGGTTTGGCTGAAAGGAGGGCAGACCAAGCTGGTTGATGCTGAACCCGGACACAGGAGGTGGAATTTCTGAAATTCAAATCGAGAAAGTGAATCAGCAACTTGATTGTTTAAGCCTGGAATGTGAGCAGCTCGAAAAACGAAGTTATCCAAAACCGATACCCAAGTAAGGCGCCTGACGAATCTGTTGATAAACGGAACTGATGAGCGACCCTTGTTAATAATATTAACAGTTGCCTCATTATCGCAAAAAAACAGAATTTGTTTTCTGGACCATTGTTTGCCCCACAAAATACAAGCTATCACAATGGGATATAATTCAAACAGAGCGGTAGACATATTATCATTAGGCATGGATATCAGCTCCTTTGGCCATTTACTAGCAAACCACTGACCATTAAAAACCCCCCCAAAACCGACAGAAGGCGTGGCATCTGTGTACAATTTAAGGGCTGCAGAAGACTCCAGATCATCATAATGAAAAAAAGAAATGCCATTCCAATTATTAAGGAGCGAAGACCAGAACCTGAGATCTGATCTGCAGCCTGCATCTAGGGTAACTATGTCCTTAAGATTTTTAACTGATTTGGATAGATCGAGGAGTCTGGCAATAAAAGACCTGCCTTGAGGAATTATACGCATCGCGAAATTAAGATGGCCTAGTAGAGAAAGCAAATCTCTTTTTGAAAAACGTGTGGACATCTGAGCATTTCTCATGATTTCTCTGATGCGATTTAATTTCTCAAGGGGCAACGAGGCTTGCATTAAATTAGAATCTAATGTAATGCCTAAAAAACTCAATAACTTTAAGAGGGCCTAAAGTTTTCTCCTCAGAAAGGGGAACACCTAAATCGGCGAAAGTGTGTTTTAACGCCGAAATGCATCTCTCTGGCTTTGCATTTTTATAATCTACTAGCAGAAAATCGTCTAAAAGATGGAGCACGTGCGGTATTTTGCAGTTATTAAGAAGAATCCAACATAGCGCCTCTGAAAGTGTATCAAATATTTTTGGACTACTGCGACACCCAAAAGTAAGCCTAACCGAAAAATATAATTTTTCCCTCCATTTAATTCCAATTAAATGCCACTGCGATGGATGTAAAGGCATGACTTTAAAGGCGTCTGTAATATCTGCCTTTGCGAGCCAAGCACCCCTACCTGCTTGTTTAATGAATTTAATTGCATCGTCGACAGTTGCGTAAAAGAGAGAAAACGGAGCTAAAGGAATAAGACTGTTGATACTTTGAGTGGCGTCATTGTGAGGGGCAGACAAGTAAAAAATTAAGCGCTTCTTCCCTGAATATTTCCGAGTAGCTATCCCTATAGGATTAATCCGACAAATTGAGAAAGGAGACTTATCAAAAGGCCCAATCAGGAATCCTTTCTTAACTTCCTTTTCCAACAAAATATCAACAATTTCAGGTTCTTTAACAGCAGAAAGCAAATTATTACAGGAAAAAGAAAGATTAGGCAACCATAACAATCCTGCAAAAAAACCTTGAATAAGTCCCGTTAATAAATAATTGACGAAGCAGCGGTTGGGATGATTTTTTAGTGCCTGTCCCAGCTTTGGAACATTGACTGGGGTTGATGGCTTTATTTCTTTTTCTCCTTTTTCATAAAGCGGGTTCGTCTCGGGCACACAGATTTTGGGTGGCCGTCCCCGCAGTAACTACAAGCATGAACATATTTACAATTATAGAATTTGCAAACATTTTCATTAAAATTATAGCACAAAGGAGTAGCGAATGGTGTTACCTTCGAGTCAACAGTTTGAAAACCAGGCTTAGAAGTTAGAGGAGACACAGATTTTGGGCATAGATTGAGAGTGTGAGAATGAGAGCCACAGATCGAGCAGGAGAGAGCTTGATGACCAGTGAAATGTCTACTTATGAGGGTTAAGTCGACTACAGACCAGTCCAATCTCTGATTAAAACGTTGAATAAACATAGCAGCTTTTGCAGAGAATGATTTGTGATAGTCATAGAAGAGAGTTTCTCCATAAGTCAAAGCCAAGTCAGAAATAATTGCTAAATATGTGTCCAGCTCGGCTCTACGAGACGGATAGATTTCGCAAATGACATCTCTGTAAACTCCAAATGCCACGTTAAATTCAGCTAGTGTTAACATTTTTGAAAGCCGGGGATCGCTGTCTTTAAGCATAACGGACACATCGCCGCAATCAACAACACGCTTCTCACTCATTTCTGAGCACAGTAATATTTTTACAAGATTGACATCATTACCTGCCACGATTTGGCTTCTCAACTGATGAGAAATCGCCGCAGCCGGCGGAAAGAATGGAGAGCCTGAAGACACGGGAACTGCACTTCCCATCGTTCTTCGCGGAATAGTCGCCGCGTTGACGACGTCATCATCCAGCTGCGGTGTAAACACGGGCGCCCGCGACGTGCCTGAAGTGGAATTCTCGAAGGACGGGCCGGAGAAGAAAAGATTTGCCGAGGACCTAGATGATGGACTGGACTCCAAAGCCTGAATTCTGGAGTTCATGTCGGAGAGCGAAAACTGAATGCTGGACAATGCTGATAACACTGGATCATTGCTTTGGACTGAAGAAGAGTTGACTGCTCGATTTGAGACGGCTGGACCACCTGCCCGCTTGGGTGCAACATCAGACGAAGTAAAAGCCGGGTCGATGTTCTTTCTCTTTTGCGGCTGTTTCCTGCCGGAGAATGGAGGAGGAGGAGGAAGATCTGCTGCTGGAACGTCAGTTTTTTCACAGAGCAAAGCAAACAGTTCTTTATGCGTAGCTCCAGTCGGTGCCGGGATATCGTGTCTATACAAGGTTTCCAGTAACTTCGGCAGTGGCCAATCAATGATGCTAGGAGGACTAAAAGATTTACTCGCAAGGCGAGAGCTCCGACGGACAGAAGCGTTGCTTTCGTCTTGAAAGGCTTCCTCTGCTTGATTTAACTGTTGCTGCGATTCTTCAATGGATTCAACTTGCCACGGATCTTCGTCAAGTGCGGTGGTAGACATGATCAGCAGCAGTTGAGTGAGTACAGCAAAATATATGAGTAATCTCATTGTATTCGAGAAGATACGTTTGCAAGCATGCAGTGGAAGCAACTAAGCAGACATACTGAAAAATGGCTTTAAATAGGCCCTTGATTGAAAGAACTGAAGGCGTATGAATTGGATCAGCTGATCGACTGGTATCAGCTGATAGCTGAGCTTGACTACGCGGCCTGCCTGAACTAACGCTGAACGCTAGATTTTTGGACTGTAAAATTCTAAAACAAAGTGCTATCTTCATGTGCAAGGTGTCATTTTTTTCAGAAACAGATTAGCTTTCAGCAAATTACAGTTATTGACCATTATTGTGTGTGGTGAGTTTGTAAATAGAATTTAAATAGACAAAAATAAAAAAAACTACAATACATTTTCTGATTTTTATTTAGAAAAAAACTGAAAAAAATCACGAACGAAAGACACTTCATACACATGCACCACATGCACACTCCGTGCAGCTTGTAATCTCCGTGCTCGTGCTGCCTCACGTGTTAACGTAAACAACTCAGCCAGTGAGTTTGTTATGTGTCCTCTCGCTCTGTATAATGCTAGCAGTCTCTTCAGTGCTCTTGTACTGTGTAACAGCGCACACTTGTTTTTTACAGATGTGACAATGAACATGTCCAGGCACCTGTCCCGAAGAGAGCCAAGGCAAACAAGCAGGCAAGAAACAGGCAGTCCACTCTGTCATGGAAAACAGAGACTGATGTTGACATGGTTCCACAGACTGTGCGATTCCTTCCTGCACGGGAAGCTGGACCGCAACTGAGTTCTGTAGACTCGCATTCGCCCATGAGTCTACTCAAACTATTTTTTTCAGAATGCTCAGGCTGCTAAGGCAGCTGCAAAAGGCTGCAAATATAAATGGACAGATGTCATTCAACGGGGCATAAGCATTTACTGTGAGATACCTGCCTTTACTTTTGTTTATTTATCGCTCACAATTGCTTTGTTTATAGCTGACTGATTATTTATTTATTTTACTCACATTTGATTTGCTTAGAGCAAATTTAGAACATTTAGTTTCTCCACACAGAGGAATTACAATAAAACAGATTGAAAAACAAAACCTTTGAATCTCCTCTCATTCTTTGTTCAGGCTGCTTCACCCTAATGGGCCATTGGGGGAGTGTCTGTCACACCCCTGGTCTGAATCTCATTAATATTCATGGGCTATTACCACTCCCACGCATAAACCTCTTCAGACAAAAAAACTGTCATACAAAGTATAAATTAGTGTTTCGTTTTATGTGAACGATTAGATGGGATGATTTTCACATCATTTTGAAGCCAGAACTCGAAGCTACAACATCCATTTGTCAAAAGTCTTGTGGACACATATTTAGTATTTGTTTTGTGGTCTTATTTCAGCAAGTTTCATTTTTATTTTTTTCAATAACCACGCATAAACATTATTCTCTTAAAAATACAAACATGTACGTAGATGTTAATCACATATTATCGTAACCCCGTTTGTGCTATATAGAGTGAATTTACACCTTTGCCATTAACATGTTTATAAATAACTGAAAAAAGCACAAATGTCAGAGCATGTCAGAACATCCCAATAGCCCCAAAAACACTGCAGACCCCAGAGGGTTAAAGGTGCTCTATGTAACTTTTCTACTAAAATTAATCCCTTTTTTATTACCTGTGTGTGAAGGGGTTGCAATCACACATTACAATGATCCACTTGTCAGGTTTTGCTATTACCTCTGAAGGCCAGTATTCCTATTTTTATGTGAAGGCTCCGGGTCGGATTTCCCACGAAATCCATCGGATGTGACGTGCATGCGCTCCCGAGCCTCTCTCCTTTATATACAGTCTATAGACGGTCAGGGAGTTACGTCCGGTCAAAGGCACACGTGTTTCGGTTTATATCTCGGTCAATCTTTGATCAATATTCCCAAGACTCAAATCGTTCGTAGTGCTGGACGGGGCCTTTCGAACGAGCCCACCCCTGAGGTCCAACTCGCCCGGGTCCCCGAGTTATAGCCGTTCAAAATCGGAGGTCCCAGCGAACGGCGATCAGGTAGGGGGCGTCCCCGGGGCCCGCCACTCTAGCGTTCAGGCAAGGGTCCCCCTGGGACCTCCTCTCCTTGAGCTCGCTGGGTCTTCGCGTTCAAGAGATACGAGCGGTTCACTTCTGAGATCGTGGCGTCACCGGCGTCCGCCATTTTGCACCGCGCCCGATGGTTTTCGGCTAATATCTCCGCGAAAACACCACCAAAAATTATGAAACTTATATGGTTCTTTTCAGCTCGACTAGATGGTTCCAGTGAGCTACGAGCTCGCCGAATCCGTCGAGCATTCGCCGAGATATTTGTGTAATAGACGGTATTGCTTATGAGTTCGAGCATGAGCGCTCTTGTAAAAATTTACTGCAATCTGAAACTTCACCGTTAGAGGCCGCTAAAAGTTCCATAGAGCCCCTTTAAATACACAAGATAACAAGGGACTAAATGAAGGACAGGTGATGGTGAGAAGTTGTCATGGTTACAAACAAGGGTTGCAATGGAAATGGAAACAGAGGAACCAGGAACTAAACCACAGGAACTGAAAACCAGACACAACAAGACAAAAGGAATTTTTACAGAGACATGCATGTCATTAGCAGCACGATGTTGTAGTCTCTTACTTTCTCTTTAAGCCTGCATTAAAACTACAGCTGAAGATCTGTCAGTGAAATAAAGAGAAACCCAGAAAAAAACAGGCAAGGATACTAACAGAGAAAAGAGAGGAAATATGAGACACAAAATGAGACTCACTGCAAATATGTCTGGATGATACGAGTAAATCCAAGACTTTCAGCTCTAGACTCACTTTAAGACTTTCAAAGATGATCTCAAAAGACAAAGACAAGATGCAAAAGTTAGAAGCAACAATGAAAGAAATACAGGAACAGAAAGTCAATGTCGAGGGAATTAAGACACAAATTACAAATTATCAAATATTGTTGATAAATTCCTGTGTAAATGAAGAATCTAATGATTCTCAATAGAAACCTGTTTGTGTGCGTGTATGTGTGTTAATTCAACCATACATCTGTTTTGTGCTTTATTTTCTTTGATATAATTAATTTATAATCATTAGTCGTGTTTGTATTTGTCATTTGATTTACACCCTTTATTTCATCATTTATTAATTTTATTATTCATTTATTTATATTTGTAATGTTATGTTACTTATTTTCCTGTCACTGTTGTTTAATCTTCTAATTGTGGGATTTAACAGAATAAGGCATGTGTGTTTGTGTACATTTTAGTGACTTTACATTGGCTTCCTGTAAAGTTTATAATTGATTTTAAAATCGCTGTTTTTGTGTACAAGGCTCTATCTGGTGTTGCACCAAAATACATTAGTAATGTAACAACTGAGACAATCAGATGCGTAACTATTTGTTACATTTAACAATTAAGCTTTAAAGCCCACTCTTAGTAATGAAATATCCCACCAAAAGAAGCAAGAGAGCAGAAAAGGCCTCAGTCGGCAGGGTGACCATTAGATACGATTATTTTATTGTTGTTAAAAAATGTGGTCATGTGGTCAAGACAGAGGCCATATGAAAGACCTACAGCCAGAGCCGGCGATTGCTATAGGCGAACTAGGCGATTGCCTGGGGGGACAAAAATGTTTGCCCTCTAGTGTCTCCCTTGGCCTACTTCCCATTAATCATAGAATTAGAATGACAAGCAAAATAAAACATATTTATTAAACATGATCAGTCATACGTGTAATTACTTGTCAACTTGATTATTAGATTGAATTGATGATTATTGTCAATCATTTCCTAACGGGGGGAGGGGGGAGTTGCGTTACGTTACGTTAGGCAAGTGCTGGCGCGTTGATCAACAATGAAGCGGTCTAAACTCTCTGGTGCACAGGAAAGAAGGAGGAGAAAGGAACAAGTTAAAAAGAAAGCCCAGTATAGAGGTTAGTCTTCTTATCTCAGCCATTCAAACGAAATAAATGTACTTAGTATTGTGCACAGGCATGTACTGGCCATCGGGACTACCGGGAGATTCCCGGGGGGCCGACGTGCTTTTTGGGCCGATACACCTCATACTTTTTTTTTTCTCGGAACGGCCCATAAAACTCGTACGTCGGTGGCCCTATCGTTTTGTTTTGTTTAATTGGTAGTGCTGGGTTACTTCCAAGTACTTACTTTCAAGAATAGACATTTTTACAAAACTTATTATGAAAGTGTCCTTTATTGCATTTGTTTTACAATATATGGTAAAACTCAATCTTGCCTAGGGCAACCAAAGGGCTAGAGCCGGCCCTGCCTACAGCCCTTAAAACAGACTTTCCTGCATTCATTTATAGACAAACTGATCAATAAATGACTGGGTGCTGTCATGGTCATATTGATAACACTAGAATCCCCTTCAATCGCTCTAGCAAACGCTACGATTTCACTAAGAGCATCGTGAAGGAAGATATTATACGCAGCCAAATCTGTAGAGTTAATATCCCTCAGATTCATACTCCTACGCAATTCAATACTATTAATCCGGGGTTGAGGTAAAACCTGATAGCCGTTTACAGCCCCGTCCTCACGAATCAGTACTTCAATATCAGCACGACTTACCATCGATGGGTGTAAAGTGTCGCTAGTTGATGGTCTATCAATACCAGTACTGCACGCCGGCGGCGACATACATACATCAGTACATACATTACCTGCGGGAGGGGCATTGCTACCCGCTTGGATCTCAGTGATGTCATCACCTGTAGCGCCATTGATAGACAATGGGGAATCAATATCGACATTACCTGTGGTGGGGGGAAAAGCATCGATAGATGCTGATTCATGTTAATTTTTTACTGCATAGCCATCTTGTACAATTTGTATATTGCATTCGTTTAATGTTTCCTGTAACCGCTCACATGGATTACTATTAGGGAATTGTTCAATAGCTATTTCTAAATGCTCTAAAGTTACTTAGAAGTTTGTGACGATGGATCTACATTAAAAGAGGATGCTACGAATTCTGGATACGTATTTATAATTTTTTGTAACCCATCACACAAACTACGGGTACTACCCATTTGCATTTCAAACATCTGTTGTAGCTGGTCTGAGAGATTTTGGTCTGGATGGCATTGTGCATCAAACCACTATTGACCAGGGCCGGCCCTGGCCAATTTGCTGCCCTAGGCAAGATTTCACCTTGTGCCCCTGGAATTTTGTTCATAAACTTACACAGAAACAAACTGTGCAGCTTTGTCTTGTTTTTCTTTATTTTGAAAATATTTTGGAACACACACACAACGTATTATAGATACAATATAAATATGTTTATATTATATTATGTTATTGCAGAAAAAACTATATTACAGAAACCTTGCTTTGCTTTCCTTGCCTTTCTTACAGCATATGTAACATTCCAAAAATTATAAATAAGAGCATTGCACAAAAAATAAATAACTATACACAAACTTGAATGCACTATGCAAAATGTATAGCAAATGTTCTAGTCAAGTCAAGTCAAGTCACCTTTATTTATATAGCGCTTTTTACAATACAAATTGTTTCAAAGCAGCTTTACAGAGATAACAGGAAAACAATGTTGTAATAGTATTGTTAAATTCAAAATTAAACGTTAAATGTACCCAACTAAGCAAGCCAAAAGCCAATGGCGACAAAGGCGAAGAGAGGCGAAGAGAGGCGAAAAAGGCAACAGTGGCAAGGAACCAAAACTCCATCAGGTGACAGAATGGAGAAAAAAACCTTGGGAGAAACGAACGAACAGTGTATGATTATGAGTTAGGCAGCATAATGTCAGGAGTCAGATGTGATCAGAACTTTCACGATATTTATCCAGTTCATCTGGTTGGGTTGGGTCATCTGGCCGGTGAGGAGATGAGTGTGTTGAGGTGTCCATGGGCTTTCACAGTGTTGATGGGCCTGGCTCATCAGGGATGCATTGTCATCGTGTCCAGGTGATGGTCCTTCCTCAGATCTGGATATGGCCTGGATCCGGCGGTTCGCGGTAAACCTCGTGATAAGCAGAGAGACTAATATTAGCGTAGACGCCATCCTTCTTATGATGTACAAAGTACATCAGGAATTATGGGAAGTGTTCCCGGTTCCGGCTGATCTAAACTATGCAGCCTAACATTGAATTATAGAAATCTATAATGTGTTATGTGTATGCTAAGCCAAAGAGATGTGTTTTTAGTCTAGATTTAAACTGACAGACTGTATCTGCTTCCCGGACTGTGTTAGGAAGATTGTTCCAAACTTTTGGTGCTAAATAGGAAAAGGATCTACCGCCAGCAGTCGATTTTGATATTCTAGGTATTATTAACTGGCCAGAATTTTGAGATCGCAATAGACGTGAAGGACTATAATGCGTTAAGAGCTCGCTCAAGTACTGGGGAGCTAAACCATTTAGTGCTTTGTAAGTAATCAGCAATATTTTAAAATGTATACGATGTTTAATAGGCAGCCAATGCAGTGTTGACAGAACCGGGCTAATATGGTCATACTTCCTGGTTCTGGTAAGAACTCTAGCGGCTGCGTTTTGAACTAGCTGTAGTTTGTTTATTAAGCGTGCAGGGCAACCACCCAGTAGAGCATTACAATAATCTAGCCATGATGTCATGAATGCATGAACTAATTGTTCCGCATTTGTCAGTGAGAGCATATGACGTAATTTAGATATATTTTTAAGATGGAAAAATGCGGTTTTACAGATACTAGACACGTGACTTTCAAATGAAAGATTGGTATCAAAGAGCACACCCAGATTCCTAACTGACGACGAAGACTTAACGGAGGAGCCATCGATTGTTAGACAGTATTCTGGGTTATTACGTGTGGCAGTTTTTTGTCCAATGATTAGAATCTCTGTTTTTTCAGAATTTAGTAGTAGGAAATTACTGGTCATCCAATTTTTTATATCAGCTATGCATTCCGTTAATTTTGACAATTGGTAAGTTTCGTTAGGTTTTTGAAGAAATATACAGCTGAGTATCATCAGCATAACAGTGAAAGCTAATTCCATATTTCCTAATGATATATCCTAATGGCAGCATGTACAGAGTGAACAGCAGCGGTCCTAGTACTGAGCCTTGTGGTACGCCATACTGAACTTGTGATCGATAAGACATCTCTTCATCTACTGCTACAAACTGAAAACGGTCCGATAAGTATGATTTAAACCATGCTAGTGCAATTCCACTAATGCCAACATAGTTTTCTAGTCTATTTAAAAGAATGTTGTGGTCGATAGTATCAAATGCAGCACTAAGATCAAGTAACACTAATAGAGAGATACAACCACGATCGGATGATAAGAGCAAATCATTTGTGACTTTAATGAGAGCAGTCTCAGTACTATGGTATGGTCTAAATCCGGACTGAAAATCCTTGCAGATATTATTTCTTTCTAAAAAGGAACACAGTTGTGATGATACTGCTTTTTCTAGTATCTTTGACAGAAAAGGCAGATTCGAGATTGGCCTGTAATTGACTAATTCTGTAGGATCAAGTTGCGTTTTTTTAACAAGCGGTTTAATCATAGCCAACTTAAAGGTTTTTGGTACGTATCCTAGAGACAAAGATGAATTAATGATATTTAGAAGAGGATCTATGACCTCTGGAAGCATCTCTTTCAGTAGCTTAGTCGGTATAGGGTCTAGCATACAAGTTGTCGATTTAGATGAATTAACAAGTTTGCAAAATTCTTCCTCTCCTATAGCAACAAATGAATCAAAATGTTCCTCACGGAGACTACAATGCACTCCCTGATGCGCTACTGTAGTAGACGGTTGCATAGTTATAATTTTGTCCCTAATATTATAGATCTTATAAGTAAAGAAGTTCATAAAGTCATTACTGCTGTGTTTCTTGGAAACTTCTGGGCTTGAAGCTTACTTTTTCGTTAGTTTAGCCACTTGTTCAAATAAATACCTAGGATTATGTTTATTTTCGTCTAATAGGGTTGAAAAATAATCCGTTCTAGCATCTTTTAATGCCTCTCTGTAAGCAATCGAGCTCTCCTTCCATGAAATCCGAAATACCTCTAGTTTTGTTTTCTTCCAGTTTCGCTCCATTTTTCTGGCTGCTCTCTTAATTTTTAACAATTCTCTCTTAACAATTTTTCGGGTGTGCTCGTTGTACCACGGCGTTGGACTATTTTCTTTAATCTTCTTTAAGCGCAACGGAGCAACTATGTCTAAAGTGCTGGAAAAGAGGGATTTAAACGTTTCTGTTGCACTATCAAGTTCTTCTAAACTATCAGGGATGCTGAGATGATGAAACTGATTAGGAAGATTATTAATAAAGCCATCTTTAGGTGGCAGAAGTGATAGGTCTAACATATTTATAACACGGAGTCGGCTTTGCAGCCTTGGCTAAATGTAATTTACATGAGACTAGATAATGATCTGAGATGTCGTCGCTCTGCTGCAAAATTTCAACGGCATCAACATCTATTCCATGAGATAATATTAGATCCAGAGTATGGTTATGACAATGAGTAGGTTCTGACACGTGTTGTCTCACTCCAATTGAGTTTATAATGTCTTTAAATGCCAATCCCAATGCTTCTTTTTCATTATCTACATGTATATTAAAATCACCAACAATTAGGACTTTATCGGCAGCCAATACTAATTCTGATAGAAAGTCAGCAAATTCTTTGATAAAATCTTTATGGTGCCCTGGTGGCCTGTATACAGTAGCTAGCAGAATTCTCAAACGTGATTTATTGTTTACACTATATATTTTTACATTAAGCACCAACACTTCAAAAGAAGCATATTTAAAACTAGATTTCTTAGTGGTTTTGAAAATATTACTATAAATTACAGCAACACCTCCCCCTTTGCCTTTCGGACGAGGCTCATGTTTATAACAGTAATCTTGCGGAGTGGACTCATTTAAAGTAATGTAATCGTTTGGTTTTAGCCAGGTTTCTGTCAAACACAGCACATCTAGGTTTTAGTCTGTAATCTTATCATTAACTATGAGCGCTTTTGAATTAAGGGATCGAATATTCAACAACCCAAGCTTTATCGTTTGCTCATCTGTATTATATCTGTTTTTTATTTGTTGAACATCAATTAAACTTTTAACCTTAGAAAGGTTTGGCAGTTTTTTGGATTTCCGAATTCGGGGAACAGACACAGTCTCTATATGATGATATCTAGGTAAAAGAGCCTCTATGTGATGGGATTTATCTGACCTTGGTGACGCGAGGCTGCTAGCAGACGGTCGGTTTAGCCAGTCTGTCTGCTTCCTGACCTGAGCCCCAGGTTGTCATGTTTTATCTCTAAGACTATGAGCCAAATTACTAGAGAGAAGAGCAGCACCATCCCAGGAGGGATGAATACCATCTCTTTTCAACAGGTCAGGTTTGCCCCAAAAACTTTTCCAATTGTCTATGAATTCTATATTATTTTGCGGACACCAATTAGACAACCAGCCATTGAGTGAACACAATCTACTAACTATCTCATCACTCCTTTGAACAGGAAGGGGGCCAGAGCAAATTACAGTGCTTGACATCGTACTTGCCAGTTCAAACACCTCTTTAATATTAATTTTGGTGATCTCCGACTGGCGAAGTCGAACATCATTTGTGCCGACGTGAAAAACAATCTTAGAGAATTTACGATTAGCATTAGCCAGCACTTTTAAATTTGCTTTGATGTCAGGCGCTCTAGCTCCCGGCAAACATGTGACTATGGTGGCTGGTGTCTCTATTTTCACGTTCCGTGTAATAGAATCGCCAATTACCAGGGCACAATCAACATAATTCTCAGTGGGTGTTTCACTGAGTGGGGCAAATCGATTTGTTATGGTGATCGGAACAGAAGAGTGGTTTTTTGATCCGCGACTAGAGCGATCTCTCACAGTTACCCATCTGCCTGGCTGCACAGGCAATAACTCAGCCGGAACCGAATCATGTAAATGGTTCACTATTCTAGGCGCATCCAAAGTAGTATCTAAGGCTCGAGCACACTTACTACCCTTGATTAAAGTTTGGATGCGTGTCTCTAATTCTGAAATCTTCTCCGTCAGCCTGACTGTCTCCTTGCATTTATCACACATAAACCCTATATTGCCGACGGGGAAGGCTATGGTAAACATGTGGCATGAGGTGCAGGTGACAATAACAGGACAAGACATTACTCACCGTGTTTGTTGACTGATTCTTACTCACCTAGGCTTTTTATGAACTCAGAGGCGCGGGCGCGCACGAGAAAAATAAATAAATAAATAACTGAGCGCACGGGCGGCGCGTTAACAGGCTAACGAGATACAAGCGTGTTGTGTTAACAATAACGGAAGCTAGCGATGTTAGGTTAGTCTGAGATGTTAGGTAAACTGTATTAGTAGTATAAACACTAGAAATGATCGTAAATGTATGATTCAAAACAGAGAGAAATACGAGGCTTTAGATGGAGCTTACAGCCCCGGAGCAAACACTCACACACAGCAGGCAGCGAGGCAGACAGGAGCAATCGATCACCTCCTGTCTACACTCTACAGCCTTACTCGCCTTGCCTTTCTAGCCGCAAAGAAAAAGTCATCTATGATATCATCATAAGACAGCTGTTGTGAGACCACATGATTTATGCTAATGACTGAAAGTCCACTGAGACGTTCTGGAGCCATTGTAGATCTCAGGTAGTTTTCAATCAGTTTGAGCTTAGAGAAGCTCCTTTCAGCAGCAGCGACTGTCACAGGTAGAGTGGCAGAGATTCTCAGAGCGACCCACATATTGGGGAAAATTTCCATCAGCTTCTTCTCGTGCAGGAAATTCAGGAGCTCAATGTTTGTCATATTTTTTTATTTATTTTTTTTATAAATCTTTTTATTATATTTTTTTCCTTACTGAACAGAGGTCCAAAATGGTAACATTAGCACGGTATACCATATACATAAAAGTGAAGCAATTCTAGTTACAGGTTAGAATTCGTGATACATAGGATAGAGGAGTTCCAGACAGATCACAGTGGTAACATCAGATGAGTAAATTAAGGGTTACAAATATGTAGTTAAGTATAAGACCCAGTATACATTCATCATATTCCAAAGTAATCTAATACAGGCTTACATATTTTCCTAAATAGTTCTAGCTTGTCATTATTGATAAATCGTAACTTCTCAATATGAATAATATTCACTAACTCACTTTGGAGCACATCGAATGTTGGAACAGTATCCAGTTTCCACCTCTGAAGAATCAGTCTTTTTGCAAGAACCATAAATAAAGAAATACCCTGTTTTTCAAATTTACTGAAAAAAGGTACTGAAATCACCCCAAAAATGGCAATCATCGGGTCTGGAGCGATCTCTTTTTTATAAATTTTTGAAAGTAGGTCGAAAATATCAATCCAATACTTGTGAAGGTTGCAACACGCCCATAGGGAATGTAGAAGTGTAACCTGCAACCTTGCATTTATTACATACCGGTGATACTTCAGGGAAAATCTTATGCAGTTTAGTTTTACACATGTATACTCTATGTAAAGATTTGAATTGGATTAAGTTATGTCTAGAATTAATCGAGCAATCATGTATGTTTTGTAGGCAATCCTCCCATTGAGCGTCCTCAATGGTGTAACCTAAATCCTCTTCCCAAGCTTTCCTAATTGTAGTTGTGTCGATATCCAGCAGATCAATTAATACATTATAGAAATATGACACCGCTTTGGAGCTTCCGGCTTTAAATCTATTTATTTCCTCTACTTTGTCGTGCTTTTTAAATTGTTCAAAGCCGGTGAAATGCTTTCTGACATAGTCTCTAATTTGCAGATATCTAAAGAAGTGAGAATTTGGTAGCTCATACTTTGATTGGAGCTCTTTAAATGACAGAAATTGTTCATTCATATAAAGTGAGCCAATGCAATCTATTCCCTTCCGTTTCCAGAGTGAAAAAACCATATCGTTAAGAGCGGGAGTGAAGGAGTGATTCTTGCATATAGGGCTATTAAGATATACCTTAGGGGCTTTAATATATATTCTAATTTGTTTCCAAACTTTTAACGACTGACTGATTACAAAGTGGCTGTTGTAAATAGGCTTGCTAATCTTCCCTGGACTGTTGCATAGTGCCTGTAATGAGGAGTTAGGGCAAAGAGCTTGCTCAATTCTAAGCCATTCGGGTTGTTCACCAGATGCTTCTGATGAATCAACTCTCCACCAAGAAAATATATTCAAATGTGCAGCCCAGTAGTATGCTTTAAAGAAAGGTAACCCGAATCCCCCCTTCTCTTTAGATTTTAATAAGTGTTGTTTTTTAATTCTTGCCACTTTATAATTCCATAAAAACTGAATAATTATCTTGTCTAGCTGTTTAAAATAGGATTGTGGTATACACGAAGGGATAGATTGAAATAGGTGGAGGAATCTTGGTAAACTCACCATCTTTACCGCGTTAATTTTACCTACCATTGAAATTGGCAAAGTCTTCCAGAAATCTATATTATTTTTTAATTGGCTGATTCTCTTTTGCCAATTGACTCTAAGTAGATCTCTTGGATTTTTAGTTATTATAACACCTAGATAGGTAAATGAGTTTTCTGCTAACTTGAATGGGGTGGAATTTACATACTGTTTACCAGCTTTGGGCGTTATAGTCATCATTTCACTCTTTTCCCAATTAACAGTAAAACCTGATATATTCCCGAATCTTGTAATTGCAGTGAGGAGATGCGGAACAGACTTACAGGGATTCTTTATAAACAACAGTATATCGTCTGCGTAAAGTGAAATATGTTGTGGTAGGCCACCTAACGTAATAGGTTGGATATCTGCCTGTTGCCGAATGTATGCAGCCAAGGGCTCTATCGCAACTGCAAAAAGAAATGGGGACAGTGGACATCCTTGTCTCGTCCCTCTATAGATTGAAAAAGGAGCCGAGATATTATGATTAGTCACTACTGAGGCTTTTGGACAGAAATATATTGTTTTTATCCAATCTCTAAAAACTTGGCCAAGACCAAATTTCTTTAGGGCCGACATCATATATCTCCATTCCACTTGGTCGAATGCTCTTTGTGCATCCAGTGAAATAACTGCCGTTTCTTCTTTATGGTTTGAATATAAAACATTACATAGGCGACGCAAATTAAAAAACATATGCCTACCTGGCATAAAGCCCGTCTGATCTGGATGTATAATATCGCAAACGTGCTTCTTCAATCTGTTTGCAAGGATTTTCCCAATTATTTTTGTTTCAGTGGGTAGCAAAGAAATCGGTCTGTATGATGACACTTGCAATCGATCTCGATCCGGTTTAGGTATAAGAGCAATATTGGCATCATACATAGATGCAGGGAAACGGCCAACTTCCTGTGAATGTCTAAACATGCGTACCAACAATGGCAGAATAACCTTGCCGAATCTTTTGTAAAATTCTATGCCGAATCCATCAGGGCCAGGGGCCTTATTGTTGGGAGATTTTTTGATTGCGTTTTCCACCTCTTCAATACTTATATCTGCATCTAATGTCTTTAAAGCCTCTTCACTTAATTTTGGCAAATGTATTCCTTCCAAAAAACTATCAATATTTTCCTGGTCAGACTTGTCTCTTGAGGTATAGACCTCAGCATAAAATGTTGCGAAATTTTGATTTATTTCATCTGGGTTAGTTATTGTTTTCCCCTCTTTACTCTTAATTTGATATATGGCTCTAGACGCTTGATTTTGTCTAAGTTGCCGTGCTAGAAGATTTTGGGGCTTATCTCCTAATTCGTAGTATCTTTGTTTAACTTTACATAACAATTTTTGTACACTGCAAGATAATAAAGAGTTGTATTCATATTTCAATGCAATAATTTCTTTCAATAATTCAGAATTTGGGCAATTTTTGTGTAAACTTTCTAATTTGGTAAGCGTATTTTCTAATTGAATTATTCTCATCCTAACTTTCTTCCTTTGAGCAGTCTCATATGCTATTTTTTCCCCTCTGACTACAACTTTCAATGTCTCCCATAAATTTGAATCATGCACGTCACCTTTATCGTTGATTTCTATAAATTCCACAATCTTTTTTTCTAGCTCTTTATTAAATTCTTTGTCCTTTAAAAGTGTATTATTTAACTTCCACCTAAATTCTCTCTTTAAATTATCCCATCTAAAATCAACTGACTGGGGGGCATGATCTGATATTATAATATTATGATATTGTGACTTACATACATTCGGCATCAGATTTGAATCCAGCAAAAAAAAATCAATGCGTGAGTATGACTTGTGCACATGAGAGTAAAAGGAAAAATCTTTACCTGAAGGATTAAGAATCCTCCAAATATCGACAATGTTAAGAGATTGCATATACTGTCTTAACGTTGTATTGGATTTAGAAACCGCGCTGGCGACCTGACTCGGTTGTCTATCGAGCACATTGTCCAGCACACAATTAAAGTCTCCTCCAATAATTAAATTTGATTCTGCAATATTGGGGATTAGTTTGAATACTTTCTGAAAGAAGAGGGGATCATCAAAATTTGGCGCATATAAATTCACTAAAGTAATTTGCTTTGAGTGTATAGAGCCCAACACAATAATATATCTACCGTCTGTGTCAGAGATAGTCTTGTGATGGACGAATGGTATATTCTTATGAATCAAAATAGCCACACCTCTGGCTTTGGTAGAAAAGGTGGACTGATACACTTGTGCTATCCAGTTAGACTTTAACCTATTCTCGCTACCCTTCTTTAAATGTGTTTCTTGAATAAAACCTATACCAGTTTTCAGGGTTTTAAGATGTAGAAGAACCTTTCCACGTTTTATAGGGCTATTTATTCCCCTAACATTCCAACTGATGAGCCTAATATTGTCCAGTCTATCGCTGTGATCATTACGGTAAGTATCAGTTGACATTTATGCTGTTACAATACATACATTTATACATGTATAAACCGCACCATAACCCAAACAAGAACATTTGGACACTCTTTGAACTCATGAACTTAAACCCAACCCATGGAATACCCACACAAAGTTTCCTTCCCCCCCACCCAAAGCTTCCAGGGAGGCAACTAAAAACCATAGCGCCTCTCCTCCCTACTCACCTAACCGCAAATAAACCTTACCGGCGACTGTATATGTTAGCCGCCCACACTCCTCTGCTTTAAAGCGGACAGCGTATTTGAATTTATGTTACATGTAGTCTTGAATAATCGAGTCCTAACTATGAACCATAAGATTTCTTACTGTGCAAAGTCTCTGCAACACCGAACGTTTTTTATATAGATGCCTGACTAGTTCCACTGTGGTCTTCTCTTGCATGTTTCCAATTTGGGACTGTGGCCGTCAGAAACTTTTCCGCATCGGAGGGCTCTTCAAAGGTTTTAGTTTCCTCTCCTACCGTCACGATGAGTTTGGCCGGGAATTTGAGGCCGCATCTTATGTTTTGTTCCTTACACTTGTTCCTCACGTCGTTAAAGCTCTGCCTCTTCTTCACCGTTGCCAATGTCAAGTCTGGATAGATCTGCACTGTCTCACCTTTAAAACGGAGAGGAGCCTTCTGTCTTGCTAGGCGTAGCACGAGCTCTTTCACTTGGAGGTGATGTAATCTAGCAATGATCGCTCGCGGCCTGTTGCCGGAGGCTGGCCTCGCGCTTCGATGAGCCATGTCAATTTGTATTGGTTTCTCAAAATTCTCGTGCCCGAGTATCTCTGGAAGTAATGAACTGACAAACTCGGAAGGCTTACCGTTTTCCGTCTTCTCTTTAATTCCCATTATGCGAATATTATGTCTGCGAGAGCGCGATTCCAGATCCTCCAGTTTTGCCTGCATAAGTAAGGCAAATTTTTGCATTTTTGCAAATTCTCAGCTGCCATTTTTGCATTTAGCCTCTCGAGGGATTCAATATGGCCTTCGTGAGCCTTCACTGCTTCCTCAGTTTCTTCAACTCGAGTAGTCATGTCAGTCAGTGCCGATGACAAATTAGAAAGTGTGGAAGATAGTTCACCCAGTCTTTGGTCCACAGTCTTATTCAAGGCACTGATTGCGGACATAAGATCCTCATTTGTAGTCGGCGGAGATTTAGCCTCAGCTTCCCCCGCGATAGGCTCTGTAACTTTTTCGCCCTCTTCCGCTCCCCTTTCCTGTTTTTTAACTTTATTTGGCTTCGTCATGTTGCGATGTAAACCGTAATATCTTCAGCTGCAAAGCACAGTTAAGTAATCTGTTGTTTTAAGGACTTTTTTAAGTATTGAAGCGGAGGCAAGAGAAACACGTCTATTCCATGCGCGTTCAAACCGGAAGCCCCTTTGTCATATTTTTTGATGGCAGATGTGGAAAGTTTAGCATTTCTAATTCAAGTTCTCTGCCATCAATGTCTGGCTGTCCATCATGGCTTAAACCTGTGCTCAGGGTTTGACAGTGCTCTAACAACTCTTCTTTGGACATGTTGGGAAAGTTGAGGAGAACTCCAAATTTGTCATTCACCTCCCCCAGGGTCTGAAATCTCTCATCTAGTGAAGACAGGGCTGTATCCACGACTACATAAAAAAAATTTGTTTCCAATTTTTTAAGTGCATCACCAATAGGCTCATCTGGAGCCTCGTAACCAAAGTGCCTTTTTGTGGTTCTCAACCGCTTTTGTTTGATTACAGCTTCCACGTTCATCTCCTCACATATTTCCTTTGCTGTTGCCTGTGCACTAGAAAATCCAGTATTTCTGTAGCCGTCAAGAGATTCTCTGGGTTTTTTTCAGCATGTCAACTGCCACATCTTGCTGCATGGATGGTGATTGTATCTGTTTTCTCACATGCTGGATCTTGTTGAGAATATCATACCAAATGACTGTGCAAATAGAGAAGCGGTAGGATCCAATCTCCTCAGCCAAAGACTAGGCTTCAACTTTCACAACAGGGTCTTGAGTAGTTTCCCTCACCTCCAGAAGAGCATCTCTGACTGGCCCAGCCTGGTACCTTACTGCCTGGATGCTGTCTATCCTGCTTTCCCACCTGGTCTCTGACCATGATTTCAGGGTGGTTTTGACGTGTTTCAGCAGGATATTCCATCTATGGGTGGAGGCTGAGAAGAGTTTGAACAATTTTGCTACATAGCCAAAGTAGCCAATGGCATCTGGTGAGCTCTTAGCAGCATCAGCTGCCACCAAATTTAAGGAATGGGCACCACATGGGACAAAAAGGCCCTTGAGTTCAGTTGAAGCAGCCTAGCCTGAACACCTTTATTCTTTCCCTTCATGTTGGCACCATTATCGTAGGATTGTCCTCTGCAGTCCTCAAAGGGGATGTTCAGCTCCTCTAGTCTTTTGAGGATAAGAGCAGACAAACTTTCCCCGGTTGACTCCTCTGCCACAAGAAAGCCCATGAAATGTTCTTTAATTTGTGGCAATTCTTCTTCCAGTGAAACAATCCTGACAATCACAGAGAGCTGTTCTTTATGACTCAGACAGTTTATTAGGAGATGAGTACAAAAGTGTTACATGGTTTAACAAAAAAATTCTTCTGTGTCCTTGTTGTAGTTAACATTGTTAAAGTTGTCAGTAAAACAGAGACTTTATTGAAACAGATAAATAATAAAAGCTTAAAGCTTGAAAGATATAGACATATATATATATATATAAAACAATTTAGAAATATCCAATCTAAAGACATTGAGTTTAAACAAAAGAAGAAATTATGTTTTTAATTCTATTACCTGGTCATCTCCCGCTGCACCCGGGTTTCCGTGTTATTTCCATAATCATGACTCTGCAATTTAGGGGAGGGGGAAAAGGTTGTTGCTCTGGGTACACTTCCTGCTGGGCCCAGACTAGGAATAATGTACAACAAATAACAATTATAGCTATATCAAGTATAACTTACAAAGATATCCATTTTTTTATTATTGCCGACGCTATACTAACAATCTTAATAATTATTTAGGAAGCTGTGGAGTACAACCTGGTCACCGAATGCTGCATTCTCGACAATGTAGGAGGGTTGGGGGTTATTGTAAGGGGTGCAGTTCTTCTTGCCACCACAGCCTCTGATGTAGATGGTTCTCCAGAGGAATCTTGACTGGCAGTCATATTTTTACTAATCAGCGATAAAAGATTAACCACTACTGACTCAACATTATGTAGTTCCTAGGAGAAAAATAACATTCTCTGTTATGGTAGCTAGCAAATGCATTCATAATTTACCTTAAAACATTTTATTTAAAATCTGCCAATAACATTCATCCATGTGCTTTCCTTCATAATGATGCTAAAAGGACGGCAACTGAAGAGCATCCATGAATTAAAGGTTAAGGATGCATAGTCAGCTAGCTAGCTATATTGCTTTTCTTTTCTTAATACTAGTGTATGCATTGTTGGAGAAGTGCCAACTACCATTGTTTTTTTGTCTAATGACTGAAGATAATCTACCAGCCATTTTTCATATTTTACCAGCTGGTGCTAATTTTTGCACCCTTTGTACAATATTATAACATGATAATACTATACTGTTGCTATAATATAACAATACAATAATAATATTATATGCAGTACTGCAGTGCAGTGAACAGTGTAAGTTCGTTTTTTGAGACAAATGTTTAGAGTGCATTCATTTAACATTACTCTGTCAACATAAAATAATAAGGCTCTACTCAGCAACTAACTACATGTCAAAGCAACGTTAGTTTTTGGACATAATTAACTGTACTCTTCATCTTACACCTTTCAGCAACATGTTAATTATAATGTTGTATTGTAGCTAGTAGTATGCCACACCACCAGACTGCAGAGCAGCTTTCCCCCCAAGCTATCAGGCTATTAAACTGATTCATCCTCAGCACTGCTCAATTGATTATAGTTTTTTCTGGTTACCATTTTTTATTATTGATTATGTTTGAATTGATATTGGTGGTTAGGTTGTCGAACAGTCTTAAACGTTGATTGATTATTTGAGGTTAACATCACTGAGCTTGCTAGCCTTGTTAACGTTTAACGTTATCCATTGCACTGTAGGGTTAACTAATGTTAACGTTACACATATATTCAGCCAGGCTACAACAAGAGCATTTAAAACAATAGCAGTTATACTCACTGTATTTTGGTTGGGAGTAGTCATCTTAATTGTACAGCACTTACACGTGCCAGGAAAGCTGCAGGAAGAGGCCTCCGCAATGGGCTAAACACTAACGCCGTTAGATGTAACGTAGAAGAAAAAAAAACGGTGGAGTGAACCAACTGAGGAGAGGGTGTCGTAGTTAGATTTTTCGGAAAATGATATATGCCTACTACTGTATCAAACATAAAAGCTTTATTGTGATGAAAATATGTTTCGTAATTTTTCGAATGTTAATTAGTTTATACAGTAATTTGTGATGTAGGCGACAACTTCGGTGAAAATATATTTTTTTCTGGAAAGTCTGTATAACCAGGCCGGTGCAGACTTGTTCTCCCTCTATCCAATGTGTCCTGGTCGACTATTTTCTGTAGGGAACTTTTGTTTTAGTGTTGGAAATAGTATTCACTTTCTTTAGAACCAGACTGTAAAAACACTACAGGACAAGCAAAAGTCCTGCAATGAAAACCTCACTTAAGTGAAAGAAGTAGTGACATTCACCTAAACTATGAAAAGTAAAAATAGTCAAAAATGCAGTATAACGATCCCATCAGTGTTTCATAACCATGATGTTCCTGTATTAATGTTAAGCTGCATTAATGTGCATGTTGGATTTCAAGGCTGTAGCCTAGATGTTTAAAGTTTAGCTCATTTTATATGCTTTCATCTATAGATAGATGGTTACATATCTATCTATATAGTGATATAGTGTGTAGGTAGTATTTGAATGTTTTTGTGTCCTGGAGGAAGTGTTCTTTTATGGGCTGAGAAAATCCTGCTCCTCCTCCTGCTAAATAAACTATTTACATTAACATGCACATTAATGCAGCAGTAGCAGTAATCCAGAAACATTAGATATAATAGGGCAACAGGTTTGCTGCGTTTAAGTAAATGGTAGGCCTACTAACAACATTTTTACTTAAGTAGGTTTTGAAATGCCTTAACGCTGTCTGAAACCCACTTTTAGATTTGTAAAACCTTTATACTGTAAGTGAAAATACTATAGAGGGGTATGTGTGTATATACACACACACACACACACACACGTTCAGTTTACAAATTAAACCTGACCAATAACCACTATGGCAAGAGCCCTCAAATATGGACTAGATTGCACCAGAGAGGTTTAAGATGCTGAATCGACATAAGACAGAAACGTCAATATCCATGTGATTTGATACAATTAAAAAAAAATATGCTTGACTACTAAAAATAGCTATTTTGTGTGTGGATATGATAAAAACAAGTTTAAAATTCATAACAAATTTAATAACAAACTGGATAAAGCCATCAAGTTCTTAAAAGAACTCCAGCACAGAGAAACAAACAAACAAACAAAACACACACACACACACACACACAGCAGTTTGGTAGGTCGGGAAACAGATTGGGCCACCTCCGGTCCGGATTCTGCAGACAGAGGGAGAGGGAGACATGAGCACATAGCTTTCCACAACAGCGGAGCTCTGTGTTGATCAATAAAGAGTAAATGTGATGATACACAGGGCAACTTTTGGAGCAATGTTTCTGGGCAATCTTGCCATCAACGGGCAACCAGATGAGACACAGGGCTGCACGACCAATCTAAATGATCAAGATAGAAATGTATTGTATTTTCTCAATGGGAAAGTGCCCAAGCAACAATCACTCGGCAAGATTGCCCAGCAACAATGCTTTAAAAGTTGCCCCATGTACCATCAGCTTAATACATAAGCGCCGACTGATATTTAAATATTTCCAGCCGGCTCGCTAACGCTCAGCCAGTGTTCGTTGAAGAGACACTGATGTTTTAAGGATGAAACCTCCTGAACTATCCACACCGAAGAAATCCTGAACTAAAAACACATTGTGCGTATATTTAGCTAAAAACACAGAGCACGAATAATGCTCTTGTCATTAATACGAGTTAAACTGAGCAGATTGTATTTGGGTCTGCATCTGATATAATGCCTTTTTTTATTCATAAGTAGAAAATCTGATTGGTTAAGACATACATTTAGGAGTGATTATAGATGATATGTTATCTTGGAAAGATCAAATTGATACTCTCTGTAAAAAAAAACAAAGCAGAGAATTTACTTTGTCGTCTTAGGTCATTTGAAGTAAGAAAACAGATTCTTCTGTTGTTCTATAGGTCTGTGCTAATGAGCATACTGCAATATTGCAACTCTATTTGGTATAAAAGCCTGTCTATTATGCTGAAAACAAAGTTGTTTAATCAATTAAAAATTTGCTCAAAGATTGTAGGTCAGCCTCTTGAGAAGCTTTATGATTCAGCCTATTATAACAATTTGCTAAGGCTGGCTAATAACATAGCTTCTAACCCTATGCATATTCTGCATAATGAGGTATAGAGTCCCTAGATTTAACAAAGTGAGGCTGAAACACTCTTTTGTGTACCAGGCTATCTTAGCTGAATTGTCAGGCACTGATAATAACTTAAATGACAGCATGACTATGAGGGGATGTTTTAGTTGACGTTAACTTACATATTTGCCATGCTATAAATGCTACCGTTTATTTGGTTGATGTTGGCTCAAAATGTGCAAGAACTAACGTTAACTGTATGTGCTGTTGTTCTATGCTGTAAACACATGTTTGGTTATAGCAATTATATTATTAGGCTAACGTTAGTTGGACAAGTTATGGGACTTAGCTAACGTTAACTGGCTAACGCCAGACTGTTGCTGAGCCGGTTTCTTGCCAGTTTTAACGATAGTGCATTAACGTTAACGTACTGGGGTGCAATAAAGTTATTCTTTAAATGTCACACGGCTAACGTAACTTAACGTTAGTCGAGCGACAGCTTACCTGACAACCCATCTTGTGAGCGTCGGTCGGTCCGTCCTTCCCCAGCGCTGCCCAGGCTCTGTCTGCAGAGGGTCTGGCCGGCTGTCAGCGCTGTGACACGGGCAACGGTAAATGGCAGTGAGCCCAGCCGTCCGAGAAGTGATATACACTCACCGGCCACTTTATTAGGTACCCCATGCTAGTAACGGGTTGGACCCCCTTTTGCCTTCAGAACTGCCTCAATTCTTCGTGGCATAGATTCAACAAGGTGCTGGAAGCATTCCTCAGGGAGTTTGGTCCATATTGACATGATGGCATCACACAGTTGCCGCAGATTTGTCGGCTGCACATCCATGATGCGAATCTCCCGTTCCACCACATCCCAAAGATGTTCTATTGGATTGAGATCTGGTGACTGTGGAGGCCATTTGAGTACAGCGAACTCATTGTCATGTTCAAGAAACCAGTCTGAGATGATTCCAGCTTTATGACATGGCGCATTATCCTGCTGAAAGTAGCCATCAGAAGTTGGGTACATTGTGGTCATAAAGGGATGGACATGGTCAGCAACAATACTCAGGTAGGCTGTGGCGTTGCAACGATGCTCAATTGGCACCAAAGGGCCCAAAGAGTGCCAAGAAAATATTCCCCACACCATGACACCACCACCACCAGCCTGAACCGTTGATACAAGGCAGGATGGATCCATGCTTTCATGTTGTAGACGCCAAATTCTGACCCTACCATCCGAATGTCGCAGCAGAAATCGAGACTCATCAGACCAGGCAACGTTTTTCCAATCTTCTATTGTCCAATTTCGATGAGCTTGTGCAAATTGTAGCCTCAGTTTCCTGTTCTTAGCTGAAAGGAGTGGCACCCGGTGTGGTCTTCTGCTGCTGTAGCCCATCTGCCTCAAAGTTCGACGTACTGTGCGTTCAGAGATGCTCTTCTGCCCACCTTGGTTGTAACGGGTGGTTATTTGAGTCACTGTTGCCCTTCTATCAGCTCGAACCAGTCTGGCCATTCTCCTCTGACCTCTGGCATCAACAAGGCATTTCCGCCCACAGAACTGCCGCTCACTGGATGTTTTTTCTTTTTCGGACCATTCTCTGTAAACCCTAGAGATGGTTGTGCGTGAAAATCCCAGTAGATTAGCAGTTTCTGAAATACTCAGACCAGCCCTTCTGGCACCAACAATCATGCCACGTTCAAAGTCACTCAAATCACCTTTCTTCCCCATACTGATGCTCGGTTTGAACTGCAGGAGATTGTCTTGACCATGTCTACATGCCTAAATGCACTGAGTTGCCGCCATGTGATTGGCTGCTTAGAAATTAAGTGTTAACGAGCAGTTGGACAGGTGTACCTAATAAAGTGGCCGGTGAGTGTATATATATATATATATATATATATATATATATATATATATATATATATATATTTTTTTTTTTTAATATAGCTCTTATTTTGAAAAGGGCTTATTGAGGGGGCGTGGCATCCCCTTGAAGCAATACCCCTGATTGGCTGACTACACGTGTGGATCGTAGTCACACACTCTGCGGAAAGATAGTGCCAAAAAGATCTGTATACGTGTGCAGAGGGATCTGTGAATGCCCTGTGATCTGCAAACACAGATTCAACACTTGCATGCTGAGTTTTGCACAGAATGTGTAAGAATGTATTTTTACAGTGGTTTGAAAATACAAGTTAGACTGTGTTTGTTTGCAAATTGTGAGGAGGGCATTTGTAGATTTTTAATGGTAAAAAACAGCGAAAAAGTTGTGCCAAAATTCTGAAAACAAATGCAACACAATCTACAAACTAATAAAGACCTTCATGCGCAGACAAATCACTTTGCATTCCTTCAAATTCTGGTTGTCAAGTACAAGTCACTGATTTCTGTTTGTGAATCATAAAGAGTTTGTTTGCGGATTTTAAATCTATTTGTAGATCTTGTTTTACATTTGCGGATCATGAGGAGTTTGCAGATTTGGAATCTATTTACAGATTGTGTTTTACATTTGCAGATTATGAGGAGTTTGTTTGCAGATTTTTAATTTATTTGTAGATCTTGTTTTGTGTTTACAAATTGTAATATGCAATTTTGAATCATAGTCTCTTCATTTTCAACGATTATGGCATTATTTTGTCACAAGAGCGAAACAATAGTGTCAGAATTCTGAAAACAAATGTAACACAATCTACAAACAGAACATGATCTTCACCTGCAATCAAGTCACTTTACATTCATTCAAATTCTGGGTTTCAAGTACAAGTCACTGATTTCTATTTGTGAATCATGATGTGTTTATTTGTGGATTTTTAATCTTTTTGTAGATCTTGTGCTACATTTGCAGATCATGAGGACTTTGTTTGCGGATTTTTAATCTATTTGTGGATTTTGTTTTGTGTTTACAAGTTGTAAAATCTATTTGTGACTTTTAGGCTGTCCATTTTCAATAATATTGGCATTGATTTATCCCCATACTTTAGTCCTTCTTTAATCAATTTGAAATCTTTCTGAGGAAAGATTTTGCAGCAGAAGCAGTACAAACTGTCATTCTTTTTTGAGTACATTATCCAGCTTCTTTAGATTTTTTCTCCATTGACTAAGACTATTAAAATAGTCATGCTGACATCTTCTCCCGTCTTTTTGTTTCGGAAATGTGAAATTGTTTTTTATATGATATGGTCCTCTGAGAACAAACTCTGCTCTTACCTTCTCAATTAAAACAGATGGCCAGTCAGCAGGGTCTAATGGCGCAGCCTTTTTGTAAACTGATGCTGAATCGCTGGGCAGTGCTGAGATGGAGATGTCTGCAACAGGTGGCCCAGGATTTGCAGGGACGGGGTTCAAATATTTCAAAAGTGCATCTGACGAGGGAAGAGGAGGATTATGTGACCATTGGGTGTTACATTTTATTATTAAAAAGCTGATGATAGTGAAACTAAAAAAAATATGGCAGTAACTAAACCACATTATAGCTTAAACACACAAACAGCAAGAACAATTACATCTGGTATTCATGCACAAAACTCTATTCATTGAGCACTTCTCTAGCATAGCCTACTACAGTAGTTACATTTTCAAAATTAATTTTTAAAGTGTTTGTTTTCCAGTATATGGCATGGCAGCAATGTCCTAACTACAATTTATGACGTTATAACCATGAAACATAGGAGAAACGTAAATCTTTATTTAAATAGAATTTTAATGTTGCTATTTTAAATAAAGATATATATATATATATATATATATATATATATATATATATATATTAGGGGTGTAACGATACGCGTATTCGTATCGAACCGTTCGGTACGAGGCTTTCGGTTCGGTATTCGGTACGCATTTTCAAACCGAACGGTTCGATGGACCATTTTTCCTGCCGACCAAAATTTCGTTATTTTAAATGTAGGCGTGCGCCGCCCGTTGCGCGTGGCAAGCGCACTCGAGATGCTGGTGCGACCACAACATTGCCCAACATCTATGGCAAATGTAATGTAAGCGGAACAAAACTGAGCTAAACTGTTTATCAGTTTGGACCAATGCAGCGCGAGCCGATCTCTGTTACTACACAGCGCTGAGACATCCAGTAAAGAAAGCATTTGAATTCGCTATTGAACTTGAAGTAATAACATCGCTGCGAGATCTAGTGAGAAACATTCACATTTCTCCGTTATTAACGGATCAAACCGCGCTGACGTGGAAACCAGGAAGAAACATTGTGCCATGAATTAACTATTCAGTGTCCACAGATCAGCAACATTCACCATGGATTTACTGTAGTAACACTAACTGTGACCATGGAGGTTTGGCAGGAATAGGAGGCTATAATGCTTTCAAGTAACATTACGTCGGTTTTATTTTGACATTATGAATACAATTGCTGCCCTCAAATGTTAATCTGAACTAAAATAAACATTTGTTTATAACTACTACAATATTGTAACAACAATCAGATGGCCAAATTCTGCCAGTTGATGAAATTAACTAGTTTCTAATTAATTAAACACCCTCCCCTCCACTGGACTGTTACACAAAGGAACAGTGTTTGGATTTGATTAGGTTACTGATGATAGCGCAGACACAGCGTTTTTCTCCAATGAGTAAACAGAGGAGTGCCTGTTTGTAGTGACATGTGACAAAGGCCGCCAATCGATCTAGAGATCCCGTGGGGAACCTCGAGACCCTCGAGACCCTCGCATGGCCGAAGGGAGTACACCTCACAAGCGAATATTGTATTCCGGTGTTAAACTCATCAACTCAAAGAATACGCACATACATATAGGAGTCCCCGCAGGGGGGGGGTGAGCACGAGGTCACCACCCGGCTGAACTCTGAAGGAAAATCACACACACACACTTTAACGCACACACAACACGAACTTTGAAAATTAAACTTAGAACATAAGCATGTCATGTTTTCATAATACTCCTGTGTGCTTCCCGGTTTATATTCACTTCATGTATGACGTTTGTTTGAAGGAACAACTTGCTTTGAAGGAACTAAATGCTTATAATATGCATATCATATGTAACTCTGTACTGCTATGTATTTCTGTGACATGTTTGATATCTCTGTAATTCTCTCAATCTAACGGAGCCGAATTCCGATAGCAGAATGCAGTAATGTGCATTCTTTTACACATTTTATGGTGCTGGAGCCGAACAGCTCAATACAATCTCCTCAGTCCAGTGGGCATTCCCCCCCACAGGACAAAGGAAACGTTGTCCTCTTCAGAGTCTCGGACAGTCATGGGGGTTCGCGCAAACAGAGGCGTGAACCCAGTCTTTCCATAAAAAGACTGACTCCTAAGAGTTCCTCATGAGAGTTTTTCCCTGTGAGAGGTATCCGGATGGCTCCTTAGGGAGCTTTACGCCGTGTTCTCTTCTTTTTATTTTCTTTCTCTTAAGTTTGTTTTTCCTTTGTTCATTTCCCCAGAAATGAACTTAGTCTGAATTATTTATTTGGTAATTTACGTCAAAGACTTTTAAGCCTTCTTTGAAACCGCGCGCTCCAGACCGCAGCAAACCACGTGACGCTCCAACGGAACACACAAAGACCAGCCGCTCACATGCGCAGCAGAGCTCAGCGTCAGACACATGAAAACCATGCAAGTATATTTGAATTACCGAGATGCTAGAGCATTAAGATTGTGTTTTTCCGTGTTGTCTCTTAAAGGTTCAAAATGTCTAGATGAAATTTGTCATCCTGAGAGATCCTACGGATCTCTCTCTCTCTCTCTCCAATCTCTCTCTCTCTCTCTCTCTCTCCCTCTCTCTCCAATCTCTCTCTCTCTCTCATTGTATCTTCCTCTCATCCCATTCTCACTCCCGTTTGTTATTCGTCTGTCGCGTTAGTTTTACTGTTTACTGTACATACATGTATCCCGTGTTTAAATGTAGAATTCTGTATCTGTAGTTTAATTTTATTAAAACCATTATATTCTTGATTGGTTCTGCCTGAAATGCTCATATTTACAAAGTCAATGAATTGTTTTGATCTAGCTACAAAGCTTTACAATGCGTTACTATTTCAGTAACCTAAACTTTATAATAACAAGAAGGTGATATTTTCATGGCCAGAAAATAACTTTTTGGAATTATAAGAAAGAGACAATTTTTGTTGGGAAATTGATAAGTTAGTCTTACTGCCGTCTGCTGGACAGACAGATTGTTTGATAACTAAATTAATTCCTGTAAAAGTTGTCTCATATAATCGATCTGTAATGAGACTATTGATATATTAATGACGAACCATAACTCATTGTGGAGATCATTCATGTATACAATCGATCTCTTTTCAACTTCGATAATTTAACTGTAAAATGCAATATATTAATCATATTTATGATTAATTATTAGAATTCCCTATATAATAATTTGAGCTAATTTAATGCAGTAACCCAATGTTGCTACAATATAATAACATTTCATTTTGTCCAAGGAGCTGTTTTGTTTTATATGCTCCTAAGAAAAGTCAAGTATAGCTACATCATTGCTCAAAGTAAAAAAAAAAAAAAATATCATACTTTATGATGTTAGTTTTAATAAAAATATAATAAATAAAAAAAATCAAGGAAATTTCTCTGGCATTTCTTTCTTTTGTTGAATTGAAAACGTACCGAACCGAACCGTGGCACAAGTGTATCGTATCGAACCGAACCGTGAATTTTGTGAACCGTTACACCCCTAATATACACTCACCGGCCACTTTATTAGGTACACCTGTCCAACTGCTCGTTAACACTTAATTTCTAAGCAGCCAATCACATGGCGGCAACTCAGTGCATTTAGGCATGTAGACATGGTCAAGACAATCTCCTGCAGTTCAAACCGAGCATCAGTATGGGGAAGAAAGGTGATTTGAGTGACTTTGAACGTGGCATGATTGTTGGTGCCAGAAGGGCTGGTCTGAGTATTTCAGAAACTGCTAATCTACTGGGATTTTCACGCACAACCATCTCTAGGGTTTACAGAGAATGGTCCGAAAAAGAAAAAACATACAGTGAGCGGCAGTTCTGTGGGCGGAAATGCCTTGTTGATGTCAGAGGAGAATGGCCAGACTGGTTCGAGCTGATAGAAGGGCAACAGTGACTCAAATAACCACCCGTTACAACCAAGGTGGGCAGAAGAGCATCTCTGAACGCACAGTACGTCGAACTTTGAGGCAGATGGGCTACAGCAGCAGAAGACCACACCGGGTGCCACTCCTTTCAGCTAAGAACAGGAAACTGAGGCTACAATTTGCACAAGCTCATCGAAATTGGACAATAGAAGATTGGAAAAACGTTGCCTGGTCTGATGAGTCTCGATTTCTGCTGCGACATTCAGATGGTAGGGTCAGAATTTGGCGTCTACAACATGAAAGCATGGATCCATCCTGCCTTGTATCAACGGTTCAGGCTGGTGGTGGTGCTGTCATGGTGTGGGGAATATTTTCTTGGCACTCTTTGGGCCCCTTGGTACCAATTGAGCATCGTTGCAACGCCACAGCCTACCTGAGTATTGTTGCTGACCATGTCCGAAGAATTGAGGCAGTTCTGAAGGCAAAAGGGGGTCCAACCCGTTACTAGCATGGGGTACCTAATAAAGTGGCTGGTGAGTGTATATATATATATATATATATATAAAACATTACTAATTTAGCCAATTCAAATAAAAATACTGCACAAGTTCAACTAACTATGTCATAAGCTAATTCAAATTAGCGAACGTTACAGGCATCGTCGAACTAACTTAATGCAATATACACTCACCGGCCACTTTATTAGGTACCCCATGCTAGTAACGGGTTGGACCCCCTTTTGCCTTCAGAACTGCCTCAATTCTTCGTGGCATAGATTCAACAAGGTGCTGGAAGCATTCCTCAGGGAGTTTGGTCCATATTGTCATGATGGCATCACACAGTTGCCGCAGATTTGTCGGCTGCACATCCATGATGCGAATCTCCCGTTCCACCACATCCCAAAGATGCTCTATTGGATTGAGATCTGGTGACTGTGGAGGCCATTTGAGTACAGCGAACTCATTGTCATGTTCAAGAAACCAGTCTGAGATGATTCCAGCTTTATGACATGGCGCATTATCCTGCTGAAAGTAGCCATCAGAAGTTGGGTACATTGTGGTCATAAAGGGATGGACATGGTCAGCAACGATGCTCAATTGGTACCAAGGGGCCCAAAGAGTGCCAAGAAAATATTCCCCACACCATGACAGCACCACCACCAGCCTGAACCGTTGATACAAGGCAGGATGGATCCATGCTTTCATGTTGTAGACGCCAAATTCTGACCCTACCATCTGAATGTCGCAGCAGAAATCGAGACTCATCAGACCAGGCAACGTTTTTCCAATCTTCTATTGTCCAATTTCGATGAGCTTGTGCAAATTGTAGCCTCAGTTTCCTGTTCTTAGCTGAAAGGAGTGGCACCCGGTGTGGTCTTCTGCTGCTGTAGCCCATCTGCCTCAAAGTTCGACGTACTGTGCGTTCAGAGATGCTCTTCTGCCCACCTTGGTTGTAACGGGTGGTTATTTGAGTCACTGTTGCCCTTCTATCAGCTCGAACCAGTCTGGCCATTCTCCTCTGACCTCTGGCATCAACAAGGCATTTCCGCCCACAGAACTGCCGCTCACTGGATGTTTTTTCTTTTTCGGACCATTCTCTGTAAACCCTAGAGATGGTTGTGCGTGAAAATCCCAGTAGATTAGCAGTTTCTGAAATACTCAGACCAGCCCTTCTGGCACCAACAATCATGCCACGTTCAAAGTCACTCAAATCACCTTTCTTCCCCATACTGATGCTCGGTTTGAACTGCAGGAGATTGTCTTGACCATGTCTACATGCCTAAATGCACTGAGTTGCCGCCATGTGATTGGCTGCTTAGAAATTAAGTGTTAACGAGCAGTTGGACAGGTGTACCTAATAAAGTGGCCGGTGAGTGTAGATAAACTGATCATACATCATTACCTACCTCTGTCTTTTTCGCGTTTTTCTTCCTCTTCTCTTCTTTTTTTTCTTCCCTGGGCACCAGATGGCTTCTGTCTTTTTGACATAATGACAACTTATCAGTGTCAGTGAATTCGGCCATCCGTCACTCACAATCACACAGGTAACGGATGGGGTTTTTTTTCAGCAGGGCGGGGGCGGGGGAGATTGGAGATTGATGCGTCACTCTCAGTCGGACCGGGGGGATCGGGATTCAGGAAAGCAATGTTATATTTTTTTGTTTTTGTGGGACGATCGCTTTTTTAAATCCATAATATTTAAGTTGTATCGGTAATAAAAAAAGTATTAAAAAAATATTAATAAAAATAATAATTTGGGCGCTCGGGCGCCCCAAGGGGTGGGCGGCGCCCTTAGCATTTGCCTATTCCGCCTATGCCCAGCGCCGGCCCTGCTATTGGACCTGAAATTCTAAAATATCACAAAACCCCTGAGGATTCACAGTTATGACGATTACATTTTTTTTTTTTAAAAACAATCCAATCAAACATCAAATGTAAAATTCACAACAGTACAAGTAAGGGAAAGGTACTACAATTACACATCATAATGCTGAAAACAAACTGGTAGAATAAATGCAATTAATACAAATAACATACACAGATGTAAGCTATCTTTGGCGTACATCGTGACTCATAACTCAATTATGAAGATTGACAATTAATCGCCGTTCCCTAAGTTGATCGTTTAATATGAAAATCACTTGTTCGTTATTCTCGTCCCCCGCTGTTTGCAATCTGTGGATAGAATTTTCGAGTCTCCGATGCTGTTTGTATAAAACAATCTGTAATTCGCGAATCTTAATGTCCTGAGTGTCCGATCATGAAATACGATCATTAATCATGATAAAGCCCTCCTCTATTCGACAGCATAATGATGTATAGTATACATCTAACTGGGCACGTACTCGGTGTGTAGTGCGTCCGTTCTATGACGAATCTCATCGCCCTGAGCAATTAGTCTGTTAATGAGAGTTTGTATCAGAGCACTATCACCTCAAGACTGATCATTCCGCACATTTGTAGAGCGAGCCACTTCTTCTTCTTCTACTTCTTCAGTATGGGATGATTTTAGTCTCATTATTATTAATGAATGCACACACAATTATGTACTAGATAAATGTTGTGAATGTATTTTACTAACCACAAACAAATGCCATTTGATTTGAATCTGTGGAATTCGGGATTGAATGATTGTGCAGCGATTTGTACAAATACAGACCTATTTGCAAATAAACATGTCCTGTTCTACATTAATAAATCAAAAATTGCTCACGCAAAAATGAATCCGTGCATTTGTGGATCAGAAGACACGCGTGCATTTATTTATTATCTTATTCGAATCGATCGTGTTCGGTTCATTTGGATTTTGAGACTTCGGTAACACTTTATATTACGACCCGCAAACAACTGCGGAAGTAAACCGAAATTACGGTGTACGTTTCTGTGATTATAGTGTACCTCCGTGTAGGTATAAGGGAACAATATGTTAAGTTTTGGGTAATAAAAGGGGTACAACCAGATAAACAAGCAAATTATTTATAATGTAATTATTATTTTAATTATTCTGTTAATATATTCCAGGCAAAAATTGTACGTCTGTTGTATAAAAGTTTTTATCACATTTCTGGCAAAATATGTTCTTGTGCAATGTAGTTACAGGGTAATTTTGACATCTGTGGGGTGTAAATTAAACATATATATATATTGTTTTTGTATGGTAAAGCACGTTCCACTTCCAGGGTGGGAAGGAGGAACATTCAAGCAGAAAACCGTATACCTGGCAACATTAATGAGAGCGCGCGCACGACAATTGCACGACAATTGACAAAAGTCTGACAATTGCACGACAATTGACAAAAGTCTGACAAGTGACAATCGACAGAGACAATTTATATACAATCGATCACAATGGAGAGTTTTTTGTTCTTTAGAGAGAACAAGTGTAACATTTTATAAAGAAAACAACCTGACAAGATTGGCAGAATCTTTCAGGTAAAGTTACTGTAGACTCAAATACAAATGCCAATTCACGCTGCATTGTTAAATTACACCTTAAATTCCAGTGGTCTGGTAAATATCCTGAACTTGTTTATGTTGAAAATAAATATTTTAAAGGTTCATATGTAACGGGTTGTATATAGTTGTTAAATTCCTGCATAAATGGGGAAAGCGCCATCACTTGGTATTGCACCACGGTGCTAAAAATAGCGAATTCTGGGTAATCCACAGCAGAACTTTTGATAAATGCTGTGGTAAATCGCATGTTAAACGCTGCAGAGACAATAATAGCCTAAGTGCTTTAAATCTCACTACACAATGTTTTATTTCACTGTATTTTTGTTATGATGTAACTAAGAGATGAACGCTGTTTGTTTGACGCCGAGTGAGTCACTAGTTTTAGAGTTGAATGTTCAATGTAGCATATGTTGCATGGCTGCTGCTAATGCTATTCCTCCATCTGATTTACTGTGTGTTGAGTAGGGCTGTTCTATTCTCTGTCCGCGATGTCATGCCATTCCTGATTCGTTTTGTTTTCCCCTTGTGCAGGTATTGAATTTTATGTTTATTTTTGTTGTGTAAAAAATTTATGTTATAACAGCAATATTCCTGCTGAAAACAATTTGCTGTTTTATATACTGTGTTTCCATATAGCAGAAATGCTTTAGAAGCTAGAGATTTTTTTATTTTTTTATTTTACATTTTACTGTGGAAAAGACAAAGAATTGTGAAACATGTCTATTTGTACTTTTGTTAAAAAAAGAAAAGAAAGAATCATTCCACTATACGGTCACATTTGAACCAGTTTAATAAAAAAGAGCAGAACTTTTGATAACTGCTGTGGGCTGTTCTATTCTCTGTCCGCGATGTCATGCCATTCTTGATTCGTTTTGGTTTCCCCTTGTGCAGATGTTCCACATACACAACACAGTGAGAACGATCAATAGAGGGCCGTTACATTGGTGCCGTGACTGTGAGTGAGTGGACATCTGCCTGCCATTGACGGACTGCTGTAGCTGTGGCTTTGTTCGGACATCGTGGACTGTAGTTTCCTGAAGAGGACATCTTTATGTTATCCTTTGCACATTAAAAAGTACTCTAAATGCTCTGATTTTTTTTTTTATACTTTTGTGTCATGAAACAGAGGACTCCAGAAATGAGCAGGTAAATACTTTTAATAGAAAAATAAGACACCGCCTCTCAGGCTGAATAAACAGAAATAGTCTCTTTCAAAAAGGTAACTGAGAAATGCTCGGCGGTCGGTTTAAACGGAGATAGGTGAACTCCAGCCGGGGAACCGGTATGATCGAGGGTACAGTTGTCCGGACAGCGGGCTTGATATCGGACCCTCTGCTACACTCCACGGTGATGGCTGGGTACGGCACAAAAGTGGTGAAACACGGCAGTAGATAATTATGACACTCAAGACTAGACAGGACAGGACAAGACAAGGGATGCAACTGCAGAGAAGTAGCAATAACAGCGATCTTTAGTGCATGAAGGTCAAACAATAATCAGACAAGTGAGACAAGAAGGAGAGAGCTAGAAGTAGCGTGGAGATTAGTGGAAGATAGAGAACAGGTGTGTAGGTGAGATGATGAAGAGTCAGCTGACGGTAATGAGAGGGAGAGAAAATAGGTGTGTGCGTGATGGAGAAAGAGAAGAAATGAAGTAGACTAACCAGCAGAGGGAGACAAAGGAAAGAAAACAGAGGGAAGGAACCAGGATCATGACATTTTGATTATTTTGGGTCAGTTTTCTCTTGTTAGTCGATCTGTTTTTTTTTTTTTCTGATATTATTGTTTTGAAGTGTAGTCATAATGAGCGAAACAGGACTTGATACGCCAGATGGTACTCCAGCTTCTGTTGGTAGGGGGGAGGGTTGTACTACAGATACCTGATTCCTTTCTTGGTAGTCCTGTTGTTGGCAGTAACATTGCATTAGGAGTCAATAGGGTTGACTTTTCAATTGATCCCCCTGACATTACTGATATGCGTAACCCACACAGGCCACCAGTGACTAGTTCAACACCACACACTGAACATGTTGCCCTCGACTTGTTAGATCAAGTAGGCTCAATTGCTCTAATGATTGGAGAGCAGATAGCCGACAGTATTATATAGCAATAGCAACTTTATTTATATAGCACAGTTAAAAACAACACAAGTTGACCAAAGTGCTTTACATTGTAACACATAACACAGAAGGTGAAAAATCTAATCTGAAAGATAAGCATCACATAGGCAGCATCACGTTTAATAAAAATTATCGGTAACACTTTATTTTACGACCCGCAAACAACTGCGTAAGTACACCGAAATTACAGTGTACGTTTCTGTAATTATAGCGTACTTCCGTGTAGGTATAAGGGAACAATATGTTAAGTTTGGGGTAATAAAGGGGTAACAAGCAGATATACAACCTGTAAATAACTTCGTAAGTAAATCGAAATTACGGTGTACGTTTCTGTAATTATAGTGTACCTCCGTATAGGTATAAGGGAACAATATGTTTTGGGTAGGCTAATAAAGGGGTAACAAGTAGATATACAAGCAAATTATTTATAATGTAATTATTTTAAAACTAACAGGTAGGCTACCTATTATGTTAATATATTCCAGGCAAAAATTGTACGTCTGTTGTATATAAAAGTTATCATCACATTTCTGGCAAAATATGTTCTTGTGCAATTTTACAGGGTAATTTTGACATCTGTGGGTTGAAAATGATGCATGTAAGCACAGTAACTTTTATATACAACAGACGTACAATTTTTGCCTGGAATATATTAACATAATGGTACCTGTTAAAATAATTACATTATAAATAATTTGCTTGCATAGCTTGTTACCCCTTTATTAGGCCTACCTTATAACTACACGGAGGTAAACTATATTTACAGAAACGTACACCGTAATTTCAGTATACTTACAAAGTTATTTGCAGGTTGTATATCTGCTTGTTACCCCTTTATTACCCCAAACTTAACATATTGTTCCCCTATACCTACACGGAAGTACGCTATAATTACAGAAACGTACACCGTAATTTCGGTTTACTTACGCAGTTGTTTGCGGGTCGTAAAATAAAGCGTTACCAAATTATCACTGATTAAAAGCTATTGAAAACAGTTGTGTTTTAAGTTGTCTTTTAAAATCCTGCACAGTAGCGGCGCCTCTAATATGTTTAGGCAAACTATTGTGGTCTGTAGGCGCTGCTACAGCAAAGGCACGATCACCTTTTTGATTTCGATGTGTCCTGGGTATTTTAAGTAGCTTCTGAGTCGCTGATCTCAAACTTCGTCCAGTCTGATATTCAGTTAAAAGATCTGACAGATAGGCCGGTGCGAGTCCATGCAGAGATTTGTACACCAATAATAAAAGTTTAAAATCAATCCTATAGTAGACCGGAAGCCAGTGCAAGGAGATCAGGGTAGGAGTAATGTGTTCACGTTTTTTAATCCCCATTAATCTTGATTTAAACTTGGAGAGTGAGTCTAAACCATAAACATTATCTGTTTATTTGTTACTGTTGTGATCAGTGATATCATAACTTTGTGGTTGAATATCTATATCAGTTGCATTGGTTCCATGCGATATAATTAAATCTAGTGTATTATTAAAACGATGGGTGAGTCTAGTGACTTTTTATTTGACCCCAAAGGAGTTTAGCAAACGCAGCCCCTAAAGCATAATTTGAATTATCTACGTGAATGTTAAAATCTCCGACAATCAATGCTTTATCGACGTTGACCAATATGTCTGAGAGAAAATCCACCTACTCTTTAAGGAAATCAGCACAGGTCCCTGGTGCTCTGTATACAGTAGCCAAAGAAAGAGATAGTAGGGATTTTTTTCTTATATCTGAGAGTGTAACATTTAGCACAAGTACTTCAAATGAATTGAACCTGTGACCTGTTTTCTGAGTAACATTAAGAATATCTCTATAGATTGTTGCAACACCACCACCACGACCGATCAGACGGGGCTCATGCTTATAACAGTATCCTGGCGGAGTAGACTCATTTATACCGAAATAATCATTTGGTTTTAGCCAGGTTTCGGTGAGGCAGAGTACATCAATACTATTTTCTGTGATAATTTTATTTACAATGAAAGTGAAGTGGGTATGCTTCATAATATGTTCACCACACTGTAAAAAATATTTTAGCAATTTAGTTATTTCAACTTATTTTTTAAACTAGATTGTCCAGACAACAAGAAAATTTATGTTTTCTTGTCCTCAACTTATCGAAATAAGTTTAAAAACAGCTAAAAAACAAATATTAGTTTATAAAACTGGTATAAAGAAGAAATCGAAGATTAAGAATCAAATTGATGGAGCTCCAAACTCAAACCGTCTGGCAGCAACAACACGATGTAATGTAATCACACAATGTGACGTAATCAGCGCTGCCTTGTAGCACTGTGTGCACAATCTTCTGTCTGTGTCTCTGCTGGTGTGTGTGTGGAGCGCACGGGAACCACCATACAGAGAATCAACTAATTTGCACTGTCACATAAATGTTTCTATTGTTCCCATTGTTTTAAAAAAAAAACGCAATTGAGTCCTCCATTTATCTGAGCTCACTGACAGATTGGGGATTAGCTACCCTTGATTTATCTGAATCTTTAACAAGATGGCTTTAAAACTGTATAACCTAAGGTGGCTTATATGAAATGACATCACTGATACGTCAAGATGTTGGTCTGTCCAATAATCTAGTGTAAAACAGTGAGGGTGGATGTGACGAGTGTATGTTGTTACACTAGATTATTGGAATAATTGTTAACAAATGGTTTTAATTTAAGGCCATTTTATTTTGAAATAGTTTGTTTTGGAAGAAATTACAATCGATTAATCTATGGTCATGTGACCATAAGCAAAATATGTTATTTTCATTTTTATAAATAATATATATATATATATATATATATATATATATATATATATATATATATATAATCTCCCTCTCTTTTTCGCGGGATGTCATGACGATCAGAAGCACAGATCAGTGATTCTGCTTGTTAGAAATGTCTGATAAGGTTGCAAACAGAAACCCACTACACTAGGAGTGAGGAACCCGCTTTACTGATTTGCAGACACACGGTTTTCACACATCACTCAAACACAGAACCAGGAAACAGGAAACCCTTCAGTTTAGAGAAACTGAAACTGAAGTGCAGTTGAGCTGTTGTGTGTTTGTGTGTCTCATGCAGTAAAATGGCAGAAGCCAGAATTTCTCAGAATGAGTACCAGTGTTCAGTGTGTCTGGATCTCCTGAAGGATCCAGTGACCATTCCCTGTGGACACAGTTTCTGTAAGATCTGTATTACAGACTGCTGGGATCAAGAGGATCAGAAGAGAGTCTACAGCTGCCCTCAGTGCAGACAGACCTTCAGGCCAAGACCTGCTTTAGCTAAAAACACCATGCTGGCTGAAGTGGTGGAGAAACTGAAGAAGACTAAACTTCCTGCTGACTGTAACTATGGAGCTGGAGATGTGCAGTGTGACGTCTGTACTGGAAGAAAACACAAAGCCGTCAAGTCCTGTCTGGTGTGTCTGAACTCTTACTGTCAGAGTCACCTTGAACAACATGAGAGTTTCTTTAAAAGAAAGAGACACAATCTGACCGATGCCACTGGACGACTGCAGGAGATGATCTGCCAAACACATGATAAACTCCTTGAGGTTTTCTGCCGCACTGATCAGAAGTTTATATGTTTCCTGTGTACGATGGATGAACATAAAAACCACGACACTGTATCAGCTGCAGCACAGAGGACAGAGAATCAGGTATGAACTATAAACTAGACACTGATGAAATAATGTTGGCACTATTTATATTGGCACCCATATGATTAGGTAACATCATTCACACTGTAGACGTCAGGAGAAGTGAACAGAAGCTGCAGGTGGACTTTCAGGCTACGTTTACACATAGCCGGGTATTTAGAGAAACAAACACTCACTGATGAGTGTATTTGTGCTTTGCACTGAACTTAACAAAAAATATGGTGAAAATGCACCGTAAACATATTTATCACCAAAAAACTTTTGTTAAACAGGCTTTGATGAAGCACCATAAAATAATAGAAAATATTCACTGATTGTTTGACTAAATAAATCTCTGCCAAGAATAACACAAGTTATATGCAGCGACAGACAAAAACACTTTCTGTTCAGTAAATCTGTCTCAGTCCATATGATCTCAGTCGTTTAAAGCTTCACTTCAGGCTTTGGCTTCTGTTCTGTGTTTTCAAAATAAACTTTTGATGGAAATGCGATGCCCGTCTTCATGTAAATTAGAATGACTGATTCCCGATCAACATTTTATAACTGATGGCAGTTATTAACAGAAATACTGTTACACAGCAGAAACACTGTCAGTGTGAATCTTTACATCTGTGTCAGTTTCACTTTTATGATAGTTATGCTTGCAGTGTAAAAAAGAGGACTTATGCTTCATGTAAATTCATATACGATGGTGGAAACTAATCTATCATCCCTTTATGAAGTTTGAACCTACAACCATTGGTTATTTATTCTACGGTTACTGGATTTAACTTTTAACATGATGATTTTGCCAAGGGTGAGGTGAAGGGATGAAGTGAGGACTCAGTAAAGCAGAAGGTAGGGGCTTTTATTAGTTATAAAATAAAAATAAAACAAAAACTACCCTATGGGGTGGGGGTCAGGGGCAGGCATGACTGGACAAGGCATGACTTGGCTAGGCAAATAGGCAGGGCAGGACACAAGAGGATCATTTGACGACGATCTGGCACAGGACTGCAAACACAGAGAATAAATAAGGAGCAAACAAGGCAGGAAAATAGGGAAAACGGGTGGGGCAAATTAACCAATGATCAGGCAACAAAATGGGTGGGAAAAACACTATCCGCATGCTGTTCAGCACAAGACAAAACATAACATGAAAGCTCGCGGACGATGGAAACACGAATCGCGTGCTACACTGAACACAACACCACATGCGGACAGAAGAGTGTACGGCCAGAGCAAACTCGAAACCGCATGCTCACGTAACAAGACAATGAATACTCACCCTGTGCACTCACAACAGAATACAAACACACAGAGCGTGAATGTCCGAATCCCGGCAGTGCTGTAATCCTAACACCATGCTTCGAACATGAAACAAGGCACACAGACAAGAGACTGCACAATACAGGAGTGTCAGGGCTGTGGCACAAAACCAAGAATAAACTAGGCCAAAGTGACAGAACCGTGACAGATATGTGACAGCAGTATAAACTGACATCTCTGTTATTGATTTGTGGTGCAGAAGCAGCTGAAGGAGACACAGAGGTCGTTCCAGCAGAGGATCCAGCAGAGAGAGAAAGATCTTCAGCAGCTGAGAGAGGCTGTGGCGTTTCATAAGGTGAGTCTGGAGAAGAAGAGAAGTTTGAGAAGTCTCAGTCAGGAACAGGGCCGGAGAAAGACAATCCAGCGCTCTGGGCAAAATAAGAATATGCCATTTTTTTTATTTGACCCTACTGTTGACTTAAGACAGGTGTAATAAATTAATAGAGTTGACTCACCATTTCAAAGAGGACCTTTCTAACTTTGGCTGCTTCAAACTCTTCTTGGAGTTATCCAATTTGTGACAGATTTGGTGCTCATTGTAGCGTATCGATGAATCACGTGAGTGTCCATTTGAACCAATAAAGCACATTCTTTGTAGAGCCCAAAGAGCTTTTAGCCTTCGAACTCCTGAATGTAAATTAGGACACGTGACACTCTAAATTGCCAGGCCGGTGCCAACGGGTCTGGGCTTTAGATTGCTTTCTGACACCAGTTACGACTTTGCGATTCATACCAGAGATAAAAATTCAAATGGACACTCACATGATATATATATATATATATATATATATATATATATATATATATACATACCGTAAAATGTAGTGTACTATGTTTTATCCTCTTTGGAATGATCCTAACTAAATTCTGACGCTGTCATAAAACATGCAAACTAGAGATATTGACAAGACAAAGGGAATTTTTCCCGCCAAAGTTTTGCTGAATATCATTGGTGAAGGTTGCTCCGGAAGTGGCGTGGTCTGCTTCCCTTAAAGGACGTTGACACTTTCTGCTCACTCTCTTATCTTCTTTAACCTCAGCTTCTTCGGTTCGTCATCCCTCGTGTTCGTCTTCAGTTTTCTTTTGTTTGTTCTAGTTAGTTTTTGTTTTCATTCTTAGATAATTCTCCGTGTTCATTTCCACGCGAGTGAAACAAACTTAGCCTGAATTATCTCCGTGGCAACTTTGCTTTCGAGGAACACTTAAACTTGTCGCTACTTCGTCTGCACCGGAAAAGAACGAATCAAGGACGTTCAGCTCCGAAGGAAAGCCAACCACCCTTTTCAATGCTCAGCCACTAGGAGAACCATTTGTGCAAGTATTTGATTTCTTACCGAGATTTTATGCTGTAACGGTTGTGTGCCCAGTTAGGGTGTGTTGATTCCTTGTTGTCTCTCGTTTAAGGTTCCTTGTCTGTGATTTTGCCATAACTGTTTTCTCACTCCCTCAAACTTTCAGTTTGGTGTTTATCGTGTGTAAATACATTTATTCCGTGTAACTGTAGTCACCTATATACACGTAGTTTCCCTGTATTAAATACCTTTTATATTCATTGATTGCCTGTCTAATCTGCTTATGTTACAAGTCACTGAAATGTACGATCAAGCTACGAGCTTTACGATTGTGAATACTTTAAAACAGTAGTTTCGTTTATAGAACAGGAAAGTCTAATTTCTCGTGGTCAGAGAAATAGTCTGCCTTTCTAAGTTATACGAATAATTTCTTAAGGGTTAATAAAGATTTTACGGTCAGTTCGCTGGCGAGCAGACTATTAGATGACAAATGAATCCCCTTAGGAGTAATTTAGAGAATCTAACGATTCTGACCAGTTGGTATATTGATATTTAATTACAAAGCGTTGTGGTTAAATATTAATATACATAACTGCTCTATTTTGCCGGTCTGTATGGACAGCTAATCACAATCCGTTGTGTTTGGTTGTCCATAGAGATATTGGCAATGTATTCCCTTTTTGGGAAATCTTTATTTCTGTAAGTGATAACTCATAACCCGCATGATCAGTTATTGATTATGAAATATTAATCATTGATTATACTATTCCCCATAATTGAGCTTTGAATCGTTACATCATTTTATATTTTGGCTAATCCATTTAAATGATCTTGTCACAACGTTTACATGCACCACTTTTGTTTCAATCGGACTGAATTCATTCTGATTGATGAATCCGAACATAGTGTTTACATGAACACTAAATAAAGTGATCGGGTTGGTGTTCGTGTTTATATGTCAAAAGCTTCAAATCGAATTATTTTTTTGATGTGTATGAATATACAGAGTTTCCCACTTTTTGCGCATAATAACCATTCTCCTACATTGGTTATTTATTTGTTTTAAACAGCAGACTTAAAATTGATCCATTTCTGGTCATAATTTGGAGACAATGAACATATGAACCGTTGTTCCTTGTGCTTATATTTATAACGCTGTAAAATGTCTCTCCCCACGCTTAAAACCAGTCGTCTGTGGATGAGAATCTGAAACTTGGATTGGTGGGCCGTTGTCCTGCTTCACTTCACAGACGCTGAGGAGTGAAAGCAGAATTTTAGAATGACGGGACATTAATTTGTATGACACTTTATTCAACAGGAAGAACAGCTTGTTCTGCGTGCCATGTATCATTACGCTATTTCTACGTCATTGCACATGCGCAGTCCTTTCGGGTTTGGATTTCAATCTGATCAAGTGTTCTCTCGTTTGCATTAGAAAAGGAATAAAATCCACCCCTTTCAATCCGATAAAAATTTCATTCGGATCGAGCTCAAACAGATCGATTAAGGTGTTTACATAAAGGCTTTTCAGTCGGATTGAGCCGGCAATCCGATTACTAATGGATTATTTGGTTGCATTAAACGCATTGTCGATCGCAGATAGTTTTTTACAAGTTATTAGATGCTCGTGATCGTCATGGTTCTGTGCCCTATAGTGTCTTCCGCCGGCCCTCAGTCAGGACTCACTGAAGCTCACTGTGTGATTGTGATCTGTGTCCTTACAGCGCTCTGAACAGACAGCAGTGGAGGACAGTGAGAGGATCGTTGAACTCATCCGCTCCATTAAGAGAAGCCGTTCTGAGGCGACACAGCGGATCAGAGATCAGGAAAAGATTGCAGTGAGTCGAGCTGAAGGACGACTGGAGCGACTGGAGCAGGAGATCAATGATCTGAGGAGGAGAGACGCTGAGCTGGAGCAGCTTTCACACACACAGGATCACATCCATTTCCTGCAGGTAACAGACATCTAGAACAACAGGGTCAGATACCCCTTTTCCACCAAAGCATTTTGAGAGCCGGTTCGGAGCCGGTGCCTACTCGCGAACCAGTTCTTTGTGTTTCGACAGCCAAAAAAACAGATCTCGGGCAGGAAAATTGGCACCAAAGCGGCACCAACTCTTTGCTGGACTAGAACCGTTCTTTTACCACGTCATGCTCACGTCGAGGGCTGGGGGGGTTATTGTGACCAACAACACGACGGTAAAGGTTGTGACCACCATGGCTAAAATCACAGCGTATTTGTCCAGTCTTTTTCTAATTTTCCAGTCATGAACTTTAACATTTAACATGTTAACTGAGGCTTGTAGAGTCTGAGGTGCAGGTATTAGGTTTTTTTCAAATTCATGAGAGCAGAATGAGCTGCTGACTGAAGTGTTGATCTGTCTGGAAAAGAAAAATCAGGTCAAGAAATCATGTTCTAAGCTCTTTCTTCTGGAAGATATATTTAGCTGCCAAACTTCACTAACACCCCCATCAGTTCAAAACTTCACTTGCATTTAAACTTTTTTTTGACCAAAATTTTTACTCTGATTTCTTACATCATGGTGAAATTGATGGTACCAATTTTCAGTAAAGTTCACCCAATTGCTTCAATTGATTTTCAAACCTGATGGATGTGCAGTTTCATATTTGTTTGACTGTTCCCTTGAGGATCACACCCATGAGGATCTCCATCTAGATCACATGGTATATCCAGCTACGCCTCTGCCCTCCACCCCTTTGGCTCCACAGGGCTCCTGCTTAGCTCCAGTTCCAGTTCTAACCAGTTCAAATCCCCGGTTCCACCTCAGTACCGCGAGCCTGTGGCTCCGACTGGCCCTCCAGATCAGTGGTGTTACCCTGGGTCTTCGCACTTCGACTCCGTATGGATCTGAACCTCTCCCAGCTCCGCCTCGGTCGATTGGTACCCTGGTTCTGCTTGGACCCAATGCAGAAGCTCCACCCTGGCACCTCCCTCCATCGAATCCACCGTGGGCCCTTCCTCCATGGTCAGCTCCTCCACTGCCAATGCCACTGTGGACCCGAGGGTTTAGGTCCCCTTCCCTCCACTTTGGTGTATTGTTTGTTTATGAACCCCCTCTTAAAGAAACAGCCCTGAATGTGTAACACTGATGTGCTTTATATGTTACATTTGTTATTAGCAGATGCTTTATATGGGAACTGTCTACAAAATCATTTGGAAGATAGTGTAAATGGCAAATACTAGAATAGTTCAAATGTAATTTAATGATTATGAGAATGAGGAGAGAATCTGACTGTAGTGCAGGTTATTGGCTGAAGTGTGGAGGTGACGAGCTTTGACTTTTTTTTCTGTAGAGTTTCCAGTCTCTCTCAGCTCCTCCTGAATCTACAGACGTAAATGACAATCCCTTCAGTTCTCTCTTCTCTTTTGATGGCGTGAGAGAATCTGTCCTTCAGCTGAGAGACAAACTGGAGGATTTCTGTAAAGAGGAGCTGAAGAAGATCTCTGACACAGGTAAAGTCCTGGAGATTCTGCTCTCAGAAATGATCCACCATCATCTCATATCATGTAGAACATCATATTAGAAATGTCTTAGGAACAGATGCAGGCATCATTTTCTCTTGACATGACATTCACACTCTTCATGTCTGTTGATTTCCACAGTCTCTTCCACCAACATTGTTCCCAGGACCAGGAACGACTTCCTACAATGTAAGTCACTAATAAAACATGCAGAGAAACTCACTGAGTGTGTTCATGTTCTTCCCCGAGAAGGTGAAAGAAAACATGACAGAAGAGTTTTAGAGTTGATCATGTAAATGATGATTTGCACAGGATATCTGATAAAATGTACACTGCTGATATGTTGAATATGAAGAGTTAATATAACATTGATTCAACCTGAAAAATTTGAGGTTATAAGTCATACAAAATATTTTTAACTTGATTCACCATAAATCAGTTAATTTGGTTGAACTTGTAATTGTCCTTGCCAAGGTCAATTATTTTTTGAAACAGTTAGAGCAAGCCCCCCCACTACGCTGCCAGAATCCACTTAAAATGGATTAAGTATATTTTAAGTGGATTTTACACAATAAAATTAAGACAAAATGTTCAGCAATTGTGTGTTTTTTTATTGAAAAAAATAATTTTACAGTGTACATTAAATTCAGAAGTCATAATTCCTGATTCTGTTTTTATCTCCATCAGATTCCCATCAGCTCACTCTGGATCTGAATACAGTGAATAAATACCTCTGTTTGTCTGAGGAGAACAGAGTGATTACTAACACTATTACAGAGCAGCCGTATCCTGATCATCCAGACAGATTTGATGGTGTGTATCCTCAGGTGTTGTGTAGAGAGGGTGTGTGTGGACGCTGTTACTGGGAGATCGAGTGGAGTGGGAGTGTGTGTATATCAGTGTCATATGAGAGCATCAGCAGGAAGGGATCGGGTAATGAGTGTGTGTTTGGATATAATGATCAGTCCTGGAGTTTGTTCTGCTCTTCCTCCTGTTACTCATTCATACACAATAACATAGAGACTGATCTCCTTGTAGAGCCCATCAGCAGGAGAACAGGAGTGTGTGTGGATCACAGTAGAACAGGAGTGGTTGTGGATCACAGGAGAATAGGAGTGTATGTGCATCACAGTGCAGGAACTCTGTCCTTCTACAGCGTCGACAGAGACACAATGAGCCTCATACACACAGTCCAGACCACATTCACTGACACACTCTATCCTGGGTTTTATGTTTATTATAAATCGTCAGTGAAACTGTGTTGATGGATCAGAATAGAGATATTCTACCCATAATGCTTTGAGCTGCATGATAAATCAATAACAGTGAGATGTTATAAAGTCTCTTATTTTCTCTTTATTACATTAATAACACAGCTGAACTTCTGTCTCTGAAATAAAGAGAAACCCAGAAAAAACGGGCAAGGATACTAACAATTACAAATAACTACAAAAGAGTTGATGCTTGGTCTCGGAATAGCCGTAGAGTCTGGCTCAACTCTAGCACCAGAACGTCTCAGGTTACGTATGTAACCCTGGTTCCCTGAGGGGAACGAGACGCAGCGTCGAGACGCAGTGGGAACGCTCTGCGTGAACGCGTCGTGAAGCAAAATGTATAATCAGTCCAAAGGAAAAACGAGACGTCATAGGCGGGTGACGTCATCAACCAGGAAGCTATAAAGCAGCCCTGAAAACAGACCGCGTCAGCTTCTGAAAAGCCGAAGCAAGTCGATTACAGGCATGCATGGAGTATGGCAAGGCGACGCTGCGTCTCGTTCCCCTCAGGGAACCAGGGTTACATACGTAACCTGAGACGTTCCCTATCAGGGAACTCGAGCAGCGTCGAGACGCAGTGGGAACCCTATACCCACGACGCCATATGACAAATGCCTGTTCTGTGTGAAGTCAAGCGCACACTAAGAAGCAAGCACCCTAGACCTTGGGGTGGAGCCAGGATCCAAGTGATAAAATCTAACAAATGTAAGCGGCGAGGACCAGCCTGCCGCATCACATATGCCAAGACGGGAAACTCCCGAGATTAATGCCATATAGGCAGCCACACTCCAAGTAGAGTGAGCCTGGACAGCCAAAGGTGAAGGCTGTCTGGCCGCTTCATAAGTTACCTGATCTGAATTAAAGGTGGAGGACAGAAGGCCTGCAGCACAAATGACCCACAAATTTAGTAGGGACCTAGGAATACAACCAGCCCTGGTGGGAGGAAATACCATCACCAACCAGGTGAAAAATCTAAGTACGTGCAGGCCTAAGCCTCATGTACCACGGAGAAGACGAATTAAGGATCTCTCCTCAGAGATAACCCAGCAAAGAAACATACATAACAGAAATCAAGTACTGTACCAACAGGGCAGAAAACAAGATTCAGAAGGTGTTCTTCTGCATAGCCAGAGAACAGTTTACATTCCAATGCATATTAGTCTTCTCGTGGAGGGAGCTCTAGACTGGAGTATGGTCTCCACGACCTCAGTCGAGAGACCTGAATCTATGAGCTGGGCACCCTCAGAAGCCGAGCCCACAGTATCCAAAACTTCAGAGAACTCCCGGGAGCAAAGATATCGGGAAATGCGTACAGGTGTAGCGAAAACCACACCTAATCCATCACATCCAGTCCAAGCGGAGCTGGATGCGTGAGGGAGAGCCAAAGGCAATAAGTTGTACAAACGATGAAAAGGTCGATTTGAGTTAAGCCGAAGTTCTCCCAAAAGAAGCTACACCACCTCGGGGTGAAGTCTCCATTCCCCGGGCCTCAGCCCCTGCCTCAACAGGATATCTGCTCTGATATACGAGGCCATCAGTGCGTTGTCCAGAAGGACAAACACATGGTGATCTCTTGGGTCTGGCAGGAAGTATTGAGATTCTCAGGAATACCACCATCACTTTTAGCCAATTATGTGCTAAAAAGGTATACGGTCCTGCCAAACCCAGAAATTCTACTAGGGGAACCAGTCTCTCAAGGCTGGCCTCTGGATTTGGTTGAACAGTCACTTCGGCGCCCTGAAGCGGTGAACCGGCAGGGAACAACCGGACTGACCATTCTACGACCCTCCTCGGAGGATCGTATGGGGACGCTGACACCTCGGTACCCTGAACGGCAAACCGGCAGGGAACAACCGAACTGGCAGCGCTGCGACCCTCCTCAGAGAGTCGCGCTCCCCCCCTCAGAGAGTCGCGCTCCCCCTTCGCCGAGCGACCACTCATGATCACCCCCAACTTGTGAGGGAAGCATCCGTCGAAAGCATTATGCGTCGACAGGAAGCCCCCAACACTGGGCTTGGGCGAGGAACCAAGGTTCTTCCACATGACCGAGGCACGTAGGCATAACCGCGTGACCTTGATCATGCGAAAAGATTTCCCCTCAGAGAAAACCCCTTGGTCCTGAGCCACCACTGCCGGGGTCTCATGTACAGAAGGCCAAAAGTAATTACGTTGGACGCAGCTGCCATGAGACCCACCAGTCTGAAACTGTTTCACAGTGAGTGACTGGCCTAGATTTACCCCATTACGGCTGTGAGAATCGCAGCAATACGTACTGGAGACAATCATACCTGCATCGATGTCGAATCCCAAATAAGACCTAGAAAAGTGGTCCTCAGAGCTGGGAGGAGCACACTCTTCTTGGCGTTGAGCCACAACCCCAACATCTTTAAATGAGACAGAACGACATCTCGATGTCGAACTGCAATGTGCTCAGATTGAGCTAGAATCAACCAGTCGTCGATATAGTATAATATGCAAATGCCCTGGAGTCTCAGAGGAGCCAGAGCTGCATCCACGCATATTGTAAAGGTGCGGGGTGATACACCTTGGCCGAATGGACGAACCCAATACTGGTATGCTTTGCCCCCGAAAGCAAACCTCAGGAACCTCCTGTGAATGAGGATGGCTCATCCTCTTTTGGAACAACGAAGCAACGGCTGTAAAACCCTGACTGTCTGCTGGGAGGAGGACCCCTTCTACATCTCCTTTTGCAGAAGTGTCAGTACTTCCTGCTCCATAACCAAAGCCTGCTCGGGGTCCACCCTTGTGGGGAGGACCCCTAGAAATCTTGGCGGACGAGAACCGCTGAAACCCTTTTCTATAGTGTGCAGGTCCCACTGAGAAAAATGTGGCAGTAGTTTCTACGCTGCCAGAAATTCTACTATGGGAACCAGTCTCTCAAGACTGGCCTCTAGATTTGGTTGAACAGTCAATTCGGTGCCCTGAAGCGGTGAACCGGTAGGGAACAACCGAACTGGCCGTTCTACGACCCTCCTCGGAAGATCGTATGGGGACGCTGACACCTCGATGCCCTGAACGGAGAACCGGCAGGGAACAACCGAGCTGGCAGTGCTGCGACCCTCCTCAGAGAGTCGCACCCCAGAGGGCACCGAGGAGAAACGATTTCTCAAAAACTGTCCCTGCCCCGGAGGAGCCCTCAGAAGCCTGATAGCCACGGCCACAGGACTTCTTGTCTAAGCTATAATAGAGATGACGACAGTCCTCAGATCTGGCCTACCTCTAACAAGCTTAGTTCCTACGACCCTCCTCGGAGGATCGTTGGAAAGAGCAGGCACCTCGGCGCCCTGAAACGGATAACCGGCAGGGAACAACCGAACTGACTGCTCTACGACTCTCCTCGAAGGATCGTTTGGGGACACTGACACCTCGGTGCCCTGAAACGAATAACCGGCAGGGAACAACCGAACTGACGGTGCTGCGACTCCCCTCAGAGAGTCGCCCCCCAGAGGGCACCGAGGAGAAACGATTTCTCAAAACCGTCCCTACCGTGGAGGGGACCACCCTTAGAAGCCTGATAGCCTCGGCTTTAGGCTTCTTCTTTGTCAAAGCTAATTCTAGAGATAAAGCAGTCCTCAGATCTGCATATCTCTAACTGGCTAGACTGCGACCGCCACCCAGGTCCCCCAAATTGTGGAGGAGCCCGAATGGCGACGCTCTGTTTTGCTGCACTCTGTGCTGCGAGGAGCTTGAGTAGACCGAGACTGCTCCCGCCCAGCAGTCTCAGGAACATTAGATAGGTGAGGAAGAAACCTCTCGAACGTCGCTGAATGGTTATTTCTTAGTTTATTTTGAAAGCGGAACGTTCAGAAGAACAGACATATCTTATATTTATTTTTCTCTACTTTTATATCAGGAAAAAGTGTATAAATAAATAAATATATATATACATATACATATACATATATCACTCCGTGGCCACCAGCAGGAAAACACCCAAACTGGCAGTACTGCGACCCTCCTCAGAGAGTCGCACCCCCAGAGGACGCCGAGGAGAAACGATTTCTCGAAACCGTCCCTCCCCAGTATAGTTTATCTGTTTTTGCACTACGCGATTCTTAAATAGCGTCAGTGCTGACATCCTCACAACCATCCATGTCCTTATATATTTTACCCACCAGAGCTGCCTAATAATAATAATTTATCATTTAAGATGGCTGGTGGGTAACGTCGGGATAAATAATGATGACACCGACTCGGGAGAGAAAGCTCGCAAGCGTCTCTAAAACCCGAGGCACTGTCATATCATGATACTTAATACCCATAACATATAGTTAAAAGTTAGGGGATTAAACACATAAGATAGAAACCGGTTTATTCCAAGATCTCGACACCAAAGTGTGAAGATGGGGAAAAAAACAACAGTCCCCGACGAGGAGGCTGAGACAAAGAGTTTTATTTATTTATTTTTAGACATATTTCATCTAAAAAACTCTTTTTATTTTCACTCTCATGTTTAGTTGGCCAGTAAATATTTAACTAGCAACAGCACTAGATAAAACCTCCTTTTAAAAGCTTCCTCTTTATTCAACAGAGTTATGAGCTGAATTTATTTATTGAAACTCAAACATCTGCCTTTTTCTTAACCAAACACTACGATACCAATTCCTCGGAACTGGAAATCGCAGCACACTGGATCTGGCAGGTGAAAGCTGAGATAGGGCGGCGCCCGTCCCAACCCGCACTGTCAGATCAGTTTGCGAACCCCACGATGCGAGTCGCCGCCGTGCCTCGGCAACAGCGGGACCCGCGTGGGGAACGCGAACCGAACCGTCCTCTTCGGCGAACGGCCGGCGGGAGCGGAGCGTCCTCACGGACAGCCTTTCGCAATGCTCACAGTCAGCCCCCTCGAGAACTGACTGTAGGCATGCTCCACTCCCAAACAGAAACAAAAAGCTGATGTGTATGTCCCCACCCGTGATATAACTTGGACAGGGAACAACACAAAGCTTGCTTGCTCTCTTTTGTCATAATATATATATATATATATATATATATATATATATATAGGCTATTGCAACTTGACAGACAACAATAAATATGACAAGGACAGAATACACACAGATCGCTTGCTGAAGGCGCAGAAGCTGACGCGGTCTGTTTTCAGGGCTGCTTTATAGCTTCCTGGTTGATGACGTCACCCGCCTATGACGTCTCGTTTTTCCTTTGGACTGATTATACATTTTGCTTTACGACGCGTTCACGCAGAGCGTTCCCACTGCGTCTCGACGCTGCTCGAGTTCCCTGATAGGGAATCGACTCTGTTTCTGTTTCATTTATCCTGCAAGTATACATGCCTCTGTGCCAGCTTTGTAGTTTAATGAATGTTCTATTAATGTTAATGTAATAATAATACATCATTAAAAACTTACATCAAGAATAAACACATCAAGTGAACATTATTATGTGTATTTTTGAATGTATTGTATTTATTTTTAATATCTTTAACTAGATGGTCCAAGCAGTTTTTTAAGACAATGATTATGTGCGTTTAGAGCCATCACCCGGCCAATATAATGAGATGAATTCATGAAGGGTTAGGAAAGTCACCACCTTTCCCGTTTACTTCTGACATAATATTCGACCATGGCTGTTTCTTGTGATTTTTCCCTCTGTAAGAGTAGGTATCGGGTAATATATATATATATATATATATATATATATATATATATAAATATAAACATATAATATAGCACAGACCTTTAAAGAGAGAGAGAGAGATGTAAACCTGTATTTACAGCTTCCATGTCACCCAACAGATGTAACTATAATATATACAGCTTAATGGTAAAACAAAATCTATTAATGATTCCATGGTAAGCCAGACTTATTGCATAAGATATGTTTTCCAGCTTCTAGTCATTTATTTTGCATGCTACCTTATATTTACCAGTTGTTATTTTACCTTAATAAAAATTGAGATATGTCATGCATTGGATTGGTACCATAGGGTTTAAAATTCGTAAGACGTGTTTTGTGTAAGAAAGCTTTATGCGGAGGGGCGTTAACAATCCATTAATATATAGTGTTTTCACACCTGAGAAAGACAAAGGCCCTCCCCTAATGGCCCTATAAGGTGCTATCAGGTGCTGTCATTGTGAGAAGCCTTGCACAAAGAATGAGGAGAGACTTAAAAAATAATGGCTTTTAGATTGTTTGGATTTATTTACAACACAACCAAGTTATTTACAACACAACCAAAAAGATACACAACCAAAGACAAAAAAAGCACATTAGTAAAACAAACTGACCTAAAGACAGAGGCTTGGACAGTCACACACATTTGTGCCATTCCTAAAACATATAGGTTACATACCTGTCATCTCCAAGGTGTTTGATTTGTCACCATGTTCATGTACAGAGACTCACGTGAATGTCAGCAGGACTCAGTGGCTTCTGGTCCCTGTAAAAACATAAAAAAAATAAAAATAAAAAAAAAACATGTGAACATGCTGATATCAGGAGAAACTATTTTAGATTTTTCTGGTTCAAATTATGAAATTTACTAAATACATACATACACTATATATATGAACTCCCAAGTGTGTTGTGCCTTGTAGGCATATGTAGGGCTGCATGAAATAATAACAATAGCCTGTAGCAGGCAGCCTATAAATCACTAAAAAGTTCAGTAACACTACATTAGAGAAAACTATATGGTTTATCATGTTACTTAAAACGTTTCCATTCGTTACGACGTTATGAAATGAAATTGCTGGAGTAAAAACATGAAGCCTAATGTTTGTTTTGCTTGTCAAACCCACAGCGCGCATGACTCAAACGTCTTCTCAAACTCAGCGCGTGCAAACATTTACTGAATGCGATCGAGCCGGACCAAACTATGAAACATTTTTCTTACATAATTATACATATCTACGTGTGAGCAGATATCCACATTCCACTAACACAGTATTTAACAATAAACACAGGTCTAAACATTATAATATTCACAATCATACGAGCCTTCTGCTGTCATATCATGCTGTGTTTAATTATCAAACATTAGTAGCCTGACACGAGAATGTTTTTTATGTATATACATTTAGCATTAGGCTTCATGTTTTACTCCAATCACATTTTATAACCTACATTTTAGTCTGGCACCAATTTAACTAGTAGCTACAAGTTTATGTAACAATAATATGCTGCTAACATGCTACAAACAATAACATGTCTTACCTTAAACATCGTTCTCATAATCAAATCGTGTTCTTCCAACTTTTCTGAGGAAAATCCAAGATAAACAGCACAGTATTCCACACTCATGAAAAGCAGAGCAGGACTGAAGACTGAAGTCGCGGATTGTCTGTTTTGAGAGCGTAACAGTTTGCGTTCCTCCACGTGGCTCATTAGTATGTGAGCAGCTGTTGCGCGTGGGCGTGGTCACATTAACCTTAATGAGCTCAGGCTGGACAAACTGTACATGTCGTTGCTTTCATACGAATTACTTAAACAGAGAATATTTGTTTTTGATATGATATACATCATTTAAAAATAGAGACTGAAAGCGTTGTAAAGACATACGTTTCAGGTCTGTGTGACAAACATTTACTGAGTTACAGATAATGTTCTGTCGCGTTTCAGAATGAGCTTCACATTGAGAGAGACGGCAGAAAGCGCATTATGTTTATTTTCTTTATTTTACGAAAAACACAACATTTTGTTTTTATTATGAGTGTACACAAATAAAAGAAGACATTTAACAGTTTTGAATGATGTAAAACACTTGCCTGTATGACAAAAATAGACCCCAGAGGGTTAAAGCACTTAGGCTATTATTGTCTCTGCAGCGTTTAACATGCGACTTACCACAGCAGTCATCAAAAGTTCTGCTGTGGATTACCCAGAATTCGCTATTTTTAGCACCGTGGCGCAATACCAAGTGACGCCAGCAGATGGCGAATTTTCCCCATTTATGCAGGAATTTAACAACTATATACAACCCATTAAATACACCCCCCTAAATTTTTGCTAAATCAGGGAAGCGCATCCAAAACAGAGAAAACAGAAGAAGAAGAAAAAAATCTGATTGCATTGAGCACTACTGCGTAATAGTCAGTTACAAAACTCCTCCTACAGAGATATGCAAGGTTAGGCTGGTACCAAAACCTAAACCTTAACAGAGACACTAGAGATGCCGTTTACACCTCTCCTAATTGAGACAGCTCAAAACTCACAAGAAAAATGGAGTATCTGTCTACACTCAGGAACAGAATTACTCAAATGTACATTATAAAGTCTCGGGCTACACTGCAAAAACATTTTTCACAAAAGTAACAAAGGAACCCATTGAAGACCTTGAATCTTCCACAACCTGGTCATTCATCTCACAAATCAATCTCTTTGGAGGTTTAATGGTCCTACCAGTCCTAGTCATGACTGGGAATACTTGCCCTGGCTGGGTGCAAATTACAGGCTCAACTGATTCTGAGTCTACACTACTGGAAACATGTGAGTGTGCATCAGCTGGCGGGTCTGGGGGAAGCTGTATGGGGTGACTGTGGGCAGACTGATCATCCAGGAATGATGACTGGCTCACATCACTGTCCCGGCCAATACATACATGACTGTCGTCGACAACAACATCCACATGAGGAGTATTCTCTACTGCGTTAGATGAACTGGGTAAGTCGACAACATCTTCATCAAGTTCAGCAGTCTTTCCGGATTGCAAAATCCACTGCAATGTTTTTTCATCACTGTCAAGTAGGTCATAACTAAGGCAGAGCATCGCCATTATCACTTCCAGCACCAACTGACAGGGAATCAGACAACAGGTCAACATCATCATCTCTCAGCAGGAAACTGGCAGGAAGGAGTAGGTTCCGGTGAACTGTTTTCTCTTTGCCAGTGACTGTGTCCTTCATACGGTAGACATTGATTGCTGATCTCACTGACATCACTTCGTAAGGAATTGACTCCCATTTGTCTGCAACTTTCCGTTTTCCTCTTTCACCTCTGTTTGCCAACAAAACCCTGTCTCCAACAGTCAAAGGAGAGCCTTTTACCTTGCGGTCGTAGAGCTTGGTATGACGAGCCCCTCTGAGCAACCTCTGCTGCCTCACTCAGGTCTCTTTTGAGGTGGGAGATGAACTCTGCATGGGTAACGACACGATCGTTCTTTCGAGCATGATGGAACATTACATCAATCTGGAGTCTGGGAATCCTCCCAAATATGAGGTAAAAAGGTGCAAACCCTGTGGTCTCGTGGACAGTACAGTTGTAACAGAAAGTCAGCACTCTTAATGACTGGGGCCACTTTGCTTTGGACTTGGGGGGTAAGGCTCTAATCATGCTTCCCAAGGTTCTGTTAAAACGCTCTGTGATCCCGTTACCCATCGGATGGTAAGGGGTAGTGTGCGATTTCTTTATCCCAGCCATATCCAACAGTTCCTTGATGAGCTTACTCTCGAAATTAGCCCCCTGGTCAGAATGCACACACTTTGGGAAGCCATAAATGCAGAAAATATCATCCCATAAGCGGTGAGCCACTTGTTTTGCTGACTGGTTCTTTCAAGGAAAAGCAAAGGCCATCTTGGTGAAATGATCAGTCGCTACGAGAACATCAACAGACTTGTTGTCTCCCTGCTCTGCTGTCCAGAAATCAATGCAAATCAATTCCATGGGCTCTGTGGTGTGAATGTTCTCCAAAGGAGCACGAGCATAAGGCTCCGGCGACTTGCCAACAATACAACGCTGGCAGTTTCTGACATAGTGCACAATATCATGCGCCATGCCTGTCCAAAAAAACCTGTGTCTGGCCAGTGAGAGTGTACGTGAGCGTCCTTGGTGACCTGCGGCATCGTGTATGCCATGAAGCACTTGTTGTTTCAGGCAACCTGGTACAATAAACTGATACAGCTTGTTGTTCATGTTGTGATCTCTTTTCACTTTAAATAGCATTCCATCTTGCAGTGTGAGTTTGTTCCAGTGCTTGAGCAGCTTGATTACACTACGAGGCTCCTTTGTACGCTCACGTTTGTCAGGTCTCTTGTGACATAGTAAACCACTCTACTCACGGTGTTGTCCTGCTCCTGCATAGTCAGAAGAGTGCTTTTAGGCAGAGCAGTGGCACAATCCTCCTTCTCCAAATGAGGGATGACTCTGTCCCCATTACACGGCTTGTCCCACCAGAGTAGTGTGCATCCAAGAGGGCGGAGATTTCCTGAGATGTTAACTTGCCCTGGGAAAGTGGGGGGGAGAGATCAGAGCTTGGTTCAACATCTGTGTTCACAAGTTGACAGTTGTTTGTGTATCTGAAAGCATCTTGAACTGTTTCATCCATCACACCATTCAGTTGATTTAACAAAGCATGGTATGGCTCTGTCACAAGGTGATGACTGACACTTGACTGGACAAAAGGCTCTCTGCTGAGTGCATCTGCCACTACGTTCTTAGCTCCTGGCACATACTTCAGATCGAAACTATAGGATGCCAGCTTCGCTACCCAACGCTGTTCACATGCATCGAGTCTTGGTTTGGTGAGTATGTATGTGAGTGGGTTGTTGTCAGTCCAAGCTGTAAAATGATGACCTTTCAACCAGTAATGGAATTTGTCACATACAGCCCATTTAAAGACGCATCTCTTTAGCCTAGAATTTGTAGCGACAACGAGAATGGACCCAAACACAACTGAATCTTCCATGTGATTCAGTCAAGCATAATCCCACACAGAGTCTTCACATTCCAGACTCAAATCACCAAACCCAGAGCCATAAATCACCCACAGGCTCCAGAGAGTCTGCAACCAGAAAAATACTTTAATTGTCAACGTTTGGTAATTTTGCAAGACAGATCTGTTCAGAAATGGTACTGCTCAGGGCCCTAGCAGGGGTCACCTGCGACTAACAGACCCCTTCTTTCTTAAGGACCAAGAGATGTCACGGGATAGTACCAAGTTAACGCCACGAGGTCATTAGATCCCATGACAGATGTAAAACAGACTTCCCCCTTCTTGAAGAACCGTTGAATGACCTCAGTGTTGAGATCCATTAAAACCCACAGAGACAAGAGACTTTACATATCAAAATCCATAAAACTCATCCCAAAACAATTCTTGATGGACTTGATATAATCAAATATAATCAAACATCATAATTCTTGTTGTTCCTACAATTCATGTTTGTATTATGCTTAGATCACATATAAATCATGTAATTGTGATATAACTGTGTGTATGAATGAAAGAGTATCGTGCTTCCAATCAAAAGAATCGTATGCCCTTAATTCAAAAGATGGCTTGATTGAAATCTGTGTAAAATGTTTATGGTCTTAAAATGGAAATTATGTCTAAACTAAAGCCCCTGCTCAGCTGCAGAGTAAAGCAGACCACAGATAACACATGATTTACGATGCGAGGGGGATGATGGAAAATACCCCCTTCTCAAATAACCTTACAAGTATCTTATTGTCCGAATTCCTCCAGGAGGCGGGACAAACATTTGAGATAAAATCTTAAGACCCGAACAAAGAGGGAGTGCTAGTTCTTTTCGACTTCTTCAGAGATGTTCTTCTTGTAGTTCTTTTTCCGAAAGTTCTTCTTCGGAGTTCTTAGGAAAAATACGGAGAGAGCTGAAGAGGATGCTCTAGGGAGAACCATGAAAAAGTAACAGACAGACGAGCAATGTAGACGAGCAGAGAAAATTACCCAAGTTAAGATCAGGGTTTAAAACAGCTTCATTCAAGCCATCTAACTCGTCTCACTTTCCTTTCTTTTCCTTTGTTTTCTTTTCCGTTAAAAGTCTCGGTTCTAAGTTAAGTTGTGCTGCAAAGTTTCGTTTAAACGTTTCAACTGCAAAGCCCTTCCAACTTCAAAGACTTTCATCCATCCGCCAACACACCACGTGATTGGCTGCCCAAGATCTAGCAGGCACTAGAAGACCGCCAGCCAAACAACGGACAACATTTATTTACAACATTTATTTATAACATATGTGCATTTATAAAACATGAATCATATTAGATGTTCTTAGGAGCACAAACCATAAATGAATACCCTATTGTATATTGCACAGTGTACTACATCTGCTATTTCATTAATTTGGTTTCAAATGTATCTCCAGGCAGCCTCAGCTCTTCTGTTGCCATCCCCACACCTGTCCGGGGACACCGCAGCACAAATCCAGCAATCCATGTGCGGTTTGACATGTCCCTGTTCCACGCCCCTGTCTACACAAACCGCCAGACCTGCAAGTACTGCAGTCGGAAGGGGAATATCATGAGGTCGAACGTGGTCTGCAAGGTCCATCTGTGCCTCAATGCTGGCCGCAACTGCTTCCACGAAGCAGTGGCCTAATTCGCTGAACTTGACAAAAAACAATGTTCCTAATAATAATTTAAAATGTTCCTAATAATAATTTAAAATGTTCCTAATAATAATTTAAAATGTTCCTAAATAAATATTTTTATGTTTGTAACAAGTTTATGTGTTTTTATTATATTTTTATACATACACTTTTTAAGGGAAAAAAATTACCCTAGACTGGCGAGGAACCATATATGGTAACTTCATTGCCCTTGATTTCCAACCTAAAAAAATATTTTTTTTTTAAGTCGTATAATATCCTCCAATAACACTCTATGGTTGAAATTTAGAATTTCCAAGTATTTCAATGAGTGCCCTATAAAGGGTTAAATAACAAAAACTAGGAAAACACATATCATAAGGAAAAGAAAACAAAAGTATTACTAGTATAACTAAAATTAAAGACAACAAATATTAACAAGAAAACAATTAAGAAATAAATCAAACAAAACGAAAAAGCTTGTTTGTTGGTGAATCTCCTCTCTCCTGCCATGCTCCGCTTCAGCGTCCTTAATATAGTTGACAATCACCCACGCGTACAATGACCCGCAGGTGCACAGGGGCGGACATAGCAATAAAGAGTCACAACGTCATGTGTAAGAAATGCACCGGCCGTAACACTTCCCCACTTAAACTAAGAACCAGTCTCCTGTTTAGAAAGACAAGACAGGTTCTGGATGAAGCTAACAGTAACAGCAAACAAGAATCATACATCCCAATCGTAACAACAAAAAAAGAAAAGTATAAATTACACAATTACCTTACCCCGGGAAAGGGCATCTGCCACGACATTGTCAGTTCCTTTCTTGTGGTAAATCTCAAGAGTGTAACATTGAGCTATTAGCGCCCAGCGCATCAAACGTTGGTTGTGGTTGTACATTTTATTTAAAAACACCACTGGATTGTGGTCCGTGTAGACGATGACGGGAGTAGAGGTGAATCCAACATACACATCGAAGTGCTGTAAAGCAAGCAACATAGCCAGTGTCTCTTTTTCGATAGTGGAATAATTCAACTGATGACGATTGAATTTAGAAGAAAAATAGGACACTGGATGGGATATGCCATCAGCACCATCCTGAAGCAGGACAGCTCCAACTCCGGATGCGCTGGTGTCTACCTCAAACTTGAATGGACGAGCCAGGTCAGGAGCAGACAACACCAGAGCACTGCAAAGGAGAGACTTTGCACACAGAAATGCACTTTGACAATTATCAGTCCAGTTAAAAACAATTTTAGAACTGCACATCTTTGTTAAAGGAGCGACCACAGTCGAGAAATTTTTACAAAAACACCTGTAATAGCCGACGATCCCTATAAATCGTCGCAACTCTCTCCTTGTAGTGGGCACAGGGTATACAAGAATAGCTGTCACTTTTGCGTCTACCGGACGTACTTGACCATTTCCAACCTGTTTCCCTAAATATGTGACGGCGGCTTTTGCAAAATCACATTTCGTCAAATTTAAAGTTAAGGAGGCAGCTGTTAAACGACTAAAAACAGTGTGCAAAGTAGACATATGCTCAGTCCACGTAGTAGAATAAATAACTACATCATCGAGATAAATGTTACAGTTTGGAACATCATCCAAAACTGTAGACATCAGACTTTGAAAAGTAGCGGGTGCGTTCCGTAGTCTGAATGCCATCCGCGTATACTGAAAGAAAGAATCGGGAGTCACGAATGCGGAGATCTCAGAAGCACGTTCAGTCAATGGCACCTGCCAATAGCCTTTTAAAAGGTCTAATTTCGTAATGTATCGAGCAGTGCCAAGACTATCAACACAATCCTCTATGCGAGGCAGCGGAAATGCTTCCGGTACAGTAACAGAATTCACTTTGCGAAGATCAGTACAAAAACGGAATGAACCGCCAGCTTTCGGTACTAAAATACATGGTGAACTCCAAGGGCTTTTACTCTTTTTGGCAAAACCATTCTGGACCAGATAATTCACTTCACATTTCATGATCTCCCTCTTACCTGCTGAACAGCGATACGCATGCTGTTTTATTGGAACTGCGTTACCCACCTCAATATCATGCTGTATAACAGAGGTGCCAGTTGGAACATCAAACATCGCCGCCTTAAGGCAGACCTCCTCCAAATCCTCAATCTCTTCCAAGTTATACTCCGGGCTCTCCCCCAGATCCGAGATCCTTAGTGGGATGCAATCTGCCTTGGGTGCAACAGTCGGAGGCCCCCTGGTCAACTGGACCTCTATGACTGGCTGAGGCTGTTTTGGCGACCTTCGGGAATTGCCACAGTCTCCTTCTCCCCCTCTTCTTCTCCCAGACCCTGACCTTTCCCCCCGACGGGGAGAAGGATGGTCCAGGCTGTAGATGTACAGCTCTGGGCCTGTATTCATAAAGAATCTTAATGCAAAGAGTAGCTCCTAGTGACAAAATTTTAAGAAAATTCTTAGAAATGTGGGCGTTTAAAATTAAAGCAAAAATCCTAGCAAAGAAAAAAGTAATTCAGAAAGCATCTTAAAGGAGAACTCCGGTCAATTTTAACATTTTGCTCATTTTTTTGTACATTTGGAGTGCTGTCAGTACAGAGAACAACGACAAAAATCGGTGTTGCCTACACCATGTTATTTTCTTTTTAAAATGTGCACCCTGTTGACTTCAATGGGGCAAGTTTTAAACCTGCTTTTAGCCTCTTAACATCCTTGATATGTCATTACAAGTGCACAGCCATGTAAGTGGTGTTATTAAGAGTGAACACGGTCAATCTGACTGCAGTAGATGTGAAAGATATGAATAAAAATGATGTTAATTCAGCCAGCTCACATACCTGTATTTTCTTCCTGTTTTCGGTCGAAGTCCAAAGCAGTCGATTATCGAGTTAGCGCGTGCGGCCAGGCTGTATGAGATCCCATTCTCCCAACTCGATAATCGACTACTTTGGACTTCGACCGAAAACAGGAATCATCTACTCTTCCCTGTGACCTAGTTTCTGTAAGATCTGAATTTTTTTAGATTGAATTTTTGAAACTGAATTTTAGAAAACTGAATTTGAAGTTCCGAATTTCTTCATTTTGAAAACTTGAATCCGTATTTTTTTAAACTGAATATTTGCAGTATTTGAATTCAGAACATAAAAACTAGCTGTTTGAAAATACATGTCAAAAAAATTCAGCCATTAAATTTCAGATGTTCAATATTCGTTCCAAAAAAATTTAAATTCAGAACAATTTAAAATTCAGTTTTGTTAATTACACTTGCAAATAATTCAAATTTACAAATTCAAATTCAAATCATTTTGTCACATTAATAGCTCCCTAGCTGTACAGCTGTAAACAACAGCGCGCGCATGTCTTTGTCTTTCATTCATCATTGAGACACACACACACAATTCATATTAAACAGTCTTTTTGCGGTTTACAGACACTATCAATATCGCGATTATAACAAAGCTCTTAAGAATAAATAACTTACTACATCAGCTTGATTCGTTGCTCCTCGGAATGAACTACCAGCACTTCTGAGGTAAATTGTTCCTGGATTAGGACGATAGTATTATTCCTCACAGCGCAGAAAGACGAGGTAAAGTCCACGATTCTTGTTAAACTTGATGTGTTTTATCCAGCTATATGGGGGTGTTAACAGTTTGAATGGCTTGCCTCAGATCATGTGCGTTTGAATAGCGTGCGCTCTCTGTGGCCGTGGTCACATTAAAAGATAATTAGCTGAAATGAGAACGACTGACATCGTTCTCTTTTTATATAGATTACATAAACAGAGATTATTTGTTTTAGTTTTGAATTAGATAATGTAAAAGTACACACTTAAATGATTATAAAGATATATTTCTCATGCCTGTGTAACTAGTATTCGCTGAGTTTTGTTTACGTTTAGAGACGTGCTCTAGAAAAAAAGTTCTCGGAGACGGAGAGGCAGAAAGCACACCCTGTTTATTTTCTTTATTTTACAAAAGTGCAATGTTTTATTTCGATTGGAAGTGGACCCATTAAAAAAGTAGACATTTAACAGTTAATTTTTTCATATTTCTTAAGTGTGTATGACAAAAAATGACGAAGTATTTGTCTATTTTGCTGCTATGTGAAAAAAATCGCGCAAAACGCGCCGGCGCGTTTTCAGGCCCCAGAGGGTTAACCTTCAGCTTCAACCCCCCGGCAGCACCTCATTTCCATAGATCGGTCAAATCTGCTTTGTATACAGTTATAGGAGCTCAGCCGGACTCTGAAGAAGTACTCCGTACCGTCTTGTTGGAAGTCGAGGCGATACTGAACACAAAGCCACTGGAATATACCTCAGCCAACATAGCAGATCTCTTGATGGGGCGGCTGGATTGTGCTTTTCCCCAGGTGGTATAAAACAAGAGTGAAGGCTTAAGCAAGATGGAGGCACTGTAAGGTCTTGGCAGACCACTTCTGGTCTAGGTTTATAAGGTACTACTTGCCCACCTTGCAGCCTCGACAGCCGTACTTACAATATGTACAATCGGGCAAACAAACTGAAAAGGGCAGTCCAAATCAGTGTCAGTAAACAGGCAAAGGGTCAAACAAGCCAACAGGGACAAGATATTTAGGTACAAAACAGATTCCAAAACAAACAAACAAACTGTACTCACGGTCTCAAATACTCTTAACACTCTCAAAAGATTCAAATATTCTCAACAGACTCAAATACTCTTAATAGATTCTCAAATACTCTTAACAGACTCTCAAATACTCTTAACAGACTCTCAAATACTCTTAACAGACTCTACCATCTCAAACACAAAACCCACTCCTCTCTTTCTCTAGAGGAAGTGATGACAGGTCTTTTTAAAACACGCTGCACCAATCAGGATCGAGCAGCAATCATCATGCAGGAACCAATCAGACTAAGGTGACTAAGGTACATCAGAGCGCTGATGGTCGTGTAAGGTCAGCAGATGTCCGAATCAAGGACAAAGTCTACTCCAGAGCAGTTGCCCGTCTCATCGCCCTACCAGCTATCCCAGATTTATAGGGGGAAACGGATTCCGTCGTAGTGCCTACGGAAGGGGCTGTTGAGATTGAACAGACAATCATTAATTCTCTTTTATTAAATCATTAACTCGCAACAAAAAAGAAAGAAAGAGAAAGAACAAAGAGCCTTAACTAACACACATTCCTGCGGCCATGTGGTCAACTGATACTGACTTCCTTTAACCAAATTGGTGCCTAGAAGTCTACAGAGAAAATTGTCTTTTTGTCATTTATGCTGATGAATGTTCCTGAATGTCGTTACAAACAGCGGGTTCTCTCTCTTGAGACAACAAACAGGCTTTCTTCGACTCCCTCCTGGCGGAAACCGGGCGGGAGAAGTGAAAAAAACAGATGTTTCCATTGTCTGTCTCCCACATGCGCGCAATACACATCCACGCAAACACAAATACACACGCAGAAACCCTAACTTTCTATCTATTAAGTTGTTACTAAAACGTATCCGGTGTGTTGAAATACATGTAGGAGAGCTGTAATGTGCAAACTTGTCCTAAGAATGTCATCATGAGTGTAAGGCACGTATAACCGCCTGTACGTATACATCAAGATGTAACTCTGCAATATTATGTCTGTGACGTGTGATGTTTGATATGGTTACAATCCTCCAAATCTGATCTATCTATTAAGCTGTATATCAATATCGTGAAATGTATAACCACATGTACATGCCGTTTCCAAAGTAAGCTTAATTTTCCCCTTTGTCATAAAGATGCAAATTAACGCTGAACCTCACCCAACAAGGGGCGTACGCGCTCCTCGAAATGGGCCATTATCATTGGCCGTCACGCCTTACCAGGGCGTGCTCAGTTTAACCTTAAAAACCCCAAGCTAGAAACGGTCGTTCTCTTGTCCTGTGTATCCTGCTCCCCGATGTAATCTTCGTGTGCTTTCTTTTGTTCCTGTTTTATTTTGTCTTTGTTTCATTTTGCGTATAGCCAGTCTGTTCTCAGTGCGGTTCTCGTCCTCCGACCGAGTTTCGTCAGTCTTTCAGCCTCCCGGTGATAAGACCATCTTTACGCATACAGAACTGTTTTAGGACGTTTGAATTTCCCGCGAATCAACCACGCTTGGAAGAATCAAAGAAGTCCGCCTCCCATTTCCCGGACGCCGCACGGTTTCTCCTACCAAACACTACAGGTCTGAATTCAAAGTTGTTCCATCTAAATTTAGACGGTTTAAAGTGTGTATCCTGTGGCTGTCTCTGAGGGTCTAATTGTGCTACCTTTCTTTTCTTATTGTTTCAGTTCATTTTGTTTAATCTTTATCTTTGCTTTACATGTAGTGTAGTTCGTTTATTAAACCTCATTTATACCTTATTGCCTCTGTTGTTGTTGACCACATAACAAAGCCTCTTTAATATAAGATCCTAACGCTACAATCTGATATTGTTAAGTGCACAAAACATTGTCAGTAAATTTAAGCTAAAATAGGCCACAAGTCGTTGATAACTTCCAGCAAAACAGCACGGTGGACGTGCTGACTGAGAAAGGGGCTTCAATTGCTTTGGTAATTTTAAAGATCAACAGCCATCTGTCTGTGTAGGATGTATATTCCTAATTTATCATAATTTGTTGTTTAATTGTTATATACATACCCGAAGCAGACGTGTATGCTGTATAATCCCTTGTTGGATGATTTATTTACGTAAGGACTCGGTTCAAACTATATTCGATAATTTGATTATCAGAGATTAATAACTGTTGAATATTTGTCCCCGAAATTAAAATTGACTAAAGAGCTTATGAGCCTTGAGCATTCCTTACAGGGCTGAGCAGTGAGACTTTCTCAGGAGCAAATTGCATGCAATTTGGGGGCGGCTGTGTGAAAGTCTCACTAATGACACTTATTTATGACGTGGATGCAAAAGAGCGCTCTTCCCGATCGCGGGGACTTTTATTTTGGTGGAGCACAGCTCATTCAGTGGAGTGCTCCACAGCGCTGTCTGTGTGTGTGTGTGTGTGTACGCACGCGATCGATCCAGTCTGGATCCACATCAGCCGTCATCTTCAGTGAGAACGAGCCGTAAAATTCCTTTACTAAATGCAGTTAGAGGATCATCATTATTTTCCTTTGAGTGTTTAGAGTTGTGTGGGTCCAGAGAGAAAGTGAGTATTGTAAATTTCACTGTTACTCGAGTTGAGTTGATTGTTGTTTTCTGAATAGAGATGTTAAAAGACTGATGACACAAAATGGATGCTAATGTGAAGTATAGCAGTATTTGAGTTCATCTAGTACAGTGTAATCATGTAAGCTGTGTATTTTGATTCATGTTCTGCTGTATTCAGAGGCAACGTTGTGTTGATGTTTGGGAGAAGCCAGTAGTTTTAATGCCATTTATGTTATTATGAGTGTGATTGTGATAAGAAAGAAGGATTGTTTGTTAGAGCATATTTTTTATTTGTTTGTTACAGACCACACATATGCTGACACACTTCTAAGGACATAAAGCACAAGACGATACCACTCAGTGCCAGTATTCATGCTCATCTTTGATATGTGGACAGAGAGCAGTTTAATTCAACCCGCTATGATCTGGGTCCCCCTCTGCATAAATCTGTTGAACTGAATTCCTTCTCCGACTTTGGTGTTCTAACCGGCACACCCGGACCAGCTCAACCTCATTAGCAACAACTAGCACCTTACAGTCCGTAGCCCCTCAGCTACATTGTGCATAATCTTCTGTCTGTGTGTCTACTGGTGTGTGTGTGTGTGTGCAGAGTGCACAGGAACCACCATACAGAGAATCAACTAATTTGCACTGTCACATAAATGTTTCTATTGTTCCCAAAGTTTTATAAAAAACTTTACTCCTGTTTCTCACCACAATTGAGTCCTCCATTTATCTAAGCTCCCTGACAGATTGGGGATTAGCTATCCTTGATTTATCTGAATGGTAAAGTAGGGGTGGATGGGACGAGTGTATGTTGTTACACTAGATTATTGGAATAATAGTTCACTAATGGTATTAATTTAAGGGCATTTTATTTTGAAATAATAAATCGTGTAAGCATGGTGGTAAAGCTGATGTAATTTCCGGTCACTCTCTCTTTCACGGGATGTCATGGCGATGAGAGGCATGGACCAGAGATTCTCCTTGTTAGAAGTGTCTGATGGGCTCTGTTATATTTTGATACAGAAACTGAGAGAAGCCAAGACTAAATCACATCACAACTGCATCATTGAAAACAACGCAGACGGAAACCCACTACACTAGGAGTGAGGAACCCGCTTTACAGATTTGCAGACACATGTTTTTCACACATCAAATCTAGGCCCTAGCCCGGCCCTGGCCCGAGACGCTCAGGCCCTTGCCCGGCCGTTTCCGACAGCTCATCAGAATTATCAGCAAAACAAACAAAAAAAAACAGCCTGCGTAACATGTCACAGCCTGACTATGTTGCAGTCATTAAAACAGATCTGTTATGTATGGCAAAGTAGTTACAGGTAAGTTTATTTTCATTTCTTTATTAAGTTTATTTGGACAAATGTTTTTATTTATTTATATATATTAGCCTATATAACGACCAAGCAGCCGACAGCGAGTTAAACATGTTTGATCCATTTAGCCTCTCAATTTCAAATCAACACTTTACTTGGCTACAATAAAATCCATAGATATAAAACAATGTAAGCATATCACACAGACAGTTAACGTTAGTTTAAACGTTTATTATCATTTTTGAAAAGCTGAGGCAAACTTCTCTGCTGCTCAGTCGCAACAGCGTTCGCAAACTAAATGAGCTAAATACAATAAACAAATCAAATAAATTACATTAAATTAGATTAAAAACAAACATGCAGGTTATCTTACCTCAAAGTCAAGTCAAATCAAGTCTTCGTTAAAGAACATGGCCATTCTTATTTCCAATAGTTTCCAACAGACTAATAGCCTACAAATAAAGTCCAATCAAACGAAAACCAACAAGACAGCCTCCTAACATAAGAAGTCTCTTACAGAGCATCGTGAAGAAAAAGCACAGCATCCACACAGTGGAAGGTTTTAATCCAGTCGCACTTTTTCCAGCTGCGCTGAAGTCACGCTCGCTCCTTCTGCTGCTGGCGGACACTAAGCACAGAACGAGCCGGTCGTGCGAATCTCGGATCGCGCCGCCGGGAAACCTGTGTGCGTGAGCAGACTGTCATGTGTCAGGTTATAAAACGTCTTTCTTTATTTGCTTTTCAATCGTCATCTACTCATATTTTATTTTAATTAATGTCTAAAATAGGCAATAAAAAAGATAAGCCTAAAACAGGCCAGAGGCCCGGCCCGGCCCGCGTGTGAACTATGACGTGAAAATTGGCCCGAAGCCCGGCCCTATGGGCGTAAATAAGTCGGGGCCCGTCGGGCTCGGGCTGAAATGCAGGGCTCTAACTCAAACACAAAACCAGGAAACAGGAAACCCTTCAGTTTAGAGAAACTGAAACTGACGTGCAGTTGAGCTGTTGTGTGTCTCATGCAATAAAATGGCAGAAGCCAGAATTTCTCAGGATGAGTTCAAGTGTTCAGTGTGTCTGTATCTCCTGAAGGATCCAGTGACCACTTCCTGTGGACACAGTTTCTGTGAGAGCTGTATTACAGACTGCTGGGATCAGGAGGATGAGAAGAGAGTCTACAGCTGCCCTCAGTGCAGACAGACCTTCAGTCCAAGACCTGCTTTAGCTAAAAACACCATGCTGGCTGAAGTGGTGGAGAAACTGAAGAAGACTAAACTTCCTGATGACTGTAACGCTGGAGCTGGAGATGTGGAGTGTGACGTCTGTACTGGAAGAAAACGCAAAGCCGTCAAGTCCTGTCTGGGGTGTCTGAACTCTTACTGTCAGAGTCACCTTGAACAACATGAGAGTTTCTTTAAAAGAAATAGACACAATCTGACCGATGCCACTGGACGACTGCAGGAGATGATCTGCCAAACACATGATAAACTCCTTGAGGTTTTCTGCCGCACTGATCAGAAGTTTATATGTTTCCTGTGTACGATGGATGAACATAAAAACCACGACACTGTATCAGCTGCAGCACAGAGGACAGAGAATCAGGTATGAACTATAAACTAGACACTGATTAAATAATGTTGACACTATTTATATTGGCACCCATATGATCAGATAACATCATTCACACTGTAGACGTCAGCAGAAGTGAACAGAAGCTGCAAGTGGACTTTCACTGATAAATCTATTTGTGCTCCGCACTGAACATAACAGAAAATATGGTGAAAATGCACCGTCAACATATTTATCAACACAAACTTTTGTAAAACAGGCTTTGATGAAGCAACTTAACATAATTGAAAATATTCACAGATTGTTTGACAAAATATATCTCTGTCAAGAATAACACAAGTTAAATGCAGCGACAGACAAAACACACTTTTCAGACCAGCAACTGGACAAGGGATGACTTATCTAGAAAAATAGGATCTGGCAGGGCAGGACACAGGGGGATCATTTGACGCCGATATGGCACAGGACTGCAAACAAGGAAGGTGAATAGGGAAAAACAGGTGGGGCAAATGATCAGTTAACAAAATGGGCGGGAAAAACACTATCCGCATGCTGTTCAACACAAGATAAAACATAACATGAAAGCATGCGGCCGATGATGCTACACAGAACACATCACCACACACAGACAGAAGAGCATATGGCCAAAGCAAACTTGAAACCGCATGCTTACACAACAAAACAGAGTGCATGAGAACGAGCAAATGCTTATCTTGTGAACTTAAAACAGAATACAAACACACAGAGCATGAATGTCCGAATTCCGGTAGAGAACCGAAACCAAACTAGACATGAGTGCTGGAATCCGAACACCACGCTTCAAACATGAAATAAGGCACACAGACAAGACAATCAAATGTGTCAGGGCTCTGGCAAAAAAAACAAGAATAAACTAGACCAAAGTGACAGAACCGTGACAGATATGTGACAGCATTATAAACTGACATCTCTGTTATTGATTTGTGGTGCAGAAGCAGCTGAAGGAGACGCAGAGGTCGTTCCAGCAGAGGATCCAGCAGAGAGAGAAAGATCTTCAGCAGCTGAGAGAGGCTGTGGCGTTTCATAAGGTGAGTCTGGAGAAGAAGAGAAGTTTGAGAAGTCTCAGTCAGGACTCACTGAAGCTCACTGTGTGATTGTGATGTGTGTGTAACAGCGCTCTGCACAGACAGCAGTGGAGGACAGTGAGAGGATCTTCACTGAGCTCATCCGCTCCATTAAGAGAAGCTGCTCTGAGGCAACACAACGGATCAGAGATCAGGAAAAGACTGCAGTGAGTCGAGCTGAAGGACGACTGGAGCGACTGGAGCAGGAGATCAATGATCTGAGAAGGAGAGACGCTGAGCTGGAGCAGCTTTCACACACACAGGATCACATCCATTTCCTGCAGGTAACAGAGATCTAGAAGAACAGGGTCATAGTGGACTTGAGCAAGAGACTATAATCTTAAGGTAGATTCTCATCTAAGCATCTTGCTTTAAAATAGACTACACTTATGAATGTATTTCAGCTCTGGAAATCTCTTAGGAAACATGTTCTGAGCTCTTTCTTCTGGGAGATATATTTAGCTGCCAAGCTCCACTAGTGCAAAGAACAGTTCAAAACTTCCGGAACATATAAACCTTTTGGTAACGCTTTATTTTGATAGTCCACTTTAGACATTCTACTAACTATAAGTACCTTTGCAACTACATGTAAACTAACTGTCATTAGAGTATTAGTAGACTGTATGCTTAAAGGGATAGTTCACCCAAAAAAAGGAAAAAAAAGAAAAGAAAATTCTGTCAATAATTACTCACCCTCATCTTGTTCCAACCCCTTAAGACTTCCGTTCATCTTCGGAACACAAATTAAGATATTTTTGATGAAATATGAGAGCTGGCTCACTCCTCCATAGGCTTCTAAGGCAAGGGTCGGGAACCTATGGCTCGCGAGCCATATATGGCTCTTTTCAGGATTTTATATGGCTCTCCCATATAAAATGGATTTAATATGGATTTTCAAATGTTGACTGAAAAGTCGCTCAAAAAGTAAAATATTAAGAGACATTATGATGCCCGTTTCTCAATTTGTGTGGTGTCTTAAGGGGGTCGCACATCGGACGAGAAGCACTGCGAGAAACGCTGTCCAGGACAACTCGAGGTATCGCACACCGGACACGCACTTTGTCAGTTTATGGCCAGCAATGTTGTTATGTTTAAAAGGACATTATGGAATTAAGATAATGTCTGTACTATGTTATGATGGTACTGTACAATTAAATACAATCTTTGCTAAGTCTGCAGTCTGAACACTTTACCTCAGAGCGTCCGTTAACTGAATGAATTGAGATTATCACCTGAAAATCCGATAACATCTGCAATTCCATTCAAGCAGCTGATTTCTGTAAATTATTGTAAAACTAAATCTATATTGCAGCACACGGTGAAGTCAGTATGTACATTAATGACGATTTGAGACTAATAAATGTAAATTTGATATAAAACTATGTAAATAGCGCTCTGTGGCGGGGCAGGATTTTGAACAAGGTCCTGAGCCGTTGCTGGGCGCCGCGGACAGACACTGAATGGCGCCGCCAGTGTGTGTACACTCAGAGAATAATGTGTTTGAATTTTAAACATGTGGCGCTGCGCTTCTTGTCCGGTGTGGGACCCCCTTTAGGAGTGCTAGAAACCAGCATTTCAGTGAACAAAACATAGTATGAAGTAGGGGTGTCCATGGTTAACCGATTAACCGTTAAAAATTGCTTAACCGAGTGAAACAGTTTGCTCGGTTAATTGGCGTCAATGGCGTGCATTGCATTTAGTTGTAATAAAATGTTGCACCACCAGAGACCGCCATTTATTTGACTGTTTCTTTGCACAAAGTAAAAAAAAAAAAAAGTGTGCTATAATATGACTGCATTAAATTCTAGGGCCTTGTTCACAGGCCGCGAACGCAAAAGTGACCTAATTTAACTGCTCCGTCCTTACCACTGCGTTTTATTTCTATAAATTAATTTCGTTTCAAATGTGGTCCAACCAGTTATTAAAGGCGTTAAAAATAAACTACCCCTTTCTCGTGTGTCTGTATCTCGGGGTTGCGGCGCGCACACCAGGGATGGAAATTAGCACCCGCGTGCCACCAGCCAGATGCAGGTGATTTTGTGTTGTTGCGGGTAAACTCGCTTCACCTACCGGCTACAGTGGCGGGTAAATAAAAATAGCATCATGCGACGTTCGTCTGTTATAGGACAAATTAGTTTGAATAAACGAGCAGACACTGATTAGACAACTCAGTCAATGTGCTTTCCATTAAATGAATCACACACATTAAACAAATCCTTAACAAAAAAACAAAACAAAAAACGGCTATTCTGGTGGGTGTGGTGATGCGCTCATGTAAGGGTGGCACTGCCAATAAAGCTCCTAAAATCTGTCACAAAGAACCGGCAAAAGTTATGAATATGTAAAATATAGCAAGGAGATATTTTAATTATTTATTAATAAACAAGTATTTGTCCGTGTCAGTTGCAAAGATGAAGTTGACGATGCTGATCGTGATCTTCGCAGTAGTGAACGCGCCAGAGAGAAATGCAGATTTCATACGGATTACAAGCAGAGAGCAGTCTGTGTCTGTTTTCTTTCGTTTTGAATTATTCTGTTAGACATGTCTGTGAGGCGAGTAGGCTACCTTATACTGAGTTTCGGTTCATTTATGAGACGAGCTCCAGTTCACGCGCCGGCGCCTCCGCTTCGTGATTATATATCGTCTGCTATATTTAATTCTTACTTATTAAATCCAGGCAGTTGGTTGATGAAACATTGATTAAAATTAAGATACAATTAATACAAAACGAAATTCACTTCTACAAAAAGAAAGGTTTTGTGCTTTCTGTTTGATGAAAGTTTTAAAGCGTCTTTTAGTACCGCTTTCACAGCGCTCACGTCCACATTGTGTTTTCCTCATAAATGCGAACTGAAATAAATATCAGTTCATGGTTTGTGTGTGTAGGCTATAAGAGAGAAAGAGAAAATGCCAGTAGCCTATTTCATTGAGACTTGAGATTAAATAAACTGCTTAAGTATTGTAGATCTTGTAGTATTAATTTTCACATGCAGTTACACATTGTCGATTAAAAACAAGAAAGTGCCTGGTAAAAACAATGAGTGGCACCAGCCACAGTGGCCGGTGGACAAAACCGTTCATTTCCATCCCTGGCGCACACTATGGTTAATAATAATAAGTTTTATTTATTTATTTATTTATTTGGTTAACCGAGTATTAACCGCTAAGGGCCTCGGTTAACGGTTAATGAAAAACTTGAAAACGTGCAGCCCTAGTATGAAGTAGCCTTAGCTTGGGTGTCAATGAGTGAAAAAAAAACAGCGTTATTGCCACCTACTGTTAATGTGTATACTGTAACTACCAGAACTACTACCAGTGCAAGTCGTATATTACTACTGTTGTTATTAAATGTGCAAATATTTCTAATACACGAGTGTAAACTTTGCTGTGGCTCTTTTGAAAAAAATGTTGTTTGTTTGTTTGGCTCTTCTTGGTAAAAAGGTTCCCGACCCCTGTTATAAGGGATCGAAACTTGCCGGCCCAGAAAAGTTATTTAAGACATTGTTACAATAGTCCAAGTGACTACAATGGGTCTACCGCACTTTTTTACCGCACAAAAAACAAACAAAAATTATGACTTTATTCGCTGTAGTCACTTGGACTATTTTAACAATGTCTTTAATAACTTTTCTGGGCCGGCAAGTTTCGATCCCTTAGAAGCCTATGGAGGAGTGATCCAGCTCTCAGATTTAATCACAAATATCTTCATTTTGTAGCGAAGAGTAACGGAAGTCTTACGGGGTTGGAACAACAGGAGGGTGAGTACTGACAGAATTTTCATTTTTGGGTGTACTATCCCTTTAATATCTGCAAACACTTTATTTTGATGGTCCCCCAACAGATATTCTACTGACTATAAGTAACTACAAATCATCTTATTCTACTAACCCGAACCCCAACACCTATAACCTAAGAGTCTACTGACAGTCTACTACAGTCTACTAAGGCCACGTTTACACATAGCCGGGTATTTAGAGAAACAAATATTTCCCCCCTCCGTTTTCAAATAAAACATTGTGCACACAATATCGTTTTCAAAAAAGTTGTCATTTACATCAACCCGCATAAATACGCCGTTGTAGTAGTAGGCCCCTTCTGTCTCGAAAGACAATGGCTGTACTTTCTTTATCTTTATTGTTATTATAAGGTATATTGTTGTCTATACCTTATTTTGTTGTTGGCAACATCTGGAGTGGCTCAGTAGTCCTATCCTTGCATGGCAGTCTCTGCCGCAATTTAAGCAGACAAAGCTGGATGGCGGGTTGGAGTCATGGCTTGGTTTCCTCTCCTTCCTGTGACTTCTTTTGTCCTTCAACTGCTGGAGTCTCTTCACCTCTCCCCTTTGGATTCCATCACTTAAAATGTTCTCCATGCGCTACGATTTTCTGCAAGTGGATCCCAGGTATCTGGGTTTATACCAGTGGTTTTCAAATCACGCTTGAGAACATCCTTGTAATGCAGTGCTGGTCGGCCTAGAGGACGGTGTCCTGTAGCTAGTTCACCATTCAGTATTTCCTTGGGAATATGGCCGTCCTTCATAAGGCGCACATGACCTATCCAGCGCAGCCGACGTTGAGTTAGCAAAAGGTGCATGCTGTGGGAATTTATCTGTTCCAGGACAGATGTGTTGGTGATTTTGTCTTCCCAGGTTATACCAAGGATTCGACGCAGGCAGCGGATATGGAAACTGTCCAAGTGGTTTTCCTGTCTAGCATATGTCGTTCATTTTTTATCTTACAGTTACTGTAAATCCGGCCTCTAGTTCATAAACGCCAGAGGAGAACTGGCCCCCGACTGAGCCTGGGTTCTCCCAAGGTTTTTTTTTTCTCCATTGGGTCACTTGATGGAGTTTTAGGACACCATTGGGTCACTTGACGGAGTTTTTCGGTTCCTTGCCACTGTTGCCTTTGGCTTGCTCAGTTGGGGACATTCAAATTAAATAACCAATCATTAAAACCATTGATCAGCCCTACCAAACGTGGATGTCTTTTTTTTCAGTAATAAACAAACATTGTTATGTTGTTTTGATTGATACTGTGAAGCTGCTTTGATACAATCTGTATTGTGAAAAGCGCTATATAAATATATTTGACTTGACTTGACTTGACTCCCTGTCCGCCTTATATCACGCCGGCCTCAAAGAGCAGACAGAGGTGTGCTATTCTCTGAGTATGTGGAGTTTGTACTCTCCAGCTGTGGTTCCCCCTTCACAGTGGGTGAAGAGTAGGAGGATCCATAATACGGTTGTCCCGGAGCTAGCACTCATTGACCTACAGGGGCGCCGTATAGGGGGGAAAAGTTAGGACGATTCCAAGGGCCCCAGACTGACAGGGGCCCCAACAAATAAGTAAAAACTAATTAAAAATATATATATATTATACACTATATAAACCATCATTGAGTATATTTCTAATTATAATGTCTTTGATTTTACTTATTTTGGCAATAATAGTTAAATATCCCCATAACCATTGACCAAAAAGTAAACATACATATTGACCGACCACCCCCTGTATCTGCATGAAATGGTTTGGTCCCGCCGTTAAATCACGCTGTTTAATTGCAGAGAGATCGCGTCGATGCGCCAGAAATGATCACAATTTTGCATTGTAAAATAAAATCTGGTTCTCAAAAAAGGAAAGAGAGAAAAGAGAGAGGAAAGACAAAAGAAAGGGTGTCAATCTGTAACCCAGTTTTTCACCAAGAAAGGTGCGTATCCTTAGTCTGTCAGTTAACCTGTTGTCCATAGTGAAATAAGATAGCTAGCTGCAGGCTAGTGTTAGCCTACATGTATTTCATCAACGTTTAATCAGTGCAGGGAAACGTTTAGCAAGATATTCATATTAAATCATTGTCCATGCATGCCCCTTTTAGCAGACTTAACAACAGAGTCAGCAGCACCCCAGTCCCCCCATAACTGCACCCCTCCCTGTCCCAGTGAAGAAGGTGAGCACTGAGCATTGTGTTAATGACATAGCATCATTCTAGGGAGTCTGTGTGGGGTTCTCTGTCTCTCTTGCTCTTTTTATCATAACAAAAAAGATAATAAATATTTCATTTATGACAGAAATCAAACACAATTTATTTTTTCATATAATGACCAAACAATTTAAAAAAAAACTGTCTGTACTGATGCAGTTAGAAAGCTTAGTAGCTTACCTCAACCTGCATGTGTTACAGACAATATTAAAATATTATTTTTAAACTTATTAAAATAAGTTTGATGCGTTCATTTAGACTGAATTTTGAGATGATGTTAATTTATTTTGATTAAAAAGTTAATATATATAAAAACATTTTAAAAAAATGTATTATCTATCTGTCATTGATTTTGCAATAAAATACATTGAGACTGTAAAGGATTGCCTTAAGGACATTTTTATGGTGGCTTTTAATCTTGCATCAAATAGTGAACTGCATACTGTATGCAGACTTGCATTTACAAATCACCAGCAGTAAATATTGTGCTAGTACTAGTATTGAACTACAAGAAGAAACAAGACAGTTGCAAGCTTTTGATTAGAGTTATGTAAAGGTTTTGATGGGACAGTTAGGTCCTAGAGATGTGGTGACGACAGCTGCGCAGAGGGGGCCCAATGTGATTTTTTTGTCATGGGGCCCAAAATTCCTGGCAGCGCCCCTGTTGACCTACATATTCTGGAATGGATTCCTACATTCTCCCACCCTTGAGGTCTCTTCTTCTCCACCGGTCCCACCAGGCCTAATGGACTTTCTGGTTCCGAATAATTCCTTGGCCCTCCTTCCTCTGTTGGTCCCACCCATCCTTTGTGTCCGCTGGCACAGTCCAGCCTCCACGCTCCTGCGTTCCAACCATGGAGGTCATCCAAACTCCTGTCGTCCTTGCAAGTTCTGTCCAACTCCTCGGCTCCTCCCTTTCTGCTGGCTTTATCCAGCTTCCAGGATTCACCACGGACTTCCGGACCTCTGGCTCTGCCTCAGCCCTCTACCACTTTGGCTCCCATTTTTACACTGGTTCCTCCTTCATCCTTGGTCCCTCTGACTCTGTCTTTTCTATAATTCTAGCATTTCAATTTATGCAATACAGCTAAGATGATGGCCGATGCATTTGATTTAGATAATGGGTAACACTTTATAATAACGTTCAATTATAAGTCATTTTTAAGTTATTCGTTAATGATGAACTAATCATGTTCAAAACATGACTATACATCTATAAATGTTGTAAATTATCTTTAAAAATGTCAGGGTAAATGACCGAAGATTCACTTGCAAGTGCACAAACAGTTTATTAATGGAAAAATATAAAACCAGTATAGCCAGAGTATGAATGTCGTGGGTGCCGACGGAGGTCCTCAGCAGTGCAGGGACTACAATGGGCAAAGGATGAAGGAATCTAAAGCAGAAGTCCACGAACGAGTAGGAACTGGAGACAGGAGACTCTGAACTGTGAACATTACAACGATCCGTCAAGGAATGAACAAACACAGACACAATATATAGCGTGGCTGATGAGCTGCAGCTGAAGCCGATCAATAATTAGTGATCAGGGGTTACCCAGCAACACAGGTGACAGCACACAAACAATCACAACAATCCACAGACCCGCAACCGTGACAAAAATTTTTAAATCATGAAATAATCATACAGATCATGACAAATATGACTTTCCCACAAATTAATTACTCGTGGCCACGACAAAACTAAGTGAACCAAAGATGTCCCCTCCCGGTCACTGTAGTTTATCATTTTTTGATCTATCATGAAGTTGTAAGACAAACATGCGGTCTGCTGAAGCGGTATATTTAAGATGCATAATTTATTTGATTTCAAGTGAATAAACATTTATGAATGACTTACAGTCAGGAGATTATTTTATGATTTACACATTGTTTAAGATAATTTACATCACATTTGTACATAGTTAGCATACCACTTATTAATAATTTGTGAATGTATAATATGTTTTGTAAATGATTAGTTAATCATTGACTAAAACTTAACTGAACATTATTGTAAAGTGTTAGCAGATAAGGTTATGATTATTTAAAATATTTCATGCAAGATAGATGTTGGTATATTACTTACCCTTAGATTTGGAAATGGATCAATGTTTGGGTAACACTTTATAATAACTGCACACTATTAATCATTAGTTAAGCATTAGTAAACAGTTAATTCATAATTTATAAAGCATTAATAGACATTAATAAGCAGTTTATAAATACAGATATAAATGTTTTATTCTTGATTTAAAAGCATATCTATTATGTGTTTAATAATTGTATTTTCATACTTTATTCATGATCAAAATTTTTTTAATCATTTTATTTATAATTTTTTACATTATTACAAAACAAAAACAAGAAACACACGACAAAAAAAAAATTAAAAAAAAACCAGCCCTCTCTCCACAAGCAAGGTATTGACTATTTATAAAAATAAAAAAGCAGTAATAAACATAGATTTACAATTAGTCTGTGGTCATATCAAGTTGGGTCAGGATGTTCAGAAAAGGAGTCCAAGTCAGTTCAAAGACATCTAGTTTTCCTCGGATAGAGTGAAGAATTTTTTCTGGTGTGCAGTACGACAGGAGTTCATTGGCCCAGTGTTTTTGGCTGGGGGGGTGACACTCTTCCAATCCTTCAGTATACACTTTTTGGCAGCCGTTGCTGCCAATAACACAAAATGCTTCATATTTAAGTTCAGCTTCAATAGGGTTATGTCCCCCAGTAACCAAATCCTGGGATCAGCATCCAGAGGCTGTCCACAAACCCGAGAAATTACTGATATGATGTAAGCCCAGTATAGTTTCAAACGGGAACAACTCCATAGCATATGGACAAGAGTTCCGACAGAAATGGTGCATCTTTGACATTGATCGGAGATGTCATTTCCAAATTTACTTAACCTGTATGGTGTAAAATATGTTCTATGGAAAATATTGAATTGAATTTGTCTGTGTTTAGTAGACACCAATTTTGTTTGTGCCAATTCCAATATTCTGTTCCAATTCTCGTCTGTATAGGTACACCCAAGATCAGATTCCCACCTTCCTTTATTTGTGTGTCTATCATAAATCGATAAGTTTTCAATTGTAGTTTTATACACTGTAGATATTAACCCTTTAATTCTGTTGTGCTTGGGATTAAAGATGCATTTTTCAAGCAAAGATTCCTCGGGTCTGTGTGGAAAAATATCTTTAGTTTGACTCTTGATCCAGCTTCTAATTTGAAAATATTTGAAGAAGTTATGTTTATCTATATCATACATTTCTGACATTTGACTGAAACTTAAAAAGACATTATTAATATAAAGATCACTGACAATTTTTACTCCTTTTCTCTCCCAGTTTTCTAAAATTCCATCAGCTAGAGCTGCTGGGATGCTGGGATTATTTGTAAGAGGTGAATAAACCGATAATTTTATGTTTTGTCCGACTAATGCATGTAATTGCTGCCAGGCGTCAAATGTAGCAGAGATTATTGAATTTTGTGTGATTGTTTTTAGTTTCTTTTTAGATTCCAAAAATGGTATAATAGTTAATGTATTATCCTGTAATTCAGATTGTTCGATTGACATCCATTTTACTTCATCTACTCAGCAATGAAACCACATCCACAAGGCACGAAGTTGTGCAGCCAAATATTCATGATCAATTTATCATTTCTAAATGATGTATTGCATTATTTATAAACCAGTTATTTAAGAGTTGTCAGTGGTTCATACCATCACGGTAACACTTTATTTGAAGGGGTGTGCATAAGACTGACATGACACTGTCATAAACATGACATAACACCTGTCATGAACATGAAGGAGTCTTTATGAATGTTTATGACTGTTGTCATTAAGTGTCATTCGGTAAATTATGACACTTTTAATGCAAAGTTGACATTGTTTAAAATGTCTTTATGACAACTTGACATTAACAAAGACAGAAATGTCTTTGTTATGACAACTTGACATTAATCAAGAAATCATAACCTGTCAACCTGTCACAAATATGTCATAACAGGTCTAATTATCAAACTTAAAGCATCTGACAGTGTAATAACCCTTAATGACATCTTTATAACTAGTACAATGTGTTCCACTTTACTTGAGGACAAGTAATATTCATGACACAGTTATAATGGTGTCATGACGGCCAAAGTTGTGACAAGTTGACAGGTTATGATTTCTTGGTTAATGTTAAGTTGTCATAACAAAGACATTTCTGTCTTTGTTAATGTCAAGTTGTCATAATCAAGACATTTTTGTCTTTGTTAATGTCAAGTTGTCATAACAAAGACATTTTAAACAATGTCAACTTTGCATTAAAAGTGTCATAATTTACCGAATGACACTTAATGCCAACAGTCATAAACATTCATAAAGGCTCCTTCATGTTCATGACAGGTGTTATGTCATGTTTATGACAGTGTCATGTCAGTCTTATGCACACCCCTTCAAATAAAGTGGGTTACACTTTATTTCGATAGTCACTTTAGACGTTCTACTAATTATAAGTAACTTTTCAACTACATGTCAACTAACTCTCATTAGAGTATTAGTATATTACAGTAGACTGTCAGTAGACTGTTCGGGTTAGGAGAATAATTTGACTTGTAGTCACCAAGTTACTTATAGTCAGTTGAATGTCTGTTGGGGGACCAACAAAATAAAGTGTTAGCAGATATTAAGCAGACAGTCTACTAATACTCTAATGACAGTTAGTTGACATGTAGTTGAAAAGTTACTTATAGTTAGTAGAATGTCTAAAGTGGACTATCGAAATAAAGTGTTACCATAAAGTGTGACCTAAGATTACTTGTGTAAGAAAGTGTAAGTAAATGATTAATAAACTATTTAAATGTACATTCATACATCTTATTATTCAGACATATAGTAATAGTTACTTAGTGTGTTAATAAATGCTTTATTAATATGTAATTATACTGTAATTCAGGGTTAATTCGGGTAGTTATAAAGCATTTAGTAGGGGTCAGTTAACTATTCCTGTGAGCTCATCTAAAGTGAGGACTATCCATGCTTTGTAAAGCATTAATAAGGAGATTTGTGTTGTTTCACTGTGTTGTGTTTGTTAAATTTTTCTGTTTTGAAGATAAATTAGCCTTTAAATCTCATTTATAAATGCTTTATAAATTGTTTTTGGCTGGGGGGGTGACACTCTTCCAATCCTTCAGTATACACTTTTTGGCAGCCGTTGCTGCCAATAACACAAAATGCTTCATATTTAAGTTCAGCTTCAATAGGGTTATGTCCCCCAGTAACCAAATCCTGGGATCAGCATCCAGAGGCTGTCCACAAACCCGAGAAATTACTGATATGATGTAAGCCCAGTATAGTTTCAAACGGGAACAACTCCATAGCATATGGACAAGAGTTCCGACAGAAATGGTGCATCTTTGACATTGATCGGAGATGTCATTTCCAAATTTACTTAACCTGTATGGTGTAAAATATGTTCTATGGAAAATATTGAATTGAATTTGTCTGTGTTTAGTAGACACCAATTTTGTTTGTGCCAATTCCAATATTCTGTTCCAATTCTCGTCTGTATAGGTACACCCAAGATCAGATTCCCACCTTCCTTTATTTGTGTGTCTATCATAAATCGATAAGTTTTCAATTGTAGTTTTATACACTGTAGATATTAACCCTTTAATTCTGTTGTGCTTGGGATTAAAGATGCATTTTTCAAGCAAAGATTCCTCGGGTCTGTGTGGAAAAATATCTTTAGTTTGACTCTTGATCCAGCTTCTAATTTGAAAATATTTGAAGAAGTTATGTTTAACTTGTTTAACATTCATAAAGGCTCCTTCATGTTCATGACAGGTGTTATGTCATGTTTATGACAGTGTCATGTCAGTCTTATGCACACCCCTTCAAATAAAGTGGGTTACACTTTATTTCGATAGTCACTTTAGACGTTCTACTAATTATAAGTAACTTTTCAACTACATGTCAACTAACTCTCATTAGAGTATTAGTATATTACAGTAGACTGTCAGTAGACTGTTCGGGTTAGGAGAATAATTTGACTTGTAGTCACCAAGTTACTTATAGTCAGTTGAATGTCTGTTGGGGGACCAACAAAATAAAGTGTTAGCAGATATTAAGCAGACAGTCTACTAATACTCTAATGACAGTTAGTTGACATGTAGTTGAAAAGTTACTTATAGTTAGTAGAATGTCTAAAGTGGACTATCGAAATAAAGTGTTACCATAAAGTGTGACCTAAGATTACTTGTGTAAGAAAGTGTAAGTAAATGATTAATAAACTATTTAAATGTACATTCATACATCTTATTATTCAGACATATAGTAATAGTTACTTAGTGTGTTAATAAATGCTTTATTAATATGTAATTATACTGTAATTCAGGGTTAATTCGGGTAGTTATAAAGCATTTAGTAGGGGTCAGTTAACTATTCCTGTGAGCTCATCTAAAGTGAGGACTATCCATGCTTTGTAAAGCATTAATAAGGAGATTTGTGTTGTTTCACTGTGTTGTGTTTGTTAAATTTTTCTGTTTTGAAGATAAATTAGCCTTTAAATCTCATTTATAAATGCTTTACAAGGCATAACTAGTCCTCACTTTAGATGAGCTCACACAAATATTTAACGGACCACTACTAAATGCTTTATAACTACCTGATTTTACTCAATTTACTGACACTTTCTAAGTGTTCTTATTAATCACTGACAACTCTTAAATAACTGGTTTGTAAATAATGCAATGCTTCATTTAGAAATTATTAATTGATTATTAACAAAGTATGAAAATACAATTATTAAACACATTATAGATATGCTCGTAAATCAAGAAAAAAACATTTATAGCTGTATTTATAAACTGCTTATTAATGTCTATATTAATGCTTTATAAATTATGAATTAACTGTTTACTCATGCTTAACTAATGATTAATAGCGTGCAGTTATTATAAAGTGTTACCAATTTTGGTTTAAAAATGTGGTTATTACCAACCCAACATGGTATTTTGCTGTTGCTGTCATTAATTTTTTTATATATTTTTTTATATAATTATATATAAATATATTTATAATATAACTATTTCACCTGTGTCTAGAAACAGCCCTCAATGACACCACTGATGCGCTTGATCTGTTACATGTATGTTATTGGCAGATGCTTTATCATCCAAATTAATTCGTAGAAAGTTCACATATAGTGTAAATGGCAAACGCTAGAATTTGTAGCACTAATGTCATACAATGAATATGAGAAGGGCTGGACTGAGGAGAGTTGATAAAGAAGAGCTGCACAAATCTGACAGTAGTGCGGGTTATTGATGAAGTGTGGAGGTGATGAGCTTTGATTTCTGTTTTCTATAGAGTTTCCAGTCTCTCTCAGCTCCTCCTGAATCTACAGACGTAAACAACAATCCCTTCAGTTCTCTCTCCTCTTTTGATGGAGTGAGAGAATCTGTCCGTCAGCTGAGAAACAAACTGGAGGATTTCTGCAAAGTGGATCTGAAGAAGTTCTCTGACAGAGGTAAAGTCCTGGAGATTCTGCTTTTAGAAATGATCCTCCATCATCTCACATCATGTAGAAGATCATATTAGAAATGTCTTAGGAACAGATGCAGGGATTATTTTCTTTTGACATGATGATCACACTCTTCATGTCTGTTGATTTCCACAGTCACTTCCACCAACATTGTTCCCAAGACCAGGAACGACTTCCTACAATGTAAGTCACTAAGAAAACAAGAAAACAAGCAGAGAAACTCACTGAGTGTGTTCATGTTCTTCCTGTAGAAAGTGAAAGAAAAACATGACAGAAGAGTTTTAGAGTTGATCATGTAAATGATTTGCACAGGATATCTGGTAAACTGTACTGAGACACTGCTGATATATTGAACACGAGGAATTCAGCTACTCTAAAAACCCCCACTGAATAACACTTTATTTTAAGGGTCCATAATTATACAGTAGTTAAGCATTAACAGCAACTAATAATTAACTGAACATAGGATACATAACCAGAAATAAGTCAATAATTAATGGTTAACTGAATGGACAGTAAATGCCTTCTAGGTCGATGTACAGTACGTGTACTTTTGCATCCATTCCCTTTTCCTTTTTTAACCCCTAATTGAAAAATTAAAACAGGTGAACACCAGAATTTGAATTTGAACTGTAAGTGGCCCTAATACCTGTGTACTTACATGGTTACTAGATATGTACTTAGTATGTAACTACAGTGTAAATACACATTGGTACATAGTATTTACAACTGTAATATTTGTGTAACTACACATATGTAACAACCCACGGAAAGGTATGTGTAAGTACAAATGTGTAACAGGACATTGGTAACAACACTTTTTCCACTACAGTAAGTACACATGTGTAACAGGCATTATGTAACTACATTTTGTAACAACAATATGTATTCACACAAGTTGTTCCACTTCCACACGCAGTCTTCCATACTGTAGTTACCAGTTAAGAACACACTGAAACCATAATGATTCCTATATGTATACCATGTATTTACTATATGACCGGCAGGACTTATGTTGAATTACAGCTAAAGTTGTTAAACTGTCATAACTTACATGTATTATGCAAAACCCAAACCTCTGTGCAACTGTATTAACAGTGTACTTACATGGTAACTCCTCAGGAACTGTCCACTTAATATAAAGTGTAATTGTTAGGGTCATTGTTGTGTACCACAGTAAATGCAAAACACAAGGTTACGTAGTAGATAGTAAACTCTGAAATATAAATGTGATAGTTATGCTTTGATAGATTCTGGGATATTACGGCATAGCACTTTTAAAGATTTATTCTTTAATTTAGATTTTTTGATTTGACATTGTGGTGACCTATTTGCCTTTACAGTAAATTACAGTGTTCTGTAAACAATAAACAAGAATAGCCTACACTTTAAAACCTTAAAAATACCTTGTTTAATCGTTGAACCATTTTGTAGTATTTAGTTTCTTTGCCGTGAGACACAAAAAGCGTTTTCTCCAATAAAACACAACATAAATTCACAAAAAAAACACATCAATTGTATTAGCCTGATGTAATCCAAATCTTTAGAATCCATACGTTGTTTGCAAGAAACAGATCCAAATTCAGCCCTTTATGATCTTCATCTCCATTTCTCAGCAGCGACCGCCAACGTCAAATCCCGCGCTCAGGCGCGCTGGTGACTGGTGAGTGGTGATGAATTCAAATAAAAAAAATGCGCCTTCAAGAAGCGTTACGACATGTTTTACGGCCGTGATATCAAACGCTCATTGGCTCTCGCCTGCTTCGTCACAGATTGCGACATGCCGTGTTTCAGTCGGTGTTGTACATTTGAAATGGAGAAGCGCGCGCGTCTTCACAGAGCGAACCGAAACCGGATTAACATTTTCATGGATTAATAATTTATGTTCTGATCTGTAACGTTACCTCATACACAACTATTATAATACTGCCAGAGAGGACTGCGGCTGCAACGCATCATCATGTGAACGACTTTTGGTACCGGTTTTGACATTTTCGCAATAAACAAATTATTGTGAAATTTATAACGTTACTTGTCTGTCTGTGATGTTTTTATTTTCTTCATAAGTGTAGCCTACGTAGTTTTAAGGAATGGTTATGGGTAGGTTTAGGGGTATGAGTAGGATTAGTGGCTCAAAATATATTTTAATGCTATTGTTAATAAAACTATGAGAGGTTTGGGTTTGCTGAGATGGTCTCTGTTATGACCGTTTTACACTTTATATTAAGTGGACAGTTCCTGAGGAGTTACCATGTTAGTACACTGTTAATACAATGTTGCACAGGGTTGGGTTTTGCATAATACACAGTAAGTTATGACCATTTTACACTTTATATTAAGTGGACAGTTCCTGAGGAGTTACCATGTTAGTACACTGTTAATACAGTTGCACAGAGGTTTGGGTTTTACATAATACACAGTAAGTTATGACCATTTTACACTTTATATTAAGTGGACAGTTCCTGAGGAGTTACCATGTTAGTACAGTTGCACAGAGGTTTGGGTTTTGCATAATACACAGTAAGTTATGACCGTTTTACACTTTATATTAAGTGGACAGTTCCTGAGGAGTTACCATGTAAGTACACTGTTAATACAGTTGCACAGAGGTTTGGGTTTTGCATAATACATGTAAGTTATGACAGTTTAACACATTGTATTAAGTGCAGAGTTCCTGAGGAGTTACCATGTAAGTTCACTGGTACCACAAGGGAAAACTTTAGCTGTAATTCAACATAAGTCCTGCCGGTCATATAGTAAATACATGGTATACATATAGGAATCATCATGGTTTCAGTGTGTTCTTAACTGGTAACTACAGTATGGAAGACTGCGTGTGGAAGTGGAACAACTTGTGTGAATACATATTGTTGTTACAAAATGTAGTTACATAATGCCTGTTACACATGTGTACTTACTGTAGTGGAAAAAGTGTTGTTACCAATGTCCTGTTACACATTTGTACTTACACATACCTTTCCGTGGGTTGTTACATATGTGTAGTTACACAAATATTACAGTTGTAAATACTATGTACCAATGTGTATTTACACTGTAGTTACATACTAAGTACATATCTAGTAACCATGTAAGTACACAGGTATTAGGGCCACTTAATATAAAGTGGGACCAAAATGAATAACTATTTTCTGATTTTTGCCCCTTTTTGAGTATTTGAGTCGGAAGATGGCTTAACAACATACACTGCCTCTCTTTCTACGGCTCTGCATCACTGCAACTCCAGAGGCGCCAGTTACCATAGAAACTCGCACCTAGAACTCCACCAAACCAAAAATAAAAATGTTAACGCAATTTGAGCAAGAGAGACAAACAGTGTTGTTCTCAGTGAAATATGTAATTTAACTGAGTTTAAGCAGTTTTGGAGATTTCAGTATTCTCCAATTCAAATAGATAGTACTTAGTCTACGATCCCAAAAATAGCTGCCTGAAGGAATTGAAAATTTGGAAAAGCATGACTCAGGTTCATTAATTTGAAAAATAACCAAGATTTATTTTTGGCTTACACAAAAGAATATCACACACACACATACACACACACACACACACACACACAAGGACGTTTTCATCACAAACAAATCAAACACAGTCAGAATAAACCCATAAGTTAAATTCATTAAACAAAACCTTTTGAATCACTAAGCCCATAGCATCCTCATGCTGCAGTAATAAATATTGGGGGAACAAACAATATACAACAAACAAAAAAAGGGAAAATAAAACTAGACAATATACCCCCCAAGAAAAACAAAGGTTTCACTTTATTTTGATGGTCCCTTAAACATATTCTGTTGACTATAAGTAACGTTGCTCCAACATGTGTACTAACTCTCATTAGAGTGTTAGTTGAGTATTAATAGACTGGTAGGGTTAGGGTTAGATTAAGTTGACATGTAGTTGCAAAATTACATAAGGTCAGTAGAGTGTCTGTTGGAGGAGCATCACAATAAAGTATATGCAGATATTAAGCAGACAGTCTACTAATACTCCAATGAGAGTTAGTTGACATATAGTTGCAAAGTTAATTATAGTCAATAGCACGTTCAAAAGGGACCATCAAAATAAAGTGTTAGCATAACAAACCAAAAGAATCAAATACAACAAGAGCATCAAATGGCCTTTCTAGAGCTGAAAATACAAACATTAAAGGTAGGGTCGGCAGGTTTTGTCTAAAAAACTTTTTTCCAAATTTGTTTAAACTGTCTTTATATACCAATACATAATTAAAATGTAAGTACTCTAAAAAAGAGATTATAAAGAGTGACAGTCACCCAGCCAATCATTGCATTCGGCCCGAATGCAATGATTGGCTGGGTGACTGTCACTCTCACTCGTTGCCATGGCTACCAGCCCTGCTGCTACAGGAACTGCCCACATGCGCGCACTCGGTTGACTCGCCCATCTCGGAAGAGGAGAGGCGCGTACCGACCACACTCACCACAGGGTGATAGTCAGGGTGGCCCTACAATAGGCCAACACTTAAGACCGCATACGCCTTGACCTCAATGCAGAGGTGGTTTCAACATAAGGAATCTCTAAATGAGAGTAGGCCAACGCACTAACAACTGGGTGATTATCAAGGCGGCCCACAGAGGGCCGCACTTGAAGTCATGATCTATGGAGCTCGGGAGCGGAGGCTTCAGCATAGTGCCCTTTACTCTCTTAGCAAGAGGAAATCACTTCACTCAACCTGGTTTACCAAGGACTGAGGGCCATACACTTGAAATAGTGATTTTGCCTGGAGCTCAGTAGATCAGTGGCTTATTTTCCCAGAATAACTCTCTAACGAGAGGAAGCCCACTCAATCAAACAGAATGGAATCAAGGCATTCCTTTCCTAAGAGGGCTGAACGCTTTCCATATCAATTATCTAGAGCTCAGATGAGTGACGGCTTTAGTAAAATAACTCTAATTAAAAGGAAGCTGAGCTACTCACTACAGGTGATGTGTTTCGTTCTAATGTTACCCACCATAATAAGAATCTCATAAATGATCCTTAGTTAGAGGAGGCATATAGCAAGGGTGTCATGATAACCTTCCCTAACAAGTGGGAGCTCCAGGGCCCCAGTCAAATTGCCCCTTTTTAAGTAAATTATTTTTTTTAATAAACCTTTTGTAAATTCCCCTTCTATAGGGAGCTGAGGTCAATATAATCCTTCAGTGGTGAAGTGACCTACAAAGCGAAGGCAACTTGAAGCGCAGAGGCCTTAATGTAAAAGAGGCCACCCTTTTACTCTGACAGCCTGAAAGGGTGCACTCACTACCAAGCCCGGCGCCAGGCCTTCAGACAGGTTCAAAATGACGGAACACACTCATCAATTGCCCAGCCTCAGGGCTAATGTTCTGAGCGCCTGTGGAGGAAGAAGGAGGGTCGTTGTACTGACCCTCAGAGGGGAAGGATCGTTTACTGGTGCTGGGAGCGCCTGTGCCTCTGAGGAGGAGGGGCCCTGGAGGCGATGGTTCTCAAACTCGGATCATTGGGTATACTCAATCTAAATGCAACAGCTCGTCATACCCGGGGCAGGAAGGTCACAAGGGCCTGGTGCCAGTAGAGCACTGTCTGCTGAGCCAGAGGATGTATTGGATGCTGCATCCTCACCCAGCAGAGCACTCTTGTCGGCAGCGGAAGCGCGTGAGAGATTTACTCCTCTCTCAAACTGAATATTTAGAAGAAGCCACAGGGCGGGCTTCCGACTCCTGAATGGGACCAGTGGAGCTGGCCGCTGAATGCTGAGAAAGGGCCAAAGCCGTCTCAACATCCTCAGCCAGCTCCATTTGTGAATCCCCATGATTGTAAACAGCGCTGCTGGTGCCAACCATGGGGAGCACGAGCCTGGCCTGCTTTATGACATAAAGACAGGTGGGAGCGGAGCGAATCAGTTTGCACAGACATTACTGTATTAGTATTACTGGAACAAGTGCTGCTGAAAGAGATGCGTCTTCAACCGTTTCTTGAAAATGGCTACGGACTTAGCAGATCTGGTTGAGTTGGGTAGGTCATTCCACCAGCAGGCAACAGTCATGGTTAAGGTCTGAGAAAGAGATCTTGTGCCTCTTTGACGTGGCACCACAAGACGACGTTCGCTTGCAGACTGCAAATTTCTGGATGGGACATAAGTCTGAAGTAATGAGTTTAGGTAAAGGGGAGCAGAGCCAGTGATTGTTCTGTAAGCAAGCGTCGGTGACTTGAATTTGATGCGAGCTGCAACTGGCAGCCAGTGCAATTTTGTGAGGAGAGGAGTGAGCTCTCTTCGGCTCGTTAAAGACCACTCTAGCTGCAGCATTCTGGATCAGTTGCAGAAGTTTGATCGAGCAAGCTGGAAGACCAGCCAGGAGAGCATTACAATAGTCCAGTCTGAATAGAACAAGCGCTTGAACAAGGAGTTGTGTTGATTTTCCTAATGTTGTACAAAGCAAATCTGCTGGACCGGGCAGTTCTAGTAATGTGGTCTGTGAAGTTCAATTGATCATCAATAACAACTCCAAGGTTCCTGGCTGGCCGTGATGGAGTGATAATGGGACAGACAAAACCAAATAAGACACAAAAGGCAACACAGAACGCTTGCTGAAGAACAAAAGCTGATGCTGTTATGAGCCGGCATCTTTATAGCTTCCACTACGCGTCACGTGACGTCATGACGCAACACCAATCGTGATTGGACTACTTCCATGCGGGTTTCCTCAAAAGGGAACCGTAAAGCACCCTCACTGAATTCTGGTAAATTTCGGGGTTCCAGAACCGGGCTGGGCATTCACGTCTAAACATAAACCTTTTCTTTTAATCTACGAAACATCAAACAGAAGGTTGTTTACACTCTTGCACTTTATGTAGGAGTAAAACCGTAACATACAGCAGTAGTGATGCGTATTAAGTTATACAGCAGCAGTGATATGTTTTGGTGGTAGATCTGCTGGGTGGTGGTGGCTAAATCGTCATCTTGCCTCCTGCTTGAATGGGGGATTTACTGACGTACAGCACATTTGGCTTGTTTTGTTCAAATATCATGTCACCTGCTCTGTTGGGGGGTAATTCATGTATGCTATATTGTACAGTAGCAGCATGTCTTACATGCTCACAGCAGCGTGTTGTGTATGTATTGGCAGTAGCAAGACACGTACTTGCTCTGCCGCAGCATCAGCAATAACCAACATCAGCAGCAATAGCAGCAATAAAAGCAGCAGCAGCAATAACCAACATCAGCAGCAATAACCAACATCAGCAGCAATAGCCAACATCAGCAGCAATAACCACCATCAGCAGCAATAACCACCATCAGCAGCAATAACCAACATCAGCAGCAATAGCCAACATCAGCAGCAATAACCACCATCAGCAGCAATAACCACCATCAGCAGCAATAACCAACATCAGCAGCAATAGCAGCAATAAAATCCGCAGCAGCAGTCGTGTAGAAGATCTATACCACCAAGAACAAACATATCACCATTGTCATAACCATTACCATGTCTAACACTCAGAGAGATGTCATGACATAACTCTATTTAGAGTAATAGTAAAGTATTGGTAGACTATTATCTTAGGGTTCGGGTTAGTAGAATAAGTTGACATGTAGTCGCAAAGTTACTCATAGTCAGTAGAATGTCTAAAGTAGATTACTGAAGTAAAGTGCCTCCCCTTTTAGCCATTATTTAAAACTTAAACATTTTGTGTGTGTATACTAAGTGATTTACATAATATTATATTTTTGTAATTTACCATCTGTTTAATTAGTGTTGGTTTTAAAGTTTTGAGTTATAAATAGCTACTATTGTGTCATAAAGAGAATTTGACCCACTGATCTAAAGTGAAAAGTATATCCACATTCACATGAATTATTGATTTGGATGGCACTTACTAAGTGATGTTCAAGTTTATTCACCAGAATAAGCCAGTAATTATGGCTAAGTTCCCAGTAATACAGTACTACTAAATACAATTCCTGGTGTGTTCATGCTTAACTACAGTATAAAAATGGCAGTTACAATTTATTTTAAGGTGTCATTGTTACAGTGAAATAATACATTTAAGTACTTAGTAATATTAATTACTAACATGTACATACTACAGGGTTAGGGTAGGATTAGGATCTGGTTGCAACGCATTCTCATCCCAAGGCGTAATATTCTGACACTTTGACAAAGCGTCTATATCGAACGCGCATGGCACCCTTTAGCGTCAATATAACACGCAGAGAGATGGGTAGGTTTAGGTATGGTGTAGGGTTAGGGTTAGACCGCTAGGAGGCGCCTTCTGACCCATATATTTCGGCGTCTCATATTGACGCTAAAGGGTGCCATGCGCGTTCGATATAGACGCTTTGGCAAAAGCGTCATTATATTACGCCTTGGGATGAGAACGGGCTGCTGGTTGAGGGTTAGTTGCATGTAATTGTGCATAATTTATTGTTATTACTATGGTAAGTACATGTAACATATGTAACAAGGACACTGTAAAATAAAGTGTTACCAAAATGGCTAATATTCCGTTACTATATGTTCAGTTAATCATTAACTACTGGTGTGTTAAATGTGACATATTATGCCCCTTTTCACAAGATGTAGGATAAATCTATATAGTCCCCAGAATGTGTCTGAAATTTCAGCTCAAAATACCACCCAGATAATTTATTATAGCTTGTCAAATGTGTCCCTTTTTTGGTGCGAGCAAAAATGTGCCGTTTTTGTGTTTGTCCCTTTAATGAGCTGCAAATAAGTTGCTGCAAATGCAAATGAGCTGTTGCTCCCCTCCAGAGACAATTTATATAGAGACATGCCACTTCCTCAATCCTCAATACAACTATATAGGGAAAACCCGTAATGCCAAAGATGGCGATTGTATGCACATGTCCCGCCCGAATGTCGTTTAACATTGAAGTTTAACATGCTGGGAACTAAAAATCCACTGCCACAAGTTAATTCAACACTAATTATTCAGATCAAATGGATTAAGTCAACTTAAGTTTTACATATTTAAAGCAACACCAAGTAACTTTTCCTCTGCGGTCGCCCTACTGGTTGGAAGCGGAATTGTCCATTACCGCTGTCGTAAATAATGCATTCTACCGCAGCCTACTGTCACTCGCACGCTCGTTGTTTATCAGCACCGGCTTTGGAATGAGCGATGTCCACAGACAAGGTAGAGTATGTTGCATAATTTCATGAAAGTATGATGTATTGAGACATCAGAAACAAAGAAAAGCAAAATAATGACTATTGTAACGCTTGACGTAAAGCAGTCGAATTGTGTAGTTCTTTTTGTGCTCGGGTTACTACCCGAAACCCGAAGTTACATAGTGCCAGTAAAAGCGATACAGACACCGTCAGGCTATGGCAGACATGTCATTTAACCTATTGTAAGTCGATGTACCATCACAAGGGTCTTGGAAATATATTATGAAGGTTGAAAATCTATTTAGTGTTACTTTAAGTGGATTTTACACAAAATTAGGTAAAGACAAAATGTTCAGTAATTGTGAGCTTTTAACTAATTTTAATTGTTTAAGAAGCACTAACAATAATTTTTACAGTGTACATTAAAAGATCAGATCCATAGTTGATTCTGATTCTGATATGTTTTATCTCCATCAGATTCCCATCCACTCAGTCTGGATCTGAACACAGCACATAAAAACCTCCGTCTGTCTGAGGAGAACAGAGTGATTAAATTCACTGACACTCTCACAGTCCAGCCGTATCCTGATCATCCAGACAGATTTGATGTGTGTCAGCAGGTGTTGTGTAGAGAGAGTGTGTGTGGGCGCTGTTACTGGGAGATCGAGTGGAGTGGACGTGTGTGTATATCAGTGTCATACAAGAGCATCAGCAGGAAGGGACGTAATGAGTGTCGGTTTGGATATAATGATCAGTCCTGGAGTTTGATCTGCTCTTTCTCCAGTTACTCATTCAGACACAATGAGATATGGACTGATCTCCCTGGAAAGCTCATCAACAATAGACTAGGAGTGTATGTGGATCACAGTGCAGGAACTCTGTCCTTCTACAGCGTCTCTGACACAATGAGCCTCATACACACAGTCCAGACCACATTCACTGACAAGCTCTATCCAGGGTTTAGGCTTTATTCTAGATCATCAGTGAAACTTGTTGAATCAGAATAGACTGTACAGAGATTCTACCCATAATGCTTTGAGCTTGTGATAAATATTGGAAATGGAGAACAAATTATTACGAATTCTTTTAATAAATCTTCTTCTGATAAACCCCCAGAAATTGTCTTCATTTCTCTTCATTACGTTCATTCTACAGCTGAACTTTTGTTAGTGGAATAAAGAGAAACCCAGAAAAAACAGGCAACAATAATAACATAGAAGAGAGAGGAAATATAAGACACAATGAGACTCCAAGAACAAATCCAAGACTTTCAACTCAAAACTGAATTTAAGACATTCAAAGATGATCTCAAAAGACAAAGATGCTAAAGTTAGAAGCAACAATGAAAGAAATATAGGTACATAATGTTAAAGTTGAGGGAATTAAAACAAATTGTCGTGTCATGTGACACTTCCATTGTAATTGGAATGTGTACCTCCATTGTAAACTCCCTGGGCGAAGAACAAATTGTAACAAACAAGCTTGAGATTAAAGCCCATGGTGCAGGTTTTTTTTTTTTTTTTTTGTGGCAATTTTCTAGTTGGTAATAAACATTTAAACAGTTATCCGTTGAATTGGATGTTGTAGGGTACTATAAAAAAGAAATATAATACGGAAAAGTAGGTGATATGGTAGCTTTTAGCTACAGCCTAGCGATGATTCTTATTTCTCCCACAATGCATTCCATGACGTCACATGAGGTACTCGCTGACTGTTGGACGACAGAAGAAAGCCCGCGGCCCGCCTTACCATTGAGGGAGAGTGAGACGAGGAGTAAGTTAGCTAACTAGTGAAAGAGTGACAGTGACAGAATTATAAGTAAGTAACGTTAGATAGATAGATAGATAGATAGATAGATAAGCATAGATAGTGAGAGATAGATAGCATAGCATAACAGATAGCTTAGAGATAGATAAAGAGTAGATCATAAGTAACGTTAGTCAAAATGGTTTATCACTGTGTTTGTGGCGGGTGCAAGAACTCCAGCAAAACTGGACATAGGGTCCATTCCTTCCCCAAGGATAAAGGGATCTTCCGAAGCTGGGTGCAGTTTGTGAAGATTAGGCGGGCAGATTTTTCAGCTAGCTCTGTCACCGCCTACTCGAGAATATGCAGCGCGCATTTCAAAGAGGAGGATTACCACTCAGGGGACGCCAAGATGGTCTCACTTGGATTAAAGAGTGAGAGGAGTGCTAAATTGCTTCCTACCGCCGTGCCGTCTGTGAATGCAAACCTCTCTGCTTGCCCCGTCCCGAGGTCGAGAGACACCGTCTGCCGAGAAATTGCCACGGTAAGCATCATGCTAACGTTAATGTTTACAAGCTGCGTGTTAGCTAGCTCTGTGTGTATTTTGTATACCGTGTTCCCTTTGACACAGCCTCCACTAACTTACAAGCACGATCACTCTGACATTAGAAGAGCATATTACGTGATTCACGAATAAAAATTAGAATAATAACAAAATTGCCCTGAAGTAAAAGTCCATATCATCATGAAAGCTTTATGGCTGTGCCGATAGGTTATTGTTTCCACTGGGAAACTAACGTTAGTTGTAGCACACACGTCCCATTTTATTGATGGACTTATGAAATGACTGGGAATATTTAACGTTACCTATCTTCTTGGAATTTCAAAGGTTATAAGTAAATACTTCTCAGTACTTCCAAGTTGAAAATAAATGATTAAATGTTTCCATGTACTCCTGCAATGTGCTTGTACACCCAATGTGCTTGCGAATCACTGTTCTAAGTATTCATAGTATACACACCTATTATTTCACCACTACACCCTTGCATTTTGCTGACCCTTTTTCATATTTGTTTTCGCAAGATGTTGACAGACGCCTCACAGCAGGAGACTGTGGACAGTGCAGACACTGGGGATCAGCCCTTGCCCTCCTCCACTTCTGACGCTGGGACACAGTGTTCTTTGAAGCCCCCCCGATGGTCTCACGGTAAAACTTGGGTATTTTAAGGAGTAGATATAGTCTAAAACATTGCCAGTATCTATGCAATCAGAACATTTCCATACACATTGATTAAATTAATACATAGCCTACACCAAAAAACATAGCCGTTTAGATTTGCCATGATTGTCACATGTTTGGGTATGTTTACTGCCTCTCCACAGCTGTGCAGGTTAACCTGAAGCCCAAGATGGTCAGCGTGGGCACACAGACATCATTTGGCACACAAACCTCCACTCCCCTCGCTAGTCCTGAACAGACAGATGAAGATGATGACTCTGTCATCAGTGACTTATTGTGGGTGCCCGAAGAGCCGATGCATGAGGAGCATGAGGAGGACTTGTTTGATGAGGAGCCACCTTACACGTGTGACCCCCACCACAAGTGAGATAGTTTAAAACCAACATAGAGCATTTTGAATGCTCATTTTTGTGTACTGTAGCTTTGGTAGTTTGAATGCCCCCCCAACAACCATTTTTTTTGTTCTTGTAGTGGCATTGACAAATTCATTGTTTGCCAAGAGGAGCTGATGGGCCTTTTTGTCATCTGTCCGTCCTGTTGTGAGAGGTCAGATAGTAGCATCGTGCAGCAGGAAGGAACTTTTCTTAAGATCAAGCAGGTACGGTTTTGTTTACGCAGCAGGCCATCTGATTAGAAAATCAGAATATCTAATTACAATCTGATAGCTCTGACTGTCTTGCCAGTTAATTTACAATGTATGTACCAGGCTGGCTTTAGTCTATTGGTTTGTGATGGCATCATATTTGAGTGTTACTGTATTGGTCATGTGTGTTTCATTGAAAACATGAAACCTTTGACCAGTAATGTACAGTACTTAATCTATATTGAATCCTGATATACTGTTGGTTACACCTTTTTTTTTTTTTCACATATCTAGGTCTGTGCATCATGTGGCTACCACCGTTTCTGGCAAAACCAGCCAATGCTCCACAGGAACATGCCGACCTGCAACCTCCTGTTAAGCGGGGCCATTCATTTCACTGGATGTTTGGCCACCCAGACATTAAGAATGTTGACTCTGTTTGGCCTGCAGTGCATCAGTGCGAGCAGTTACTTTCGCCATCAGCGCCGCTACACCATCCCTGTTATCGTTCAGGCCTGGCAAAACGATCAAGCGAAGAATTTTAGTGACCTACGGGCAATGGATGGCGGGCTAGTTCTTGCTGGTGACTGCAGGTAAACCAGTGTGAGAGCTCATAGACCAGTTGCACATTTAGATTTTTTTATTTGTTATCATGTAGGGTGGCTTTAGTTGGCATTTGCAGATGACATGGTGGATTGTCTTTACAGACCTTGGTTATTAAAAACTTGAAACCTAATTCAAATTTGTAATTAATTCCAGGTCAGATTCTCCTGGGCACTGCGCGAAGTATGGATCCTACTCTCTGATCGAGGACAGAGTGAACAAGGTGGTGGATGTTCAGCTTGTTCAGGTAAACCTGATGTTATTAGACAAAGAAATGAACTCTGCAATTTAGTAAACTGATTGTATATTAATATAACATCTTTCCACTAGTACAACAATGCTTAGAGCTTTGTGTATTGCCTAACTAGAGTACAGTGTATCGTAATGCTTGGACCAGCAACGCGTCGGTTCATTCACGCCTCCTTCAACAACACCAGCATTTTACACTTACACTGTTATGTCATGTTGCAGAGCTCAGAGGTCCCCAACAGCTCATGGTGTGAGCTTGAAGGGCTCAAGCGCAGTGTTGGCCTGCTGAGGGGAAAGGATCTGCATTTAGCAACGCTGATCACGGACCGTCATCGCCAGGTAGTTACAATAAAAATGCAGTATAGAATGTAAAGATCTGAATTGCACTGAAGCTGGATGTTTGTGGTTTGCTGATACACGGAGGGCCACACAGGTCAATCATCCACAAAAGTTTGTTTATTTCTCCTTAGGTTGCCAAATGGGTGAGAGAGGAGCTGAGCCCTGAAGGGACACGGCATTATTTTGATGTGTGGCACATTGCCAAAAGTATGTATCCATTGTTGGAACCTTGAAGCAGTTTTTGTTAGTGCATATCAATTAATACCATTTGTTCTAAAACAGGTTTGGGGAAGGCATTGGATGCAGCTTCAAAAGAGTGTGACCAACTACAGCTGTGGAGGCCTGCTATAGTGAATCACCTCTATTGGACTGCAGCCTCAACCCCAGACGGCAACCCAGCAGTCATGGAGGCTAAATGGAAAAGTTTAGTCAACCACATCCAGGACATCCATGACCATGACACCCCTGCCTTCTCCAGTTGTGCCCATGGCCCTCTAGACGGGGATCAGCGCAACAAAGAGTGGCTGGACCCAGGTACAGTACACACAGCATGTGGTATTATGTACGCTCTACAGTTTTGTTGTATTTGCTGTCTGAGTGCTTTGACATGTGACCTATGATGATTAAATTATTTTTTCATTCCCTGGCAATCTCATAACATTCTGTTTATCTTTGCTATAATTCATATGCAGGACCATTTCATGTGTTTCCATTAAAAAAATAATTTTTGTCTCAATCTATCTTGTCTATTTATACGTTTTCCATCTGTGTGTCTGTCTGCCTCCCTGCCTACCTGTCTTGGTCTTTGCAGGCTCATTGGCAGCAGTAAAGTTGGAGAACATAATCACGAGGACTGCCTTACTGAAAGATGTTCGACAGCTGTCTCCACAGCACCAGACCTTCTCCCTTGAGGCTTACCACTCCCTCATCTTGCACTTCGCACCCAAGCACACAGGGTTTTCATACCTTGGGATGTATAGCAGGTCAGTGCTATCCAATGGAATAATACAGCCAATTATTATGCCTTTTATAGTAATAATAGTACCTATTTTCATGCCTATTGTAGTAAAAAAAAATCTCAAATGTGTTATTTTGTAGGCTTCTCTTAGCGGCGCTGCATTACAATCACAATGCCAACCGCGAGACAGCACGGAGAAGTGATGGGACGGAGAAGTACTGCGTGCGGTATCCGCGCTTCAGAAAAGGTGCCCATGTGGTGCGTCCCATCAAAGAGGCAGCCTCATACGGTAAGCAGTGTCATGCAGTTCTATCATATTTTGAGATGGCTCACGAGACATCTGTGATCAGTGGCAATGATCGTTATTCATTATTATTATTATTATTATTATTATTATTATTATTATAATAATATCTGCAGGTTATGCAACATCATTGATGAAGGCCCTTCAGGAAAGCTACACCCATTCACCTGCAGCTCTTCGAGAGGTTAGCGCTAATTTGTCCTCCGATGCACCCGCCCCCATCGCCAAATCCTTCGAACAGGTTCCTAAGGAGGAGGCCGTCAGCCTCTTCCTAGCCCGGCAGTCACGCTACAAGAGAACCTAAATTCACATTATTTTTTTTATTTTTTTTCACAGACAATTCCAATGATTTAGTTGTAAGTATTTATTTTAGTTGTTAGTTATCTTCTTTCCTTCTGTCCCTGTCATCTCATTTGGTGGTGGTTTCCTGTATTCTGCATGTTTTGTTTTTTCTTTGTGTGCTGTTGCTTTGGTTTTACTTTGCACTAAATCATTACATCTTTTCTTCTTTGTAAGTGGCAATAATTGTCGCTGTACCCCATTCAAGGGGTCCTGCATGCTGCATGTCTGCTCCTTCTGTCTGTTATTTGCATGAAATTTGTTGTATGTAATTCAAAATAATTTACCAATCATTTTACCTGTGCCTTGTCAACCTCTGTGTGCGGTGTTGGGCTCACTGTGTGTCAGCTTGATGTGCTTTTGCATGTATCACTGCATATGCATTCATGAAAGAGTGTGTGCGCGTGCGTGCGTGTGTGTGAGTAAGTGAGTGAGTGCGAGAACCATCAGTTGACCCTCAGGTAAGACCACACTTTTGCAGGCAAAAGAAACAAAGGTATCAGGTGGGCTTCATCAGTGGGCTTTTTTTATATAGATTTGTTTACTTGCAACCTGTGTCTTTGTTCAGTAATCTTTGTCCTTGTTCAGTAAATGTTTAGTAACCCTTACAAGCAATGCCAATAAACTGTTTTTTCTTATTAAAATTCATGTGTTCTTAGTAACCCTTACAAGCAATGCCAATAAACTGTTTTTTCTTATTAAAATGCATGTGTTCTGTGTACTTTATAACATTTTAAGGGCAATTGGGCGATCACAACAGAATATTTATTTACAGAATTATTTTTATTCATTCTCATTCAAACGAGGCCATTGAAAGCCCTGATAGGTCTGGTCACCACTTTGGAAGTTTTGCCTTATGGTTGAAACCACACAAGAGGGTAGAGGCTTCCTTATACTCCTCCCTAAAACTCCATAAGCCCAGCGTATAGCCTGCCTGTATGCAGTGTATCGGTATTGCCTAGGGATAAGTAGGAAAGATTTGTAAGCTTTAAACTCTGTAAGTAGGTTGGAAACGTCATTTGAAGCCTGCCTCTTATGCATGTTTGTGCATGCAACACATCTCTTGTCACCTATAGCTGTTGTTCAAAGGACTCCCTGTAAAAAGATTGGTAAAGTAAACATAAACCATGAACATACTCGTGCGTGCTGGCTTGAAGGGGACCATGATCCTGCCTGAAGTGTGAATATGCTATTTGTAGCACAAACGGATTCAGGCAGCATGCCTCAAATCCAGGATGCTGCGTTAGGCACGTTACATCTGCTGGCCGCGGGGTGAGATCCTCGACCAGCGACCAAAACGCGCTCACCTCCCTACAACACAAGCTCTCCACCACAGTTTCCATGGGACGACACCGCCCACACAGACACCTGCCAAACACAGCGACACAGACGCTTACTACTCACTCCCTCTCCCGGTAAGCCTGACTGTGTCAATGACAATCAATCGCGAGGAAAACTAGTTGGCACTATCAACAATAATCACACTGAACACATGACCATCCTACTCGGCATCGGCTACGGTGAAACAACATTTTCACCGGAGAAAGGTAAAAGTAAACACTAGGGGTTCACAGGTGGGACTGTCAAGCTTGCATTATATGCCTCTATTTATAGATCTTCTGACTAAGTTTAGGGTAACGTTACTTTTCTGAGCCAACGACATAATCACTGTCACTAGATATAAAGAAGACGTTGACTTTCACTCGATGCTATTCACTGACAGTAATAAAAATAAAATAAAATGTTATTGTATGCACTGCTGTTCATTGACTACTAGCTCCAGCGGTCATTGTTGCGTTTCTAAATGGTAGCAACTCACCAGGACACTACACCAACTCTCCATTCATTCTCCTCTGACCATGCATTTATTTGTCTTTGACGGCCATCGGCTCTCGGTATTTCCTCATTCGCCCTCTCACGTCTAAACGGTTCGAAATTGTATGGCTGTGGGCCATCATAAATGTTAACTGTGGGTCTTGCCACCTCTTCCTCATCCCAGTTAGACGCCATAGTAGTCAGTGCCAGTCTGCTAGAATTAGTTCAAGTAGCTGAGAACGGCTGAGGCTACATTCCACCGCGTCTACCTCATGTGACGTCATCGACGAATTGCGTAAAAAATAACCGTTGCTAACCAAAAACTACAAAAACTAGACTTTAACACCATTTTGGAGACATTTCTAACTTTATATACATATCTTGACTGCTTTATCTACCCATTAATCGAAAGTGGTGTTTAACCTGCACCATGGCCTTTAACATGAATGATTTGCTTGTAGCCAGTCTTCAAAAGAAACAAAACAAATAAAGAAAAGAAAGAAGCCAAGAAAAGGAGAAGACAAATAGGAAGGTCCTCATCAGGAGACAAAAAGTCATCTCCAAAGCAAGAGATATGATGCAAATAATTAGCCAACAAGAGCGATTGAATAAAAGGTTGATGAAACTTATAAAACAGTAAATTGGGGAAAAACATTTTGAGGAAAGTTGTTTGAAATATAAAGTGGACAAACTTTAGGGTGTGGAACTTCATTTGAAATTAGACACCCCCTGTTGAACATGTTTCCGATAAGTCATGAAGTAAGTGTGATCTGTAACTCATATATGTATGTGTAAGTATAGAGCAATGTATTTTTACATATACCATGTTGCTTAAGGGAAGACACGGCAGGCAAAAACATCGGGGGGGTTTTTCACTGGTCAATTTTGAGATTTTGGGCTATTTGTCTTCAGAATTCAGACAGTGCCGAAAAAAGGTCCAAAATACACATTTAGGTCTTAATTTTACTACACTTTGTCTGTTAGCGTGAGTAGATTTTGCCTAAATTCATCAGAAGTTGGCGTTCTAAATCATCACGCTGATCCGCGATCGCTCTCTGCACCCAGTCATCACATATACCGTTAGAAAGCTCTCTCTTTCCTTTGCAATGCTGTCAGATCCAAATTTGGCAATTTCCTGTTTATAAGCAACCAATCATGAAAGTAAAATGGGCGCTTTAACTCGAAATGCGCAATCTCATTGGCTGATGCCAATTTCTGACAACGTGATTTTTTCAGAATTGTCACGTGACGCGCTCTGACATTATATATATACACATCACATATATACTATACTTTACACACTATATATACAAAACAATTACATTACACAACACATTTAAGTTTTGTATAATATAATTTCTGTGTAATACTAAACAAATCTGTAATTGTGTGATCCTAAAGTGGTTGTGAGTCCCTCAGGCAGACCTGTGTGATGGACTGTTGATGTGATGTTTTGATGTGTTGTTTTGGATGTTATGACCAGTGATTAGGGTGGCCATATGTCCGGATTTTGGCCGGACAGTCCGGATGTCGCGAAATCTGCCTAAAAAAACCCTGTTCTAGAATCTTTATTGGAACGCGGCAGCATAGCGTCTAATGACGTAAGATCTCTGGTCAAACAAATGATTGGCTAAAATCTGTGTTAAATAAATATCTGATATGTCATTAGTTAAAAATGTAAACAAGCCTCCATGTGCTGGCTATGTCATATCATAACGTTAACATGCCGAAACGTCAGACCTCATTTAATCCGGAATGGACAAAAGAGCACGAATTTATATCAAGTGCTGTTGTTGCCTGAGCTGCTGCAGAGGGAAGGGAAGGAACCGTCTTCTGGTGGTGGGGAGGATGGAGGTAAATGGAAGCGTCTGCATCTGCAAACTCAGACATGAGAAATTACCAATCATTTATATCGCAAGTATTAGAACATTGGATAGCTGAGAAGGTAATGGGGGATGCAACAATAGGCACAAAGGACAAGGCAACGATATGCCACAAGGCCATGGAAGAACACACAGAACCTATGCCCCAGTGGGCCACACTGCCAGCAATAGGCACAAAGGACAAGCCATATAGAGACATGACATGTTGGCCACTCAGATGAGTATTACAAGCTAAAACTATCAACAGGATAGATAGAGCATGACACCACCACCAGTAGTTGCATAGGGATTTACCTTAACCGTTACTGGAGAGCTTTCTGAGCTTCGAGGAAGATTTCTGAATCAGGTCTTATATATGACTTGAATGCAGAGGAAGACCATCTGCCCAGGATCTTGATAGCAGTGGTAGAAATGCCACGTTCAGCCGCTGAAGTGGCTTCCCTGATCCTGAAGGAGTGACTAGTATACTGGGAGTGAGATAAACTGTAGCTTTTGAGGACAGAAACTAGAGGAGTCCTGAACAAGGCTTTAGAGAGAGGTGGTCCGTTAGAAAGGATAATAGGGAGGAGTGATCTGAGATCTAGGACGGACTTTAAGAAATTTAATCATAGATGAAAAAGTTATTATTATAAATAGAAATTGTTAATGTGATGCCAGATCCTTGAGAGTCATTCTTAGAGTGCCTAAGAAAGAGAGTAAAGAAATTAGGTGAGAAAGTAAATCAGAAAAAGACCATGTGCAATATCAGAGTATTTAGATCATGAAGTAAATTCCCCTGGATGCATGAGCCATGAAATGCTGTTAACATGGCTACATCTGAATATGAAATAGGAAAAGAAGAGACCATTGCGGACGGGAGGTAATTAAAAGGGTGTTGAATGGATTTCGCTTTTCTAACTTAGTGTGTAATGTTGCGGTCTAAGCATAACCAACATCTGCAACAACGCTCAAAATTCAAGCAACAGGAGGATTTAATTTTAAGAAATTGCTTTTTAATTATTACAACAAAAGCTGAGAGGGAGTGCACGACATTCCTCCCGGATTAGTGGCATCACAAACCCTAAAATGTTCCTGAATCCTGCCCCCTGAACATGATTTACAGACTATCAAGACAGAATAAGCTAATCAGTGACTAGAAAATAACTACGCATAAGCTACATAATTCAAATCAACTAACCATTCGGAAATGTTGACTACATGTTGTCAGTTCTTGAGTCACCTCCCATCTTTGTCTGACTCAAGTTGAACAAAGCTCAAAGTTTTACATTTTGTCTGTGAGAGGTAATCGAAGCTGTAAAACATAGCTGTTGAAACTGCGACCCCTGTGCAGAGAACAACAGTCTAACCACATCCAAAGGGACAGACAAAAACTAAGCGCTATACCAGGGGTCTCCAACATGTCGCTCGCGAGCTACCTGTAAAAGAAAGAGCTTCAAAAGCTAAAAAAAACAACTATGGACGTATACAATGTCAATGTTTCAATCAAGCACGTCACACGCTATTAAAATATTGTCATGGCCTTGGGTTTGCCTTAAGTTGACAAAGTCTTACCTGGGAAGTGTCACACACAACTCTGGCATTGTCAGTCTCTTTTACTGTAGACTTTGGCTTTCTGACAGAAGCTTCTGATGTCTATGAGGACAGGCAGAAATGAAGGATGTGATGCATGTGTAACAATTAACTTTTCTGTTAATATTATAAATTCTTATAATATTACATTGTTATTGTATGGTCATGTATGTAATCTTAAAAATAATTTTGCTGTAAGACTTTATTAATGGCCGTACTACTCACCTTTTCTTTAGGAGAAGGTATAACCTCTGGGGTATGAAAGTACTTGTTTTTTTTCTCTTTTTGGTCACACACGCTTTTCTTGTGTCCTCCAAACTGTGTTGTTTCACATTTAAACGCTTCTGTAACATTCTGTCTGGGAGGTCATGTTGCAGGATGTGTTCTCCGTACCTTCCCTGCAATGACGCATAAATTATTTGTATGAACGTTGCTGGGCGATGGTACAGTTTTTTCTGTAGGATTTTGTCTTTGACAATACAGAACCAGTTTTCAGCATGACAGTTCGTGTCATGTGTTGTCTGTAGGTCATCTCTGATAGACTCTCTGTCTTTGAATCTTTTCAAATCACCAATCATTTTCCCTGACCAGACTGGGAAATTTGGCATGTAGTCTTTAATCAGAATATCCAGGATCCCTGGACAATGATATTTGTTGTTGTCAATTTCAGTTTCCTCCTCAGGATCTTCAGTAGACATGACAGCCTCAAGTACAGTACTTAACTCTTTTGTAAATGGTGATTCCACAAATGTGGTCATGGAGTTTTTGAAGAAACTGATTAACACACTGTGTTTGATTTGGTATAAAAAACATGGCACATGCACTCGAAAATGTCTAATGCCGTCTTCAGATTGTGGTGTTCATGAGTTGTGCCACACAGTGAGTAGCGAACTCTTTCAAGCCCTTATCAGTTGTTCTTCTGGCAGTTGCTCCATGGACTGCCTTATTGATATGGGCAGAACATAGGTGAAGAATAGCTAGTCTCCTGAAGTCTGTCATGGTGTCATTTCTAGTAACTAAATTGTAGCTGTCCTTTAGGTAGGTATGTATGTCTTGTTTATTGAAAGACAATTGGACACTCTGGATGAGTGCCCAATTATAGTCGGTTTCAATCCGGTTTATGTTGTAGAGAGTGAGTTTCCGTAACTTTGTTACAGTCTGTTGTAACCAGAAAAAAATGTTTGGGATTGTGTGGTCCTTCGTTATCATTTCAGACACAGGAAGAGGAGGCTTGTCTTTTCCATGTCCTGGTAGGTTGATGCTGTAGTACAGCACTCTCTTTACCTGACTTGGGACTCGACTCACAACCCCTCCAGTAGCATACAAATACACGATAACAGGATTTCCTTTTCTAAGATGTTGTACAAGAATGACCAGTCCTGTTTCTGTGTAAAGATGCACTCCAAATTGATCTACCTGCAGATGTTGGACATATCCTGGGAAAAAAAACTGTATGACAAGATCTGTGTCTTTCATAATTTCAAGAGTCAACATCATCATCAGTCTGCAGCTTCTTTGAAGTTCACCAGAGATTACTTTAAGAATGTTTTTATTTAATCTTCTAGTGATGTTTCCAGCAATCAACTCAGGAACTAGTGTTTCCCTGAGATTTTTGAAGTACAAATTACTCACTCCTTGTACCACTTCTTTGGCAATCTTGCCTCTCTTCTGGTAACAAGCTGGCCGGGACCTTATCTCCGGTTTCAAATGGGTTACCTTACCAATTCGTGTTACCTGAATTGGAATTCGTTTGTCACTGGTCAATGGTTTGTGTGTAATACGGAAAATATAATGTGCATTGCAAGTTTTGAAGGAACATGATGCCTTAACTGTCATAAAATGGACAACAATACTTTCGACTGTGTGTGAGCTTTAAGTGCTGGTATGTAAAAACCAGTGTGCAGCAGGGATTTGTTTTACGAAAATATTTCATAAATTACATGCGTCCATTATTTCTGCAATTCTCTGCTACCCGGCAAAGGCCTTATCTTTTTCCATTTCCGTGTGGAAATGTACATTGTAAAAGACTTGGGTCCTGGCCTTGTGGTTCTGTTTGGCTTCTTATGATGTTGCTGTTCGTCCGCAGAAGTTGGTGCCACATCGCGCTCTCCATCACTGTCTGTCAGACCCACAGGAGAGAGATGGTCCACAGATGTTGGTGTCACGTCACACTCTCCATCACTGTCTGTCAGACCCACAGATGAGAGATGGTCCACAGATGTTGGTGTCACGTCACACTCTCCATCACTGTCTGTCAGACCCACAGGAGAGAGATGGTCCACAGATGTTGGTGTCACGTCACACTCTCCATCACTGTCTGTCAGACCCACAGATGAGAGATGGTCCACAGATGTTGGTGTCCCGTCACGCTCTCCATCACTGTCTGTCAGACCCACAGATAAGAGATGGTCCGCAGATGTTGGTGTCACGTCACACTCTCCATCGCTGTCTGTCAGACCCACAGGAGAGAGATGGTCCACAGATGTTGGTGTCACGTCACGCTCTCCATCACTGTCTGTCAGACCCATAGATAAGAGATGGTCCACAGATGTTGGTGTCACGTCACACTCTCCATCGCTGTCTGTCAGACCCACAGGAGAGAGATGGTCCACAGATGTTGGTGTCACGTCACGCTCTCCATCGCTTTCTGTCAGACCCACAGATAAGAGATGGTCCGCAGATGTTGGTGTCACGTCACGCTCTCCATCACTGTCTGTCAGACCCACAGGAGAGAGATGGTCCACAGATGTTGGTGTCACGTCACACTCTCCATCGCTGTCTGTCAGACCCACAGATAGGAGATGGTCCACAGATGTTGGTGTCACGTCACGCTCTCCATCACTGTCTGTCAGACCCATAGATAAGAGATGGTCCACAGATGTTGGTGTCACGTCACACTCTCCATCACTGTCTGTCAGACCCACAGATAAGAGATGGTCCACAGATGTTGGTGTCACGTCACGCTCTCCATCGCTGTCTGTCAGACCCACAGGAGAGAGATGGTCCACAGATGTTGGTGTCACGTCACGCTCTCCATCGCTGTCTGTCAGACCCACAGATAAGAGATGGTCCACAGATGTTGGTGTCACGTCACGCTCTCCATCGCTGTCTGTCAGACGCACAGGAGAGAGATGGTCCACAGATGTTGGTGTCACGTCACGCTCTCCATCGCTGTCTGTCAGACCCACAGGAGAGAGATGGTCCACAGATGTTGGTGTCACGTCACGCTCTCCATCGCTGTCTGTCAGACCCACAGATAAGAGATGGTCCGCAGATGTTGGTGTCACGTCACGCTCTCCATCGCTGTCTGTCAGACCCACAGATAAGAGATGGTCCGCAGATGTTGGTGTCACGTCACACTCTCCATCACTGTCTGTCAGACCCACAGATAAGAGATGGTCCACAGATGTTGGTGTCACGTCACGCTCTCCATCGCTGTCTGTCAGACCCACAGGAGAGAGATGGTCCACAGATGTTGGTGTCACGTCACGCTCTCCATCGCTGTCTGTCAGACCCACAGGAGAGAGATGGTCCACAGATGTTGGTGTCACGTCACGCTCTCCATCGCTGTCTGTCAGACCCACAGGAGAGAGATGGTCCACAGATGTTGGTGTGACGTCACGCTCTCCATCGCTGTCTGTCAGACCCACAGATAAGAGATGGTCCGCAGATGTTGGTGTCACGTCACGCTCTCCATCACTGTCTGTCAGACCCACAGATAAGAGATGGTCCACAGATGTTGGTGTCACGTCACGCTCTCCATCACTGTCTGTCAGACCCACAGATAAGAGATGGTCCGCAGATGTTGGTGTCACGTCACGCTCTCCATCACTGTCTGTCAGACCCACAGGAGAGAGATGGTCCACAGATGTTGGTGTCACGTCACACTCTGCATCGCTGTCTGTCAGACCCACAGGAGAGAGATGGTCCGCAGATGTTGGTGTCAAGTCACACTCTCCATCACTGTCTGTCAGACCCACAGGAGAGAGATGGTCCACAGATGTTGGTGTCACGTCACACTCTCCATCGCTGTCTGTCAGACCCACAGATGAGAGATGGTCCACAGATGTTGGTGTCACGTCACGCTCTCCATCACTGTCTGTCAGACCCACAGGAGAGAGATGGTCCACAGATGTTGGTGTCACGTCACGCTCTCCATCACTGTCTGTCAGACCTACAGGCGAGAGATGGTCCACAGATGTTGGTGTCACGTCACGCTCTCCATCGCTGTCTGTCAGATGCACAGGAGAGAGATGGTCCACAGATGTTGGTGTCACGTCACGCTCTCCATCGCTGTCTGTCAGACCCACAGATAAGAGATGGTCCGCAGATGTTGGTGTCACGTCACGCTCTCCATCACTGTCTGTCAGACCCACAGGAGAGAGATGGTCCACAGATGTTGGTGTCACGTCACACTCTTCATCGCTGTCTGTCAGACCCACAGGAGAGAGATGGTCCACAGATGTTGGTGTCACGTCACGCTCTCCATCGCTGTCTGTCAGACCCACAGATAAGAGATGGTCCACAGATGTTGGTGTCACGTCACGCTCTCCATCGCTGTCTGTCAGACCCACAGGAGAGAGATGGTCCACAGATGTTGGTGTCACGTCACACTCTCCATCACTGTCTGTCAGACCCACAGGAGAGAGATGGTCCACAGATGTTGGTGCCACGTCACACTCTCCATCGCTGTCTGTCAGACCCACAGGAGAGAGATGGTCCACAGATGTTGGTGTCACGTCACGCTCTCCATCGCTGTCTGTCAGACCCACAGGAGAGAGATGGTCCACAGATGTTGGTGTCACGTCACACTCTCCATCGCTGCCTGTCAGACCCACAGATAAGAGATGGTCCACAGATGTTGGTGTCACGTCACGCTCTCCATCGCTGTCTGTCAGACCCACAGGAGAGAGATGGTCCACAGATGTTGGTGTCACGTCACGCTCTCCATCGCTGTCTGTCAGACCCACAGGAGAGAGATGGTCCACAGATGTTGGTGTCACGTCACGCTCTCCATCGCTGTCTGTCAGCTGCACTTTTTAGTTTTTTTTACAAAAAAACTTTATTAACAACTGATCATTTGTCTTTGTAACATATTTAAGAACTCATATTTTACTCTATTTTTGCATTATTTACAGCTATATGTACGGATTGTTTAATAAAATCAGTGCTGTCTATAAAAAAATCTTGGGGATGAGAGAGGTTGTGAAAGGTTGAGTGAAAATAACAAAGGGGATGAGAGAGGTTGTGAAAGTTGTCCCCTGTCCTCCTCTACTGAATGACAGTGGTTTGATGTCTCTGTCTCCCTGATGGACAAAGCTATTACAAAATAAATGTTAATTTCTTAAGCCCAATTTATACTTCTGCGTCGAACTCACGCCGTAGCTACGCCGTAGGCTGTGTGTAGCGCGTGTACCCTACGGCCAGTGTTGGGCAAGTTACTTTTTTTTGTTAGTTACTAGTTACTAGTTACTTCTTCCAAAAAGTAACTCAATTAGTTACTCAGTTACAAATTTTAAAAGTAACTAGTTACTTAAGAAAGTAACTATTGCGTTACTTTTAAGTAAAATTAAATTTTAAATGCTCAAATGTGACCCCACCTCTACCCCTCTTTAACGGAACTTAAAATACATGTGCATGTTCAATTAGTTATGATACATATGAATATTATAATGAAATGGACACTTAATACAATACATTATTAACAGAAACATGAAACATTGTAGCCTGCACACATCTAAAAAAAAATATGTGTCCCACTTTGCTGTGGGACAAAGTGAGACTAGCCTCCAATCAGATTCGTTCCTTTAATTTCTTGAAGGAAAAAGTAATGTCTATACTTCCATTTAGAGAAGGCTACTTTTGGATTATTTGGGCTCGTCGCCATACCTGTCTCTCGTTGACTGACTGGCTTGTGTTGTTCCTTGTGTGTCCTGTCCTGTCCTGTCCGACTATGCGTTATGATGGGTCGTTCGCAATTCATGAGCGTTAGCCGTTAGTGATGATGGGTCGTTCGCGAATGAGCGTTAGTGATGATGGATCGACTCGTTCGCGAATGAGCTTTTGATGGGTCGTTTGCGATTCGCGAATGAGCCGACTCTAAGAGCCGGCTCTTTTAGGTGAACGTCGGGAGCTGGCTCACATATCTGAAGAGCTGACTCTATTTTTACAAATTTAGCCTATAGAAATTAAATAATTATGTAATAAAAATATAAATATTATAGTCAAAGTCATTTAAAAAGCCGTTTGTGAGCCAAAAGAGCCGAATGCCCATCACTACTATGCGTGCTTTCTAACACCCGCCCAACTCTACCTCTGATTGGCTTACAATGACATTTTACCATGCATTTTACTCTACCTCACACCTCAGCCAATCGTCAGCATTTATGCGCTTGTCTCGTGCTCTGCCCACTAACCAAGGAAGAACAGTAAAAAAAGTATTTGCCTCGCGCTCAGAGATCTAGTTGGTCTGATGAAAAAAAAAAAAACAGCTTTATCAATTATAGTAACGCGCCGCATTTTTTGGCCAGTAACGGTAACAGCGTTATTAAGATGAGAAGAGTAATCAATTAGATTACTCGTTACTGGAAAAAGTAATGCCGTTAGTAACGGCGTTATTTATAACGCCGTTATTCCCATCACTGCCTACGGCATACCCTGACGTGCACCTCTCCAAAAATGTAACAACGCGACAATTCTACGCGGAGCAAGCGCTGTGATTGGTCGGCTAGAACCCCTCCCTCGGGTTTCACATGCTCCTCTGCATGTGTAATTGCGCGTAAACACGGACAACGATGCAGAAGTATAAATGAAAACCAACGCATAGTCTATAGCGTAGACTAGAGGGACAGGCGTAGGTCTGACGCAGAAGTAGCCTATAAATTAGCCTTTACGCGCTATACACTTTTCCACAAAAAAAAAAAGAGGTTGTGCCCCTCTGTTCATTTTAAGTTAGGCACATCTACCGAACTGCACTGGTCTCATATCCACAGACCCTTTAAAATAAAAAAGCTGTAACAAAAACACACGTTGTTTTTAGTTAGATAATAGTAATAGTTAGAAACGAAGAAAAGTTGCACTTTCCCCACGGTCCCTTACTTGCATCTCAGTCAAGAGCGTGCTTTCCCGGCGTAACTCACATTGCGGTGGCTTTTGTTGGGCAGGGCTTATTATATAAAGTGAAAATAGTGTAAACAAATCTTAGCTTTTCCCTTTTAGCAGTAATACGGTTTAATTTCTCTTTGTGCGTGTCGTTTTGGAGGTATTGCCATTTTTCGGTGAATGTGTGGAGAAAACAAAACTAACTTTACTCCGCTGAATTAGCGATTGCTTCGGCATTTACAGAGATTCTATTTGCTAATCACTTCCCGTTCACCGGGAAGATCTCGATTCATAGCTAGCGATATTGCAGACTTTAATCAAACGAGTGGGGCATATCATATATCGTTCTCTGCAATAAAACAAATAAATAAATAAATCATATTTAAAAAAGAAGCGGAGTCAAAAGAGAGCAGGTTCATTGGCTGCTTTGCTATATGTATAATATGACTCATTTACTAAAGTGCTGAAATTATATATATATATAAAAACAACTATTTTACACATTTATTTATTTTACATAAATTTGTATGATTAAGATTTTTTTTTAAAACCCTACAATAAATAGGAAACGTAATACCAAGGGCGCAGATGGCAGTGGGGACGGGGGGGACATGACCCCCCCAGATTTATAGTGACCTGATCCGTCCCCCGCCCTCACTATACCTACGAAAGGCGACAAAAATCGGTAAAACAGAGGATTAACCAGTGTTTTCACTATGTAAATTAGCCAAAGTAGTGTCCCGGCCCGCCGCCGCTTCAGAATCGGGTCGGGGCACATAACGTTACAATAAACGTTCTCACTACATGCTGTTCTGTTGTCATTGTCAATAAACACACGGTGCCACCGACGTTTACTCTATCTCTGTGTGCTACGCTACGACTCCTGAGTGACATCGCCGGGGTCCTATGAGGAGCTTGTAGCTGCCTCAATCGTGCCTGTCAGAGCCAACCAGAAACCATAAACCCGTGGGGCGGTACTTCGGCAGGCGCCGGCGACGGCGACATCAAGCATGACCCAACGTGATGACGTCGTCCCCAGAGCGTTGCAGATCATCTCAATCCGAATAAAATTGTAGTTAAAAAGTGTATATATGTCACGGGTGTGGTGCGGGCTGAAGAACAAGATGAGTCCAAAGTTCCAATTTCAATAAACTTTACTATAAATCCAAACACAGAGACAGGGATGACGGGCAGAAGGGTAACTCACACATAAACACAGTAACATTAACAAGAACCGACCAGGACAGACTGAAACAGAGAGAACTAAATACAGATACAAATGACCACTAACGAGGTGAGGACAGGTGACACAGATGATGATGACAATGAACAATGATAATTGAGGGAGTGAGTACAGGAGTGGAGACAAGAAGGATTCTGGGTAGTGTAGTGAAGACAAAGACAGACAGGTGCAGACGAGGACTGTGACATTACTCCCCCCTCCCGGTAGGCGTGGCCTCACACCGTAGAACAGGGGTGGGAGGGTGGGCATCCTGGAGTCCGTGACGGGAAGGCGGACCGGGTGCAGGAGGACGGACTCCAGGATGGATCAGGCGGCCCTGGCAGAGCAGGACGTGGGCGTGGTCAAGGCGGAGCCGACGAACCCTCGGGCGGCCAGGGTGGTGAGGACCCCTCGGGCGGCCATGGTGGTGCAGACCCCTCGGGCGGCCATGGTGGTGCAGACCCCTCGGGCGGCCATGGCGGAGAGGGCACTTCGGGCGGCCATGGCGGAGAGGACCCTTCGGGCGGCCATGGAGGAGAGGACCCTTCGGGCGGCCATGGAGGAGAGGACCCTTCGGGCGGCCATGGCGGAGAGGACCCTTCGGGCGGCCATGGCGGAGAGGATTTTTCAGGTGGCCATGGGCCTTTGGGCGGCCACGGCAAAGACCTTTGGCCCCCCCCCCCAAAATATTATAGGGGTGCGTGACGGAATCAGAAAATGACTCCATAATAGAGTCGGGGACAGGCTTTGGAACAGTCTCTGGCCGGGCAGACGGGACGTGAACAGTCTCTGGCTGGATGCGACTGACGTGAAGCGCAGGCTCGGCGTGGCTGACGTGAAGCGCAGGCTCGGCGTGGCAGACGTGAAGCGCAGGCTCGGCGTGGGTGACGTGAAGCTCTGGCTCGGCAGGCGTGACGTGAAGCTCTGGCTCGGCAGGCGTGACGTGAAGCTCTGGCTCGGCAGGCGTGACGTGAAGCTCTGGCTCGACAGGCGTGACGTGAAGCTCTGGCTACAAAGATAAAAATGTGTCAGGATGTGTGGCAGGACTCGTATTATCTAACACTTAAATCTCTTAAATAATGTATCATAACTATCAAATTGACAAAAATCCAAACTGTTATACGACTGAAAGAGTTTTTATATACACATCACATTTTAATGTCAGAGTTCATGGAAAACAGTACTTTTGATAACGACACTATAGTTGTCAACAAATAACAGTTAAATATTTATAGTGCATCTTAACTCTAAATTGAGCAAAAAACACTACACTTGAGTTTATGTAAACTCATTTCATTCTTTAAATTTACAGAACAGAATTTGTTGCTGGCTACACGTAACATTTTCATGTGTATGCATTAATAAAAGTTAAGTTCAAATTCAAATAAACTGGGAAACAAACAGCAGAACAATTTCAAATGTTGGTCTTCATTCTGAACTAATATGTATGCTACATAAATATAAGAGTGTAGCTAAATGACAAAAGTTCATGAAGGCACACATATGATGTGCATTCACAATTCTGACCTTTAATAAGCTGACTGACACTGCATTGATTCCACAAGAGAGGTATATGCTGGTGTGTATGCCCTTAGGTTCACTCTTATGCACTCATTCAAATGTCCATCTGTCAGTCTTGTTCTGAATTTACATTTGATCACATTCATATCAGAAAATGCTGCTTCACAAAGGTATGTAGATCCAAATAAAGCAGATGCTTTGAGTGCAGCTTGGTGAATGTTCTTGTAGACTCCGGAGTCTACTAGACTCCAGAAATGTGGTAAATGTTGCTGAGATTTTAACTGGATATTATTTTGGAGATTAATAACTTCCATCTCCATCTCTAAAGCACTGACATTAAAGAGTTCAGCTATCTGCTTTGAAAATGTTATCAATGTCCATCTTAGTAAAAGGTTTGGCAATGAATGCCACACATGGCTCAAGTTTTTCAAAATCACTGAACCGTCCCTCAAATTCCTGCCCAAGTCTGGACAGGAGGTCACAATACTTGTGTACATCAAAAATTTCAGTTGCATCTGCATGGCTTTCTAACATCTTCAGCACTGAAGGGAAGTTTTGCAATCTGTTGCTGTTCATTTGGTGATTCTAAAATTACAGTAGGGATGCACCGATTGGGAAATTCTGGGCCGATAACGATGTTTAACATAACAACTTGGCCGATGCCAATGTTTTTTCTTTTTGTTATTTATTCCTTTTGTGCCACGGAAACATACAAGTCTTTCGGCTCTTGATCACACTATCCTAGAATGAGCACAAATTCAATCAGACCAATTTATGAAACAAAAACAACCTTTAATGTAACTTTCTGGTTGACATTATACCCTTATTTATGACAAGTTCTTTTCTGAAAAATAACATTCAAAAACCTTTAAATGCTAACTAGTCAATGAAAAGATTGTTTCAGTACATTGCCCAAAAAAATTATTTGAGTGGTTTTAGCCTGATAAACAAAAACTTACTCAATGAGATCATTTTCATGGCCCAATAAAAAATATTTTTCTGATAAATAAAAAAAAATACATCAAGTGTAAATGCAAAAACAAGTGAAATTAATTATGGTATTAAAATAAAAAAATGTTATTCATAAATACAAACATAAATAGGGCTATCTTTCACCTTGTGTATTTCTCATACAGAATAAAACATTACATCACCTTATTTGTTATTTGTTTCGCTTTGGCACTGTCTGGAGGCAGCTGTTTGGCTTTCTCAAACGCCGTGTCAATTAAAGTCTGAGTCTTACCGGGGGTTTGCGCTTTCTTGGTGGCTTCATTTTTCTGTTTTTAGTCAGCTTGCAGGTACACCGCCTCGTGCCTGCTTCTCCAATGTCCAATGAGATTTGTTGTGTTAAATGACTTTCTATAACAGCCCCCTCTCTTGAAATTTCAAAAGAACACGTATTGCAAACTGCAAAACGCTGATCTTTCTCTGAAACTGTAAAATATTGTCACACGACCGCCATCTGGGCTACTTCGTTTAATCTAAGTTACTGAGGTCGGAGAGTGCGCGGGTGCCCTCTTCCGTCTCGGTATGTCCCCCCGCCCAAATAAAAAGAGGGGAAAAAAGTTTCTCCTGAGCACAGCGTTCATGACACATAATCATCTGCGAATGTCATTTTTATTTCCCGATGGCCGATGGCAGTTAACGAGGCAAATATCGCCCATTACCGATGTTCAGCCGATGCATCGGTGCATTCTTAAATGACAGTTTTGCTTTAAAAGCCTTCACAGCACTGATCATATCACATAAGGATTTGTCTTTACCTTGTGACTGAAAATTGAGCTGATTTGAGTTTCTCGGTCACATCAGGCAAGAATGCGAGATCAAGCATCAGACAACAGGTTGGTGTCTTCCCCCCTTGCTTCCATAAAAGCTTTAATTTCACTCAGCAGGGAAATAAAGTGGTGAAGTACCTTACCCCTACTCAACCATCTGACTTCTGTGTGAAATAAAAGATTACCATACTCTGCAGAAAGTTCATCAAGAAACACTTTGAAGCATCTGTGTTGTTTGGACTTTGCACAAATTGAGTTGATAATCTTAACAACCGGAGTCATGACATGATCAAAACGCATAACCTTACTGCAGATTGCCTGCTGATGAATGATGCAGTGATAGTTCAGAAATGCAGGAAAATCTGGGTCGTTCTTGCAATGTGCAATAAATCCAGAGTGGCACCCTATCATGGCTGGCGCTCCGTCTGTTGTCATAGATACCAGCTTTTCAAGGGGCACGCGTTTTTCCACACAGTACGTCTTGAAAACGTTGTAAATGTCGACTCCCCTGGTCGTAGTTTTCAAAGGGAGCAATGTCAAAAACTTCTCTTTGGAGGAAAAATCTGGAAAAACCATCCGAATGAAAACAGCCAACTGAGCTGTATCACTCAAGTCCACCGATTCATCGCACTGAAGTGAAAACCACGTACATCTTTCCATGTCCCGTTCTAATTGTCCGATCGCATCTGAAGCCAGCAAGGAAACTCTCCTTGCCATGGTGTTGGCACTGAGCTGGACATCAGCGATAGCAGGCAAAATTTCCACCTTGCTTTTGTGGTCCTTGAATAAAGTTTCGGCCACCTCTATCATCACGTCCTTTACCATGGCACCATCGGTGAATGGTTTCTTGTGCTTTGTTAAGATGCGCGCCACTTTAAATGACGCCTCCATAACAGCATTTATCGGATTGATGAATAAAGATTGCTGTTTTTGTATTGCTGCTTTCAGCTGTTTTACCTTTTCAGTCCGCAGCCGCTACCCGCAGGAAAGTCTTGTGCTAAGTTCCCGTGAACTTGAGTGAATTGCCACTCAACGTTACACTTTTTTCCGACAGCAATGCTAGCGCCGAAAATTAGACACACACATCTTTCGTCTACATTTGTAAAGAAAAATTCACTTTCCCATTCTTCATGAAAATAGTATGTTTTTTTCCTTTTCTTTGCATGGCTGCTGTCTTTACTCATTCTGATGCGATGTTCTCAAGCTATTTTTTTTTCTTTTCTCAAACTAATACTGTCTTGTAGCCTTAAAGCCATTTGAAGCTGCACTGAAACTGTCATTTGGACCTTGAACCGTTTGGGGTCCATTGAAGTCGATTATATGGAGAAAAATCTTGGAATGTTTTCATCAAAAACCTTCGTTTCTTTTCGACTGAAGAAAGACATGGACATCTTGGATGACATGGGGGTGAGTAAATTATAAGCAAAAATTTTTTTTTAAGTGAACTAATCCTTTAAGGCTGTGGTGGATTGGCCAACTCCAGATTCCCGTAAGGCCCTACAGAGGTTTCTGGGGTTCGCTAATTTTTACCGGCGTTTTATCCGCAACTTCAGCCAACTAGACGCTCCTCTGACTGCCTTGACCTCCACCAAGACGACATTCAGGTGGTCTGGTGTAGCTGAAGCTGCATTTACCAACCTCAAGAGCCGCTTCGTTTCAGCTCCCATTCTTGTAACCCCTGATCCTTCACGTCAGTTTGTGGTGGAGGTCAGAGATCGGGGTAGGAGTAGTTCTTTCCCAGCGCTTACCCGCAGACGACAAGATGCATCCTTGCGCGTTTTCTTCTCATCGTTTATCTCCTGCTGAGTGTAATTATGACATTGGGAACAGAGAGTTGCTGGCAGTCAAGTTAGCGTTGGAGGAATGGCGTTATTGGTTAGAGGGTTCGGGGGTACCCTTTATTGTCTGGACCGATCATAAAAACCTTGAATGTATTAGATCAGCTAAACGACTCAACTCCAGGCAGGCTCAGTGAGTACTTTTTTTCTATCGTTTTGAGTTTTCCGTGTCGTATCGTCCGGGCTCCAAGAACATCAAGCCCGATGCTTTGTCCAGTTTTTTGGTCAAACAATGATTCTGGTGGCCCTCCATGGCTCGCGACATTCAAAGTTTTGTTTTGTGATGTTCTGTCTGTGCTCGTGGTAAGACTTCCAATCGCCCACCGGAAGGGTTACTCCAACCGCTGTCTGTCCCTTCGAGACTCTGGTCCCACATCACGCTAGATTTTGTAACTGCCCTCCCGCCCTCCCAGGGCAATACGGTTGTTTTGACCGTAGTGGACTGGTTCTCGATGGCGGCTCATTTCATTCCCTTGCCCAAATTACCGCCTGCCAAGGAGACAGTGGTTGCTGTTGTAGATCACGTCTTTCGTTTACTTGGCCTCCTGATGGACGTGGTCTCTGACAGGGGTCCCCAATTTATTTCCAAATTTTGGAGAGAGTTTAGTCAGTTATTGGGGGCGAGTGTCAGACTTTCTTCTGGGTTTCATCCTCAGAGCAACGGCCAGACCAAGCGTGCCAACCAAGACTTAGAGAGAGTGTTGTGATGTTTGGTTTCTCAGAATCCTTCCTCTTGGAGCCAGCAGCTCTCATGGGTGGAGTACGCACATAACTCATTACCAGTGTCATCCACGGGCCTATCTCCATTTGAGTGTAGCGTAGGGTACCAGCCACGTATTTTTCCCAGTCTGGAATCCGAAGTCGGGGTTCCCTCTGCTCACGCGTTCGTCCAGAGGTGCCGCCACACTTGGAGTAGAGCCCGTGAGACTCTCCTTCAAGTGGAAGCGCGCACGAAGGCTCAGGCCGATCACCACCGGTAAAAGCCTCCCGTTTACGTCGTGGGTCAAAAAGTGTGGCTTTCTTCCAAGAATATTCCTCTCCGCTCCGTATGTAACAAGTTAGCTCCCAAATTCATTGGCCATTTCATTGGAATTCATTCACTGTCGCCAAGATAGACTTAGTCTGGTGGCAGTCCGCCTTAAACTCCCTCCTGCGTACAGGAGAATTCATCCCGTTTTTCATTTCTCCAAATTAAAGCCTGTGTTTCATTCACACATTAATCCACCAGCCCCGGTTCCCCCTCTGCCACGACTCGTAGATAGGGAACCCACTTATTCGGTTAATCGCATTCTGGACTCGAGAATGAGGGGACGTGGATTTCAGTACCTGGTGGACTGGGAGGGTTACGGTCTGGAGGAGAGAAGTTGGGTTCCTGCTAGGGACATACTGGATCACTCCCTTATCGATGACTACAATCGCCAGGTTGGTTCTCCTGGGAGTGCCAGGAGGCACTCTTAGGGGAGGGGGTATTGTCACGGTTCATCAATCTGTGTGTTCATGTTGTGTATCTGTTGGTGTGTTTGTAGGTGTGGGGTCTGTGTGTGTAGCTCTTGTTTGTTGCCTAGTAACCAGCTGATCACTCAATCAGCCTTCAGCTGCAGCTAGTTACTACTGCTTGTTAGCTGCCTATATCTAGCTGTTGATTATTAGCTGTTGGAGTTGATTATGCTGGGTGTCGGTTCGTCACTCTTGCTTTGTGTTCTCTCACCCAGTTCCTGTGTCCTAGTTTCCTTGTGGAGTTATTTCCTTGTTCTTCTGTGCATCCAGTCTTCTGGGAGATCGTCTGGAGTTCTTTAACCTGCCTTCAGTCTGAAGCCCTCGCTGTGTTTATACCAGTCACTCGTCTCCAGCTCGGGATTGTGGCTATCAGGTCGCCCGCCTGCAACGTGGCTTTTTGAGTATTTATCCGTTGTGTAGTGATGGGCAGATCGAGGCTTCGTGAAGCAATGAAACAGTTGAAGCAAATGTGCCATTTTGTTTCGAGGCTTCGAATCAATCCGAAACCTGTCTCCACGGTGACACCTAGTGGTCACTTGCAGGTGTTGATCTGAAACAACCTTTACAAAGAGCTAATAAAAAATGTGTTGTGTTTTTTATTATTATTGTATTTTTGTAATATATGAAGCTTGTAACCTGTAGTCTCTTCACATTGCATAATGTGATTTTGGTCATGAAAAATTTATATTAATAAAAATAAATCAAGCCACAATGTCTCACTTTCTTATAGATTTTTATTCAAAAATATTAATTTCTCTGCTGTTGAAGGACTCAGCCTACTTCTTTTTTTACAGATAATTTTTCCAGCCTTTGAAAAAATTCTCTCACAAGGGACACTTGTTGCTGGCATACAAAGATATTTTTTAGCTAGGACATACAAATGAGGAAAGATTACTGCTCTCTCTTTCCAGTAAGTTAGAGGATCATGAGTTCTCGGCAAAAACGCATCGCTGAGGTATTTTTTCACTTCCACTGTGGGATCAGCTGTAGCATTGTGTATCATCTGGGTCTCACGGATACGACTGTCAAAATGTTCACTTAAACTGTCCTGTGTTTCAACTGGTGTTGATGATGATGATGATGGGCCTGATGTTGACATTTGTGGTTCTGAATTAAAAGAAAACGGCAATTAATAACAAATCATAAACTGACAACACATATGAAGTATAAATTTCATGAATCACATTACATAAGATAACAGACTGAAACTCACCAGGAGTTGTGTTTGAACGCATCTCTTCTGTGGAGCCTCCATTTCTATCTATCTATCTATCTATCTATCTATCTATCTATCTATCTATCTATGTATCTATGTATCTATCTATTAATTTATATGTAGCCTATCTATCTAATAATCTATATGTATCTGTAATATGTATCTATCTATTAATCTTAAATGAATATATATATATATTTCTATCAATGCATCTATTAATGTGTCACTATATGTACTCTGTGTGTCTCTAAGTCAATGTGTAAATGTAAATTAAATCCTAAATATAACTAAACAAATCGCACTATAAATGTCACTATATCACCAAAAATCCGCTATCTCAAAACCAAACTCCTCTCACAAAGACCCACGATATGAAAATGCGTTAACATTACTTTTATACTGTGTGATTGTGTGATTGTGTGATTTGTTCCCGAATCGACCAATCAATGAAACCCCGATTCGGCGGAGCACGCCACCTGATGAAACACTTAGAAGCTTCATTTAGCCGTTGTCACGTGACGTGGATGTTTTGAATCACGCTTCGGATCAGTGTTTCGAATCATCTTTGCTTCGGGATCTCGCAAAGCTTCGGAACGTCTGTTTCGCGTCAGCCATCCTTACCGTTGTGGCTTCCAGGTCGCCCGCCTGCAAATGTGGCTTTTTGAGTATTCACCTGTTCTGTCTGTCGTCAATAAACTGCTTACTTGCATTTGGATCTACGACTCTCATTCTGACCGTCACATGAACTGTTTCTTTTGCTCCCCAAATTTTCTAATAAACTTTACTCACATTTGTCCCACAAATTAAGTCCTCCATTTATCTGAGCTCCCTGACAGATTGGGGGATTAGCTACCCCTGATTTATCTGATTTGGCTTTAAAGCTGTATAACCTAAGGTGGTTTATTTGAAATGACATCACTGATATGTCAAGATGTTGGTCTGTCCAATAATCTAGTGTAAAACAGTGAGGGTGGATGTGATGAGTGAATGTTGTTACACTAGATTATGAAAGAATTGTTAATAATAAAATAATACAGATCAGATCTGGTATTGATCATACTGATGATGTTCCTACGGATGAATTGGGAAATCCTCCACACAAAATGGAAATATTCAGGACCGTTAATAAAGAAAATCTTCTCCAAATTATCTCTCAGATAAATTCCTCAACCATCTATCTCGACCCTATACCAACAGTATTTTTTAAAGAAGTATCGCACTGTTTGATAAACTACATCCTTGATATAGTTAATTGTTCCCTGGAGATAGGCATTTTTCCTAATGCTTTTAAATGTGCTGTTGTGAAACCACTTTTAAAGAAAAGAAACCTGGATTGTTCTCTCCTTCATAACTACAGACCAATTTCTAACATACCATTTTTGAGTAAGATTTTAGAAAAAGTTGTATTACAGCAGCTTAATAAATATTTAGATTAATATAATATTTGGGAGAAGTATCAGTCAGGTTTCAGACAAGGTCATAATACCGAAACAGCAATACTAAAGATATTAAATGATCTGAGATTAAATACAGATAAAGGCAATGCCTCTTTTAATTCTTTTAGATCTAAGTGCATTCGACACAGTTGATCATTGTATTCTGCTAAACAGACTGGAAAAGCTTGTTGGTTTCTCTGGTAATGTTTTAAATTGGCTCAAAACACACATAACAGAAAGGAACTTCCTAGTTAATATAGGTGACTGTATATCAAAGACACATGAAATAACACATGGTGTTCCACAAGGATCAATCCTTGGACCTGTTTTATTTTCATTATACATGCTCCCCTTGGGCAGCATAATTCAGGGATACGACATGAATTATCATCTATATGCTGATGATATACAGTTATTTATCTCCGTTGAGCGAAGAGATACTGTTGTATTAGAGAGGCTGGCTGATTGTCTGTCCGGTATTGTAAAGTGGATGAACAAATCTTTCCTTAAATTGAACAAAGACAAAACTGAGATTCTAATTGTGGGCCCGAAACATGAGCGGGAGAGGATAGAAGCTGGACTGGGTTCCTTGGCCATACAATCTAAGAAAGAAGTAAAGAGCCTAAATGTCATTTTGGACTGTGTCCTGAATTTTAAGTCTCATATTAATAGAGTGACAAAAACTTGTTTTTATCATCTGAGAAATATAGCCAAGATACGTTCGTTTTTGACTTGTTTTTGAATGATGCTAAGAGACTCATTCTTTTATCTTCTCTCATCTTGATTATTGTAATGCTATTTACACTGGCCTTCCTAAGGGCTCTATAGCAAAGTTACAATTGATACAAAATGCAGCAGCCAGAGTACTAATGAAATTAAAAAGGAGAGAACATATTACATCGGTTTTAATGGAGTTACATTGGTTACCAGTTCACCAAAGGATTGATTTTAAGGTTCTTTTATTTGTGTATAAAACTCAGCACAATCTGGCACCTTTATATATTTCAGACTGTCTGTCAAGATATGTTCCAAATCGCAGATTAAGATCTTCTAATGCTAATCTTTTAGCACATTATACAGTTAATCATATACGATCAGGTGGTGCTTCTTTTAGTCACTATGCTCCAAAAATTTGGAATTCTTTACCAAATGAAGCGAAGGAGGCTACTAGCATTCATATTTTTAAAAGTCAGGTCAAGACATACCTTTTTAAAGTTGCTTATCAGTAAAACAATATTATGTGAAGTTGTGTATAAGTCTTTTTCTTATTATTTTTATATATTGATATTTACACTGTGTAAACTTGTTTTCATGTTTGTGAAGCACTTTGTGTTGCATTCCATGTATGAAAAGTGCTATATAAATAAATGTTTATTATTATTATTATTATTATTATTATAGGTAAGATCAGATCAATTATCAGGGTACATTTTGATGTGATTTTAATTTATCAAGCAATCTGTCCGTCCGGCGGACTGGAGGCGAGACTTAATTCCTTATCACAATTTACCAGCCTGTAAACAGCGACAATAACCTTCCTGTGGCCACAAGGTATGATATTTTCGTGTAAGGCACTTTAAATATTTCAATAGTTAAATCAGGTAGAGCTGGTAACTTAAATCGACATTTTCAGGGACTTCAAGTTGAGGTAACAATGAGACAGATTCAATTCAAAAGATTATGGAATTTAATAACACAAAACTAAAGATTACATAGACTACTTAAATCACGCAGGAGTAAATATGCATAAAGTGGGTGCCGCGGCACACTGGGGTGCCCCCAAACAATTATGTAGGCAAAAAAAATAATAATTTCATTTATAAATATATTTGAATTTACATAAATACATTCTTCTTCTTTTTAAACATATGAACATATTAATACAATTGTAAATTCATTTTAGATAAATATATATATATATATAAAATTAACCATAAAAATCCGTCTCACAAGACCGAAGCAAGACACACACACAACTTGACGCAAGTGACGCAACCCATAGCAACGCGTTATAGCAACAACAGCTCAGACTGACAGAAACGTAAAAATAAAACGTGAATTTAGGCCACTTTAGTTTTGTACACATTGTCATGTTAATTATAAGCACATTTTTTTATTTTTTATTTACCACAATATTATCATTGATATATGTTTGAGAAGGGCACTTTTGATTAATTTTGAAATAGGGCAGGGGCTCGAGCACCCAAAGCCCCACCCCAACCCAACAGCCTCGATTGTACAGCACGTGCCATGTCGATAGCATATAGAAGAGCAACTTCAACTTTGCACATTTGGGGACATCTTAACACCATCCAGGTCCAGAAAAAGTTTCTGGAACACCTCAAAGGTGCAGCGCAGTGTTGGGGGGCATGCCAGGTTGAGGGCATAAATAAGCCCCATCAGCAGTGTGAAAGCTTTAGCAGTAATGGCACATCCTAGAAACATCTCCCTGCCTTCCAAAAGGTTGGACACATCGACTGGATCCTCTCGATCAGCACCATATTCAAATAGCTCTTCTTTCTCGCCAAGGCTGCGGATGACAGTTTCACGTCTCATCTCAATGCTTTGGTTCTGTGAACAGATTGATAATGTGTCAATCCTGTGTGCATTACAAGCAGGAGTTGTCCTGCATAGTTTTCTGCAGATTTTAACAAGTTAAATATAAGTTTTTAAAAATACAATTTAATATATATATATATATATATATATATATATATATATATATATATATATATATATATATACTAGGGGTGTAACGGTTCACAAAATTCACGGTTCGGTTCGATACGATACACTTGTGCCACGGTTCGGTACGTTTTCAATGCAGCAAAAAGAAAGAAATGCCAGAGAAATGTCCTTGATTTGTTTTTATTTTATATTTTTATTAAAACTAACATCATAAAGTATGATATATATATTTATTAACCTTGAGTAATGATGGAGCTGTATTTGACTTTTCTTAGGAGCATATAAAACAAAACAGCTCCTTGGACAAAATGAAATGTTATATTGTAGTAGTTATAAACAAAGGTTTATTTTAGTTCAGATTAACATTTGTATTCATAATGTCAACATAAAACCGACGTAATGTTACTTGAAAGCATTATAGCCTACTATTCCTGCCAAACCTCCACGGTTACAGTCAGTGTTACAACAGTAAATCCATGGTGATGTTGCTGATCTGTGGACTCTGGATAGTTCATTCATGGCACAATGTTTCTTCCTGGTTTCCACGTCAGCGCTGTTTGATCCGTTAATAACTGAGAAATGTGAATGTTTCTCACTAGATATCGCAGCAATGTTATTACTTCAAGTTCAATAGCGAATTCAAATGCTTTCTTTACTGGATGTATTGGCGCTGTATTGGTCCAAACTGATAAACAGTCCGTCAACCACATAATAACGAGTAGCTCAGTTTCGTTCCGCTTACATTACATTTGCCATTTGATGTTGGATAATGTTGTGGTCGCACCAGCATCTCGAGTGCGCTTGCCACGCACAACGAGCGGCACGCGCCTACATTTAAAATAACGAAATTTTGGTCGGCAGGAAAAATGGTCCAACGAACCGTTCGGTTTGAAAATGCGTACCGAAAACCGAACCAAAAGCCTCGTACCGAACGGTTCGATACGAATACGTGTATCGTTACACCCCTAATATATACCAATCCAATACAGTTTTATGACCTGTCAACAACATCTTATTTTAACTTATCTATTTGTGGATTTTAGACATTTTATTTTAAAGATTCCCTGGTGTGTAAGTGTGAAAATGTGTGTGTGAGAGAAGACTATTTTAAATAAGCCTACCATGCTCAGTCTGTCCATAAACGGCCTCATCTTGGTCCCGATGACACCTCCCTTGGCCATCATCAGGTCAATACGTTTTTCTGAATTCCTCCTTGATCTGAATAAAAATTTTTTTTTTTTTAAAAGTACAAATTTAGTACAAATAGTCTGATGCCGAGTTTAAATCCTGTAGATATTCAGAATAATGTATACTTTATTAATCCTGCAACAGGAAATTCCAATTGCGTCAGACCAGTCACTGATATCACGACACAACTGTTGGTACCTGTTGAGAGAAACAAATTGTTGCATTGAGTTCTCATTTACATTGTGTTTTAATGCCTTTTAATGCAGCATTGAGTTTGTGATGAGTTTGGACCTGACAATTGACATGGCAACGAGGCGGAGGGGCTTGCCGCCCATTGCATACAAATTAGCCTAACTGTTCCTGCTTCAGCTCCTAGACTGAGATGCACAGGGCTGATACTGATGCTAACTTTGGGACGTTAGCCCAACTCCTCCCTCACTTTAGCCGTGAAAGGCTGTGGTCTAACGTTAGGTTTTAAAAACATTTATTTTCATTAAAAAGGTGACCGACCTTCATATCGTTAACTTAGCTCACTAGAATAAAACGGACGACATGGCACTTGCTGCTAACTGTTACACATCATGTTTAATTGGTATCAAGTTTAACGTTAACTTCATTGCCATCTGATGGCAATGACTGCCATTGACTGACTGCCATTCAGAGCTTTAATAAATTACTTGCTGCAAAATTTTCAGTGGATAAAAAATGACTAACGTTAGACGCTTTTAAATAAGTTAAGGCTAACGTTAGCGTTAGCTAACGTTAGAGAACACACACACAGGCAGCCAGCTCGTTAAGTTACATCGATTTCCTTACAGAACTTAACATTACTGACAGTGTGAGCTTAAGTTAATCACGACTGGGTGATTTTATGCGGCTAACTGCATTTAATCCTCTCTATTTTTGATTAACCACCAGTCTCAACTTTATAGAAGTGGATAATAGCGGCGCTTTAGCTAACATTAACGTTATTGTGATTAAAACTCACGTTCAGTTAATTTTGAACCGTAACGTCTATGCAATAATCAAACCATCAAAATGAATACATAATTATCACAAATATAAAATAGAAAAGTCAAAACTTACCGAAAATACATCAGCCATGTAAAAGCGACATCCCAAACCGACCGTCTCTGCTGAACAAACGGGATCTTCTTGTTAAAAAAAAAAAAACCAGCGCGCGGATTCAAACGCACATGGCTTTTCAGATTAAAATTGACTTAGTATTTTTAGGTGAATGTGTTATGACTATAAAACATTAAATACTATTTGTAAATATATGATAAAATTTACTCTTTCATCTCAGTTATTACATTAATAAATTGTGTCAATTTTACTTAAGATATATAGTTCCAACTTAATCTTGATTTTACAACGTATAAATTACATGAATTAATGTAATAGATTTTACCATACCACAAAGTCATTATTTTCAGTGTACATTTAATTTCACAAAGATTTGATTTCACAAACAACCAACAGCATCATGGATCGTTTTTTAAAAAGAAAAGCCCCACAAGAACCGGACAGTTTTTACTGTGAAATGGAGCCTCAGCCTACTACTTCCTCCACCAGCTCTGAGTCTGCACCAAAGTTCGCAAAGGTAACGTTAGACAAGGCTAAAAAGAGAACATACAATGACAGTTACCTAAAATTTGGCTTCATCAGTACTGGGGATGCAACATGCCCACTCCCTTTGTGTCTAATATGTGGGATGAAACTGTCAAACCAAGGGATGGTTCTGAGCAAACTTAAAAGACACCTGACCACCAATCATCCATCACTTGCTGACAAGGATCCTGAATATTTTGTTAGAATGAAAAGTCAACAAAGCCGTTAAGAACAAATGATGATTAAATCCGCTAAAGTCTCGGAGAGGGCACTGGAAGCTAGCTACCTTGTAGCTGAAATACCGGTAGTAGCTAAAACAAAGACGCCTCACACTATTGCAGAAACTGTAATTATGCCAGCATGTACAGCAATAGTGAACAAAATGCTAGGGCCTCAAGCTGCAAAAGAAAGGTCCCGCTGTCGGATTGTACAATAGCGAGGCGAATCAATGACATGTCTGTGGACATTGAAGATGTCGTTTTGGGGAAAATCAAGACAAGTGGACATTTTTCTTTACAACTTGATGAGTCAATGGATGTGGATAGGGACCGTATTAGAGAGAATTTTTTATTTTGCAAACCGCTACCAAACAAAACAACAGGAGAAGAACTTTATCGTGTGACAACTGAGTATCTTGAAAAGGGAGGATTGAGTTGGAAGAACTGTATTAGTATCTGTACTGATGGTGCAGCTGCAATGACGGGCTGTGCCAAAGGTATCATTAGCAGGGCAAAGCAGCAAAACCCTGACATCCGAACAACCCACTGCTTCCTTCACAGAGAGGCACTTGCTGCAAAGACGCACCCAAAATAACTTTCCAACGTGCTTGACAGAGCAGTGGACATTGTTCATTTCATAAAGGCGCGCCCGTTAAAAAGCCGTCTGTTTTCGATTCTGTGCGAGGAAATGGGGGCAGAGCATCAGAGCTTGTTGCTACACACGGCAGTCCGCTGGCTGTCACGGGGGAAGGTTTTGGGCCGATTGTGCGAGTTAAGAGAAGAACTCAGAGTCTTCTTGACAGAAGAAAAATCTGCATATGCAGAGCTGCTCGCAGATGAGCAATGGTGCCTAGAACTCGCGTATTTGGCTGACATCTTTAAGCACCTCAATGAGCTGAACATTAAAATGCAAGGCAAAGAAGAAAACCTCCTCTCCTCGTCTGACAAACTGCGTGGCTTCAGATCTAAGCTCACACTCTGGCGTTCCTTTGTGGGACAGGGCAGGCTGGATATGTTTCCCCTGTGCAATGTGCATGTAAACAGCAGTACACTTTCTGATCTTATAACCCAGCATCTGAAATCTCTCTGAGCGATTTAATCATTATTTTCCATCGGAGTCTTATGCACAGTTTGACTGGGTCCGTGATCCTTGGAGTTCAAGTGCGCTGGAGAGCGCAAAGGACTGGCCACTGCCAACACAGGAGCAACTGATGGAGATCAGGGAAGACCGCACATTGAAAATGAGATTTGGTGACATAGAATTGGACAGGTTTTGGATTTCAGTGAAAAAAAGAGTATCCAGTGGCTTCAAGTAGCACTGTTGCTATTTTGCTACCCTTCTCCACAACTTATCTGTGCGAACTGAGCTTTTCAAGCCTGACGTACATCAAGAACAAGTACAGGGAGCGACTGAGGACTGTGGACTGCCTCTCATCCATCCCTGCCAGGATAGGGCGGCTGTGTGCATCGCACCAGGCTCACGTCTCTCATTGATTGTGGTCACCCCCACCCCCGGCTTGTGTGAGCGCGTATGCGCGCTGCATGCGCGCATGTAGATCTTTCTCCCTCTCTCGTTGTGGATTATTGTTTGTGTGTGTGGGTGTATGTCTATGTGGGTGTGTGTGCATGCGTGACACGGATGAAAACAAGCACTATATGGAAAAACATTCCTGCTTATCTCTGGTGCATTTTTTAACATGCATCTTTTTCTTATCGTATTGTACATATATTTTTTTATGTCTGCCCCGTTTTATTTTATTTTAACTGCATCCTGCACTTCATTTTAGTTCTCCTGGTCTGGATTTGTTGTTGGGTTCTTGTATTGGGCGGTCCACCTCTTACGGTTTTATGGCATTTGTGTCTCTGATTAATTATTTTGTGAATTACTTTGCAAACCTGTGTTTTTAAAGGTGCTTTAAAGTTGTTATTAGGTGTTCAAGAACGAAGTTCTGAAAACCTATTGTATTTGTGCTGATTTTTATTAGGTGTTCAAGCACGAAGTGCTGAAAACCTATTGTATTTGTACTGATTTTTATTATTATTATTAGGTGTTCAAGCACGAAGTGCTGAAAACCTATTGTATTTGTACTGATTTTTATTATTATTATTATTATTATTATTATTATTATTATTCTCCTGTAAAACGCATCGTGCAGCCCAAACCGTAAGTGCTGGAGCGTTGAAACTTTGTCAGATGGTAGTACAAAAATCGAGGAGAGGTTATCAAATTATGAGCCCGATTGGCCCATAGGTGGCGCTATAGCAATCAATTGCGCGTAACTGCTCATAACTCCTAGACCGTAAGTCGTAGTCTCAAGTGTCTTATATCATTGGAAAGCTGGGGACCTGACGTAAAAAACGTATATCTCCGATTTCATTTCCGCCATGATGGATTTTCCGCCATTTTGAATTTAGTCGAAAAACTACTTTTGCGAACTAGTCCATGGTTTTTCACCCGATTGGAACCAAACCAGTGCAGAAATGTTCTCTGGAGTCTGAATATCAATAATTATCGAAAAAAAGTTGAATTTTCGATTTCCGGTCGATAGGGGGCGCAAAATGATTGTTGTGGGAGGAGCCTATTTTTCTAAAATGGCTATAACTCCAGAAGTAAATGAGGTAGGTTCACCAAACTTGGAACACATGTGCATGAGTTCAATCTGAGGTCACAGTAAAAAAATCGCGACGATCGAACATTAGGTGGCGCTATAACATTAAAAAAACATAAAAGGGGGTGTGGCCACCTGACCGTTAGTCCGATTGACTTGAAATTTGGTATGCAGTGTCTTGGACCAAGGTCCCATGTATGTGTAAAAGGATATTGGCGTATCTCAAAAAACATGGCCGCCATCGGCCAATGAAGTTTGAGCCTCTCTGAGACGAGGTTAACTGAAGCCGATCGGAACGAAACTCGATGGGCATGTTCGACTCGTGGCCCAAGAGGTCTGAAAGAGTTTTGAAAGAAATCGGCCACTAGTTGGCGCTAACGAGTTTTATGGCTCTGTTATCACGTGGTGTTGCACACATCCCCACAAAATGCATATCATTAGATATATCTCCTCATGCTGAACAACTTTGCCTCTAGAATTATTGCTGTCAATCAAATCGTTCATTAAATATTCACGAATATATTAAAAACCTACTTTTGCGAACTAGTTCCTGGTTTTTTGCCCGATCAAAATCAGACCAGTTCAGGACAATTCTCTGGACTCTCTAGATCAATAATTATTGAAAAAAAGTTGAACTTTTGCATTTGGCTGGCTGTAACAGGGTCATTTAGAAAAGGGGTGTGTCAAAATACACTCAAAAGCCTATACATCCTAAAGGAAAACTCAGAACTTCACAAATATTGATGAGCATATGTATCATAACATGGGGAAGAAGCATGCAAAGTTTCATGGAGATCGGACCATAGCTGGCGCTATAACTGTTAAAAAGCTTTAAAACCATGCATTTCCAATGGTAAATTGCCTGTATTGGCTGTGTGTGGTCTTTTTTTTTTTTTTTCATCTATGAGCATATGTTAAAATCAATGTTCAAACCAGTGCAGTACAATTCTCTGGACTCTCTAGATCAATAATTATCAGAAAAGGTATAACTTATTAATTTGCATGGCTATAATAGTGACATTTCAATACGTAGCTTTGAACAGGTGTCCCTGAAAGCTGCATATTAAGCCAATAAGTGGTATTATACTGACCCCTGCTGTTTAAAATAGACATTTTGTCATGCTACTTACTAATATTATACTATAATGCTTATTTAGACTTTATAAAATCACTATTTTAACATTTACACTCACATTTTGTCAAAATTCATCTATTGGAGATCTACTATTGAGAACTTGCTTATTGAGAATAGTATTACATTCAAATCCACATCGACTTTTAAAAACGAAAGTAAAACCGTTAGGCCACGCCCCTTCAGTACAAATTCACTCATAACTCGAAAACGGAAAGTCACTGCACGCTCAAATTTTGATGGTAAGGTCCTCTCGGGGGTCTTGATCGAAATCTAGCGTCGCGGGACTCGGGAGCACCCCCCCGCGGATCGCTAATTTGTGAGAACCACGATTTGGAACGGCTGTATCTCCCGAGCTAGACCACCTAGAAACTTGTGGGAGGGCTTGTTGGAAAGGCCCCATGCTCATCTAGTTTCGATTCGAGTATGGCGCGATTTGGCCCATGCATTCCCGAGATATAAGCCCACAAAGATATACATTTCAACGGACACAAGTCCCTGCTCCAAAAACCCAGCAACACCGGGATGGTCTTGTTCAACAGGGCTCCTCTAACAGTATCTAAGGTCTGAGTTTCAGATTATTTCGCTTTCTCGTTCCCGAGATATAAGTAAAACAAATAAAAAAAAACCTGTCATTCATTTCAACTGTATTGTAATACCGCTGTTGTCCACAAGAGGGAGCAACAGCATTAGACATTTTTTATCTTTTTAAGCAGTTTTCAGCATTGGCTAACAAACAAATGCTTAAAGCTATTTATTATGATGGAAATAATATTTATAATAAATAATATAATAATCAATAAGGATTTATTATAAAGTTGAATATAATTATATCACAAAGAAATATGTGAAATGCTTATAGACCACTAAAAGAGATTTTCACAATAATATAACCCAAAAGTGTGTGTGTGTGTGTGTGTGTGTGTGTAAGCATGCATAATGGAGTTAACATGAAAAAACTGGTTTGCTTTAGTGCATAATACTGATGAAACCAAGTAGTTCAAAATGAAAGTGAGACAATAAGTGGTCTTCTACTGCCCTCTGCTGGACATTATACTTATTAATAGTCTTTTCACATGTGTTTTTGCATTCATTTATTTAGACACTAAAAAATCCCTTATACGATAATTACTATAATAACACAATCATATTTTGTCAGAGTTCTTCACTTCACTGTTCTGATGCTTCACATAATTGCTAGCAACGTGGTAAATCATAGTAAATCATGCTAGAATCCTGCTTAATCATTCTAGAATGTAATCCAACGAGCTGGCTCTGTTAGTGTTGAAGCCCTTATTACATCATAACAACTGCGATGGGCTGGACATGTGCGCCGGATGAGAAGCAGTTTTTTACGCAGAGCTAACAGAGGGCAAAAGAAGCCGTGGTGGTCAAAGACTGCGTTTCAAAGATGCCCTGAAAAGACATATGCAGAACACCGGGATCTCCCCGGAAAGCTGGGAGGAACAGGCCCTGCAGTGCGTGGATTGAAAACAGTAGTCGCAGCTGTTGAGAAAAAGCGTCAGAAAGACTACGAGAAAGCCCATGAGAGGCGGCACTGTTCCATTGCAGCAAAAGACTTTGTCTGTAGCAAATGCCATCGCTGCTGTAGATCGAGAGCAGGCCTTCTAGCCCACATGAGAGCCGGCCTACAATAGCCTCCAATCCAGACAGTCATCGTCGATATACGACGGACTGCCGATGATGATGATAATTCTTATTTAGACTTTATAAAATCACTATTTTAACATTTACACTCACATTTAATCAAAATTCATCTATTGAAGTATTACTACTGACTATTTAGCACATTGAGAATGTGAATCCTGAAAGAGACTTGCAGTAAACATTTTGTTTTTCCATCACATAGTTCAAATGTCTGTATCTACAACAGAATGTGTGTGTGTGTAGTCCTAGGTTTCTGAATAAATGCTGAATAATCTGATTAACAGTTTACAAAGACATTATGTGAAATGCTTATGACCATTAAAGTATATTTTTATAATGACACATCCCAATAGCATTGAAAACAACAACAACATTTGTCTTTGTGTGTGTGTGTGTGTGTGTGTGTGTGTGTGTGTGTGAAAAAAAAGCATGTGTCTACAAAAGAGGGCAAAGGCACCTGTGAAAACACTTTATTAATAAGTATAATGTCCAGCAGAGGGCAGTAGAAGACCACTTATTGGCTCACTTTCATTTTGACAGACTTGTTTTTCACCAGTATTCTGCACTAAATCAAACCAGTTTTTCCATGTTAACTATTATAAGACAATCATGTTTTGTCAATTTAACACGTCATTGCTATTGACACTTCACATCAATGCTAGCAATGTGGTAAATCATGGTAAATCATAGTAAATAATACTATTACATGGTGTATCATGGTAAATCATAGTAAATAATTCTATTACATGGTGTATCATGGTAAATCATGGTACAATCCTGGTAAATCATTCTAGAATGTGGTTTATCATGGTAAATCATCCTATAACATGGTAAACCAAGGTAAATTAAGAAAAATCATGGTAAACTATGGTAAATCATGTTAGAATCATGTTAAATGATACTAGAATGTGTTGAATTGTAGAAAACCATGCTACAACAGGGTAAATCATGGTGAATCATACTACAACTTGGTATATCATGGTAAACTATGGTAAATCTTACTGGAACATGGTAAATCATGAAAAATCACAATAAAATGTGGTATATCAGAGTAAACCAATGCTAAAACAATGCTTGCTACATAAGCCTTATTGTCTTTTGATGCTTTTGAGCTTAACTGCCTTAACTGCCTTAACTGCTTGAACACCGCTAAATGCTGCTTGCAGCTTTAATTATTATTATTATTCCGCCCTAAAACGCGTCGTGCAGACCAAACCGTAAGTGCTAGAGACTTGATATTTGGGATTAAGGTAGCACAGAAATCGAGGAGAGGTTGAGAGAGTATGAGCCCGATTGGCCCATAGGTGGCGCTATAGCAACAAAAACGCGAAAGTGCTCATAACTCCTAGACCGTAAGTCGTAGAGTCAAGTGTCTTATATCATTGGAAAGCTGGACTCTTGACTTAAAAAACGTATATCTCCGATTTCATTTCCGGTATGCAAATTTTTCCGCCATTTTGAATTTTGTCAAAAAACGATTTTTGCGAACTAGTCCCTGGTTTTTCGCCCGATCGGAACCAAACCAGTGCAGAAATGTTCTCTGGAGTCTGAATATCAATAATTATCAAAAAAAAGTTGAAATTTCGATTTCCGGTCTCTAGGGGGCGCAAAAAGAACGTTGTGGGAGGAGCCTATTTTACTAAAATGGCTATAACTCCAGAAGTAAATTAGGTAGGTTCACCAAACTTGACACACATGTGTATAAGGACAGTCTGGGGTCACAGTAAAAAAACCGCGTCGATCTAACACTAGGTGGCGCTATAACATTAAAAAAACATAAAAGGGGGTGTGGCCACTTGACCGTTAGTCCGATTGACTTGAAATTTGGTATGCAGTGTCTTGGACCAAGGCCCCATGTATGTGTAAAAGGATATTGGCGTATCTCAAAAAACATGGCCGCCATTGGCCAATGAAGTTTGAGCACCTCTGAGACGAGGTTAACGGAAGCCAATCAGAACGAAACTCGATGGGCATGTTTGACTCATGGCCCAAGAGGTCTGTAAGAGTTTTGAAAGAAATCGGCCACTAGTTGGCGCTAACGAGTTTTACGGCTCTGTAATCACGTGGTGTTGCACACATCCCCCCAAAATGCATATCATTTGATAGATCTCCTCATGGTGAACAACTTTGCCTCTAGAACCATTGCTGTCAATCAAATCGTTCATTAAATATTCATGAATATGTTAAAAACCTACTTTTGCGAACTAGTCCCTGGTTTTTCGCCCGATCAAAACCAGACCAGTCTAGGACAATTCTCTGGACTCTATAGATCAATAATTATCGAAAAAAGTTGAACTTTTGCATTTTTCGTATGGCTATAATAGGGTCATTAAGAAAAGGGGCGTAGCAAAATACACTCAAAAGCCTATAAATCATAAATAAAAAGTCAGAAGTTGACAAAAATTGGTGTGCATATGTGTCCTAACATGATGAAGAAGCATGCACAGTTTCATGGAGATCGGACCATAGGTGGCGCTTTAACTGTTAAAAAGCTTTAAAACCATGTATTTCCTATGGTAAATTGCATGTATTGGCTGTAAATGGTGTTTTCCATCTATGATCGTATAATTTTCACATCATAATGTTTAAAACCAGTGCAGTACAATTCTCTGGACTCTCTAGATCAATAATTATCAGAAAAGGTATAATTTATTCATTTGGATGGCTATAATAGGGTCACTTCAATGTGTAGTCTTGACCGAGTGTGCCCGAAAGCCTATATCTCTTCAATGAATGCTCAGATCGTATTAAAAACAAGTCTGAACATGTGGGCCGTGACTCTAAATAATCATGAAAATTTTCGGACAGATTGGACAAAATATGCTTGTATAACAGTTAAAAAGGTGAAAATTATATGCACATAATGGCCTATTAAGCCAATAAGTGGTATTTTACTGCCCCCTGCTGTTTAAAAAAAGTCATTTTGTCACACTACTCAACTATACTTAATATTTAGACTTTATAAATTCACTATTTTAACATTTACAAAAACATTTAGTCAAAAATCATCTATTGAAGTGACAATTGAGTCACATTGGATCCTGAAGTTCCAAATGTCTCTATCTACAACAGAATGAGTGTGTGTAGATTAAATGATATGAAAAACATGGCATATTGTATAAGTAGGCTGTAATAGCACTGTTGTCCACTAGATGGAGCAGCAGCATTAGACATTTTTAATCTTTTTATCAGCTTTCAGCATTGGCTTAAAGCAAACAAATGCTTAAAGCATTTTCTTTAATTAGTTATATATTATTACATTGCAAAGAAATATGTGAAATGCTGTGTGTGTGTGTGTGTGTGTGTGTGTGTGTGTGTGTGTGTGTGTGTGTGTGTGTGTGTGTGTAAGAATGCATTATGGAGTTAACATGATAAAAATGGTTTGCTTCAGTGCAGCATACTGGAGAAACAAAGTAGTTTAAAATGAAAGTAAGCCAATAAGTGGTCTTTTACTGCCCTCTGCTGGCCACTTTACTTATTAATAGTCTTTTCACATGTGCTTTTGCATTCATATGCATATAGACACTATAAAATCACTTATATAACAATCACTATTAAAACACATTCATATTCTGTCAGAGTGTATCAGTTCATTTGTACTGACACTTCACATCAATGCTAGCAATGTGGTAAATCATGGTAAACAGTGTTAGAACATGGCTTTTCACAATAACAGATCCCAAACGTGTGTGTGTGTGTGTGTGTGTGTGTAAGCATGCATTATGGAGTTAACATGATAAAAATGGTTTGCTTCAGTGCAGAATTATTATACTGGAGAAACAAAGTAGTTTAAAATGAAAGTGAGCCAATAAGTGGTCTTCTACTGCCCTCTGCTGGCCACTCTTCTTACTAATAGTCTTTTCACATGTGCTTTTGCATTCATATGCATATAGACACTATAAAATCACTTATAAAACAATTACTATTATAACACAATCATATTTTGTCAGAGTTTATCACTTCAATTGTTCTGATGCTTCACATAATTGCTATCAACGTGGTAAATCATGGTAAATAATGCCAGAAACATGGTAAATCATAGTAAATAAGGTAAATCATGCTAGAATCCTGGTAAATCATTATACAATGTGCTATATCATGGTAAATCATCCTATAACATGGTACATCAAGGTAAACTATGGAAAATCATGTTAGATTCATGGTAAATCATACTGGAACATGGTAAATCATGAAAAATCACACTGAAATGTAGTATATCATGGTAAATCATGCTTGCTACATAAAACTTAATGACTTTTGATGCTTTTGTGCTTAACGGCCTTAAAGGCCTTAACTGCTTGAACACCGCTAAATGCTGCTTTGCAGCTTTAATTATTATTGTTATTGTTATTTACAGTTCGTATTATGCTCTGTTCATTACTGTTCTGTCCTAAATAAAACAGGACATTTGCATTTACATTTGGGTTATGCAGTGTTTTAAATTATATTTTACACTGGGGTGCCTTGAGATTTTATGCACTTTTGAAAGGTGCCCTGACTGAAAAAAGTTTGAGAAAGGCTGGCATAGACATTCAACCGGTCGTACGGCCTGTGGGATATTATGTGAATAAGATTGTCAGTTGTTGTATGTGATATCGTTTGTCTGGGAAATATATGTCACATTCAATCTATTGCACTTTCTGTGTCTTACTGAAAATAACTAAGAAGCAATTTCATTAATTGTGTAACTCAGTCCATGAATCCTGTGATTTCTTGTTAATAATCTAAAAAAAAAGAAAGAAAATATATATCAGATTGTTACAAATTTGTTAGTGTACAGTTTATCACAAATTCAGTCAGCATTGTCATGACTCATGTTTCAACTGCAAACTAGGTTGTAATTGAATGTACAATTGTATTATCCCATGATGAAAGGTAAGACGATGAAACAACGTCACGATATCATTGATTCAATTTGAAAAACCAAAGCATAATTTAATGGTTCAACGTCGACATATACAACCTTTATTCGCCCATATTGGAAGAAGAGACGGTGAAACAACGTCATGATTTCAACGTTGATTCTTTTTGCAAAATGGAAACATAATCCAACATTGATTCAACCTGGGTCCCTGACATTGATTCACTGGTGAATCAACGTTGAAATGCCGGCTGGGCTCAATCGTGTTTTGAATGATTCAGTGTTTTGAACGAATCGGTTGAGTCAAAGATTCAATGACCCATTCACAAACATCCGTCTCATTTTTGATGAATCGGCCGTTTGAATGAATCGTTTGAATGAACGACTCAATGACTCGCTTAATAAAACTCGCTTATCACCTGCATTTGCGCTCACTATCGACAAACCAAATTTGTTCAAAACTTTTTTTTTTAAATCAGTCCAAACACATTTAAATTTTTATTCAGGAGTTATGTATATACAAAACTATAACTTTTTATGACATAGTTTAGTGATAAAAAAAATGTGCTAGTTTTTTTTCCGGTTTTTTTTCCTCCCATACTGTGTAGTCCACCAGTTGAGAACCACTGCCCTATATCCTGAAGCTAACATTACATCCTATAGATAACATTATATCCTGAAGCTAACATTATATCCTGAAGATAACATTATCCTGAAGCTAACATTATATCCTGAAGCTAACATTATGTCCTGTAGATCAGTGGTTCTCAAAGTGGGGTCCGCGAAATAATTTTAGAGCCCTATGAACGGAATCGCGGAATCCAGTCAGACCATCCCGATCGGGGAAACTCTTGGCAGAGCGCACCTGCTCTCTCTTTCTCTCCCCCCACAAACATGCGCACATATCCAGAGAGAAGAGTGAATCCGCGGATATACAGTAGGCTAGCCTAGCCTAGTTGTAAAATAAAAGTTAAGAGGCTAGGTTTAAATTTTTCCGTTCTTTTTTTATTTTTATCCATCAGTTTATTTAAAATCTTTTAAATTAATATTGTTTAAGACGTTTAGTAGTTTGCCTATGTCATTTGTAATGGAAGCCCGTTCCGCCACTGAAAACAAAAAAGAAAATAAAAGAAAAGGTAATTGTGACTTTAAAGTCAGAATTGTGAGATTAAAAAGTCACAATTAGCCTATCTTTTTTATAGTTTTATATGGCGGGCACGGGCTTTCATTCTCTTTGATAGGCCTACATGAAATGTAAAAATGTATGAGCCTTTACACAAAAGCGTCATCTCCAGAGCTGCTATGAGTCACTTTGAGAACGTTTCAGCATATAATTTGATACAAAAATAGGCCTAAATAAATAATAACAATACAAAACTTTTATTCACAACAACCCGCCAAAATAAAAGTTTGGTTTAACTTTAAGAAATTATTATATAAATAAAGTAATATTGCACAGTAGAATGTAGCCTACTTCTCAAAGTAATAATAATTAAAAAAAATTGTGATTGTGAAAATCGTTTTAATTATTTGTAAATAAATTATATCATTTTAATTATATAGCTAGACCTAATAAAATAGTTATATTTATTGAATTTTTATTGTTTTTATTTTAACAGTAGGCTAAACCGTTTTTGTGCAGCATTGTTTGATAAAATCAAATAAATTAGCCAATTATATTTTCATTTGATTACATTTAAAAACATTATATTGGTAATGTTTCATGCCTTCATTTGATTACCCCCGTTTCTGATAATAAATTAGTATTAAATAATAAATCCAGAAATATTAAAAAGAAACTCTGATATGATTGTGACATATAGCCTACAATCTGTCAATCACTTCACTCAGAATAAAAATCTCTTCCCGCAACGAAACGTTCCTGCTGCTAACTGACAAAAATGGAGAAGTCTGTGACTGAAGCTAATTTCAAATTACCGGTGTCTAAATTGAGAAAATACTGTGAGAGTTATATTCAATTTGGTTTTATTGAGAACAGCGATGGTAGACCAAAATGCGTTTTATGTCTTCAGGTGCTAGCAAAGGAAGCTATGAAGCCCACCAAATTTTTTTCTTCGAAAGAGCCAGGAATACATCCAACAGAAAACACGGATGGTAAACCTGGCCACAGTTTCAGAGAAAGCACAAAAGTCTTCTTATTTGGTGGCTCAACGGATTGCTAAAAGTAAGAAACCACACACAATTGCACAAGAACTCATACATCCATCGGCCGTTGAAATGTGTGAAATTATGCTCGGTACAGAAGCAGCTAATAAACTGAAAGCTATACCTCTCTCTGATGACACCGTGAGGAGAAGAATTCAAGATCTCTCGGCTGACATTCTGTCACAGCTACTGGATAGATTGCGTTCCTGTGAGCATTTTTCTATTCAGTTGGACGAATCAACTGACATCGCCAGTGCGGCTCAGTTCATTGTTTTGGTTCGCTATTGTAACGGGTGTTATATTTATTTATTAATTTCACTCAAAATCTCCCTTTGTTATTATCATTTGTTATATTTCTTTCATTATTTTTATTCTGGAATTTCATTTATTCTTCTAATATTGATTTCTATTAATTGTGATGTCATATTTCTATGGTTACATGTTCATTTTGTAGTACTGTTAAATGCGGTGCGTGGCTCCTTTAAATCTTATGTTCCGGTTCCGGTTGCCCTCCTTCAGTTCGCGGTAAATGCGACTGAAGAGAGGTGGGTTGTACTGACGCTCCGTCTAAAAAGATTGATATGAGTTTTGTTTGTTGTAATACAACATGTAATTTTGTTCTAAAATGCACTTTAATCATATTCAAACATGTATGGAGTTTGTGTTAATAACGTGATGAGTCATAACATGTATTTTTGGAAGAGAATTCATTAAGCATGAGTGTGTAAGCTCTGTTGGCTAAAATAATGCCTTTCACTAACAGGCTGAATCGCGAGAGAAGGCCACAGACTCGCTTTTGATGTGATTTTTGTTTTTATTCATGCAGGTATGTTCTCTTTCATGTTTATGATAATATTGTTTTGAATTTATGTAAAATGCTTTTATTTTTTTGTGAAATCTTTTGAACAAACAAGATTTAATCATATGAGAAACTGAAATACATGTTTATCAAAGTGTAAAATGTATGTCAGTTCGCGGTAAATGCGACTGAAGAGAGGCTGAATCGCGAGAGAAGGCCACAGACTCGCTTTTGATGTGATTTTTGTTTTTATTCATGCAGAATAAAATCTGTCTCGAGTACTTTCTGTTGCCCGGTCTCATCCATCTACAAACACAACGCAGAGCTAAATGAAGACCGGTCACATTGGTGCCGTGACTTTTATTTGATGCAAGTCATCATGGATCCTCTTTGATCAACGTCAGCTTGGTCGCCGGGGTTTGCTGCATTCTGGAACGCCCAAATCTGCCTGTATCTGTGCCAAAGGAAAGACAGGTTGGACATTAGACTGTATCAGAAAAAGGTTGAAACTTCATATTTACAGAAAAAAAAAAGAGAGACTAAGAAAAGATTGAATTTGACATTTTTGTTTGATTATTTGATTGCATATTACTCTTAGGTGTGTACACATGTGAACAGTTTTTTTTCTGTGGTCATTATCTGTTTTAATTTATTTTTGTTGATCTGTAAAACTCATGATGTCACAAAATAGTGAGAAGACAAGTTACTCCCCTGATGATGGGTTTGAATTGGGTTTTGCTAGGGGGCGTATATTTGGTGAACTTGAACAGACACCACTCAGAAGGACAGTTACTATTGGCTCTCCTGATTTCTGTTCTACCCGTAATCCCGGTAGAGTACATACTACTGAATCAGAAAAGTGTGAAGGTGCTGCTTCAGACAGCCGAGACCACAGTAATGCTGACTTGAGTAGTTTGATCACACAGCTTGCTCAACAAATAGGGCAGTCAATATCTGATCAGCTGAAAAAAAGCAGTGAAAAAAATGAGTGCCCTGATATTCAAACGCAGAGCATGGGGACGAGCCTTCACATGGAGTCACCTTCTCTTAATTTCACTGGCATGAAGTTAGTAATGAAGCCTGATGTTAAGGCACCTCCCTGTTTCAGAGGGGATGGATCTGACAAATTGTCAATACACGAATGGGAAGAACTCATGGATGTTTATTTGAGGAAGAAAGGTGTTCCTTTAGCTGAACAGGCGGATGAGATCATGTCGAACTTAATGGGAAGAGCCAAAGATGTGATCAAGATAGCACTACGCAGCAATCCATCGTTGAAGCCTGAAACAAACCCAAGAATTGTCACAGACATACTCAAGCAACACTTCAGCGAACTGACATATTCATCTATGCCACTTGCTGACTTTTATTGCACTTTACCTGTAGCAGGAGAGAATGCAATGGAATATTGGATTCGGCTAAATAAAGCTGTTGATGTTGCTGACGAATGCTTGAGAAGGCAGGGCAGAAGTATTGAAGATCCTACCCGTGAGGTGACACAAATGTTTGTTAAACATTGCCCTGACCAATCTCTGTCTGCTATCTTGAGGTTCAAGTCTGCTGATAGGTGGACGGCGGCTGAAATACAAGAACGTCTTGATGAATATCAAGCTGAGAAAAGAGCACAAATGAAAGCACAGTCTAATCGTTCTGCATTTGCCAAGACTGTAGCTACCAATGCCCAAATGTCGAATTTAGATGATGGAACATCTGGACATGAGCCGAAAGTGCCAGCAGGTCAGGGTGGGTTGCCAGTTACACCATCAGGTCAGACAGGTGACAGCTGCACTCAGTCCCTTATCAGTTTACTTGATCGTGTGCTGAAACAAAGCATGCAAGCCCCCTCTGTGCCTATAGATTCATTTAGGCATGGGAATGTGAACAGGAAGTTTTGCAAAGTGTGCAGAGGCATGGACCACTCTACAGTTGCACATTGTAGAAGAGACGGTTTATGCTTGTTTTGTTTCGAACACGGACACAGGAAAAGGGAGTGCCCGAAGTGGAGTAGTCATGACAGTCTGGAGGTAAACTACTCGCCTCGAGGAGCTGGTCCTTTAAACCATTAGACCCACATTTGGAGAGGGGATGTGTGGGTGATGATCATACCCTCATAAGTGATCTGGAGCTGCAGTATGAGAATGCATGCCATACAGCATCTGATGGCACTTGCGTGATATACGCACAAAATATGCAGACAATAAAGGCTTTTGATGAGCTTTTCTATACTTCTGTGATTTTAAATGGCCAGTTCCACATGAGAGGAATGCTTGACACTGGCTCCATGTCCTGTACCCTCAGTGAGACAGCTGAACAAAAGTTGTTGGCTGAAAATGTTGTCTTGGACAAAATATCACTGCCTGAGAATATCGTTCTTGTCGGTGTTGGGGGTAGGACCGCACAGCCAAAATGTTTGTATGAAGTTGGTATGAAAGTGTATGGTATCAGCTGTCGAGTTCCAGTTCTCGTTGTTCCAGGACAACATGATGATTTAATTCTTGGCACCAACTTGATCAAACATATTGTGAACCGAATGAAGAACACAGATGAGTATTGGGACTTCATATCGCAATGTGCTTCACAGTTATCACCGGACGGTGAACACTTTTTGGATGTTATGTCAAATCTCACACGCTGGCGACATGATGAGATCCCTACCAAAATCGGAACAGTAAAGCTCCATCATGCTGTCACTCTTGCTGCTAGACAAGAGCATTTAGTGTGGGGACGACTGCCCAGCAACACTCCATTGTCCCTTGGGAGCACCATTCTCGTTGAACCAACTACCTCCAAGACTATGCCAAGAAACATCATGGTAGCTCGTGTGATAACATCTATGTGGGGTGATAGGTGGGTACCTATGAAGATAACCAATTTGTCTGACCAACCTGTCACACTAAGAAAGAATCGGAAATTGGCAGATGTTTCACCTTGTCTAGCTGTAGAAGATTTCCCAGTTTTCCAAGGCACTGGAAAGATAAAGGAAGTTAGTTCAGAGATGCAAGCTAATCCAAATTGTGCTTCAGATTTGAGATTGCATGATGTTGGGTTAAGCGAAATTGACATCAGTCTCTGCAAAGTCACTGAGGAATCCAAAGAGAAACTTGTGCAGTTATTGGTGAATTACAATGATGTGTTCTCTAAGCATCCCTTAGACTGTGGTGAGGCTAAGGAATTTGAACACCGCATCCGACTTACTGATGAGAGGCCTTTCCGGTTGCCATATCGGAGGATCCCTCCTGCCCACTACCAAAAGTTGCGTCAGGTGTTAACTGACATGGAGGAGCAAGGGATCATTCGAAAATCTGTAAGCGAGTATGCATCGCCATTAGTACTTGTGTGGAAAAAGGATGGAAGTCTCCGCATCTGTACGGACTTCAGGTGGCTTAATGCGAGAACACTCAAAGATGCTCACCCACTCCCTCACCAGTCCGACTGCCTTGCTGCTTTAGGAGGTAACAATTACTTCAGCACTTTGGACTTGACCTCCGGATTCTACAATTTGCCCATGCACGAACAAGACAAAAAATACACCGCTTTCATTACTCCAATGGGACTACATGAGTATAACCGCATGCCTCAAGGCTTGTGCAACAGTCCAGCTTCGTTCGTGCGGATGATGCTTAGCATATTTGGAGATATGAACTTTACTAGCTTACTTTGCTATTTGGATGATTTACTTGTGTTTGCGTCCACAGAGCAGGAGGCTTTGAGCAGGCTTGAGATGGTTTTTCAGCGGCTTAGGTCACATCACCTGAAACTGAGTCCCAAAAAGTGTCATTTATTGCGTGATTCAGTGAAATTCTTGGGCCATATTGTTTCTGGCCATGGTGTCTCTGTGGACTTTACGAAGGTGGATGTGATATCCAAAATGTCCAAAATGCAACTTATGGAAGAAGATGGTTGCACTCCATCAGCGCGAAGAATCAAGTCGTTTTTAGGAATGATTTTTTTACTATCAACACTTTATTCCTAATTGTTCTTCGATCGCCAAGTCTCTATTTGCTCTAACTGCGGGTCAGAAGAGAAGAAGCAAAGAGAAAGTAAGGAAGCCTGTTGGCACATTCAGGAAGCTGAATCCAAGTGATTGGACGGAGGAATGCGATATTGCTTTCAATACACTCAAGGAGAAGCTGGTGAACTGTGCTGTGCTTGCACATCCTGATTTCTCTAGGCCTTTGATTCTTTCAATTGACGCATCTCTGGACGGGTTAGGTGCTGTGCTATCCCAAGTTCCAGCAGGGGAAGGAATTGCTCGGCCAATAGCCTTCGCCAGCAAGACCCTAACCGTGTCACAGAAGAAGTACCCTGCGCACAGGCTTGAGTTTTTGGCCTTGAAGTGGAGTGTGTGCGAAAAGTTCAGTCACTGGCTCAAGGGGCACAGCTTCACAGTTTGGACTGACAACAATCCACTTACGCACATTATGACTAAGCCGAAACTCGATGCCTGTGAACAAAGGTGGGTTTCAAAATTAGCCCCTTATTCTTTCGACATAAAACATATCGCAGGAGTCAAGAACATTGTGGCTGATGCCTTAAGCAGAGATCCATTTGCAAGATCAATTAGTCATAGGCTCATAAATGAGAGTTACAACCGCTTACTTACCGAAGCAGATGCTGTAGGAGAAGAAGGAATACAGGATGTATTTCGTCTGAAGGTTGATTGCCACATGATAAGTGATCTGGTTGAATGTCAATCAAGCTGTTATGTGCAGTCATGTGATCCAGTTGCCGTCAAGACACTTTGCCGAGTCCAAGATGACTGGGAAATGGCGACAGTGACACGAGCAGTTCAGCTGGTGCAGTTAGTTCAGCAGATTGCAGACATTAGCCATGGTGAACAGCCTCTGCCTATGTTTTCTCATGAAGAGTTGGAAAGAAGTCAAGAGCTCGACCTTACCATTTCCAAGGTTCTCCCTTTCGTGCTTCGTAAAAGACGCCCTTCAAGAAGAGAGAGGGAAAAGCTCGACTATAGAACTTTAGCCCTTGTCAAGCAATGGGATCACTTAAAAGTGTGTGATGGGATTCTGTACAGGGTGACTAAGGAACCTATAAGCAGACAGAGAAGACATCAGTATGTTCTGCCTCAGAGCATGGTAGAAAAAGCTCTGCAAGGTCTTCACGATCTTGCCGGTCACCAAGGACAGGCTAGAACAGTTCACTTGGCAAGACAGCGCTTCTTCTGGCCCAAGATGGAGCGCGAGATCAGAGAATATGTGAAGTGTTGCAGGCGGTGCATTCTGGCAAAAACACCTGAGCCAGCTGCTCGAGCTCCACTGGAAAGTATTCAAACTTCTGCACCTATGGAGTTAGTCTGTCTTGATTTTTGGAGTGCAGAAGATAACAAACAGCGTTCAGTGGATGTGTTGGTCCTGACTGATCATTTCACGAAACTTGCACACGCCTTTCCTTGCATCAATCAGACGGCTAAGCAAGTTGCTCGGAAGATATGGGACCATGTGTTCTGTGTGTATGGGTTTCCCGAGCGAATCCATACGGATCAAGGAACAAATTTTGAGAGTGAGCTCATTGCTGAACTGCTTGCACTTTCTGGGGTCTCCAAATCTCGTACAACTGCCTATCATCCTATGGGAAATGGCATCACAGAGCGGTTCAACCGAACATTAGGAAGTATGCTTCGCTCCTTGCCTCTGAGATCTAAGGATAAATGGCCACAACAAATTCAGACTCTGACCTTCGCTTACAACTCAACAACGCATGAAACGACGGGTTACGCACCTTTCCAACTCATGTTTGGACGTGTCCCACGATTACCTGTAGACATAATGTTCAAGCAAGTATCGAAGGATCCAGTGATTGTTGATTATAGCAGCTATGTTGCCACTTTAATGTCTCATCTTCACGAAGCAGCTGAAATTGCTCAAAAACATGCTGTACAAGAACAGAGGAAACAGACCAAGATGTATAACCGCAAGATCAAGGGAGTACATTTGAACAATGGAGATAGAGTGCTCATTGCCAATAAAGGAGAAAGAGGAAAAAGGAAGTTGGCAGATAAATGGGAACCTACCGTGTACACCATTGTGGATAATGATCCTCAGACACACATATACAAAGTGAAGGATGACAAAGGACACATTAAAGTCGTACATCGGAACATGCTCTTAGACATCAGTTTCTTACCTGTGACATGTCCTGAGGATGGGACCTGTGGATCAACGGCCTCCGATTGCTCGAACGGTTCCGAGTGTGAGAGCCAATCAACAGATTCCAGTGATTCCTTGGAGGATGAAGATCCTGAAAACAAAACACATTCATTAGTATTGGATGAGGATGTTTCAAAGAGTTCAGAATCTCTTGATGTACAAATGGAACAGAATGGAGAGGAAAGTGATGACACTTACTGTGTTAGTCCTGGTCAAGACAGCCAAAACCAGATGCTCCCTGAAAAAACGTTGAGCACGGGAACTTCTGATCGTGACAATGTATTGGCAACATTTGACTTTACTAATTCAGGTATCGTTGACTCCGATTTACCAGTGCGTGATGTGTCAATGCCGGGTCCTGAACAAGCGCAAGGCACAATTACGACACGGGCTGGTAGGGTAGTAAAAAAAGTCAACCGTCTGATTGAGACCATGGCTCAGAAGCCATTTAAAATGCCAAGCTTGTCAGATAGGTTCCAGAAAAAGTCACAGTCCCTTTTAAGCCTATTCTAATATTCATGATTGGGTAGGAAGTTTATTTTCGATTTTATTTTCTGGGATAAGTTTTTCATTGCCATGTCATATAAGAATAATGTGAATGAGGATTCGTTGCAAAGGTTAAGTGTGGTGTGGTGTATTTGGCAACATACTTTACTAAGAGGTTTTGAGGCCTGATCACCCTCAAATTTCTCTGTATCTGTCAAGACAGATAGCTTTCATTGCTGTAACTCTGGAATTTTTGTACTGTGATTCTTTAGGAAATCCTCTTTATGTGCATATAGAATTTTGGTGAAATTAGGGGAGGTGAATGTAACGGGTGTTATATTTATTTATTAATTTCACTCAAAATCTCCCTTTGTTATTATCATTTGTTATATTTCTTTCATTATTTTTATTCTGGAATTTCATTTATTCTTCTAATATTGATTTCTATTAATTGTGATGTCATATTTCTATGGTTACATGTTCATTTTGTAGTACTGTTAAATGCGGTGCGTGGCTCCTTTAAATCTTATGTTCCGGTTCCGGTTGCTCTCCTTCAGTTCGCGGTAAATGCGACTGAAGAGAGGTGGGTTGTACTGACGCTCCGTCTAAAAAGATTGATATGAGTTTTGTTTGTTGTAATACAACATGTAATTTTGTTCTAAAATGCACTTTAATCATATTCAAACATGTATGGAGTTTGTGTTAATAACGTGATGAGTCATAACATGTATTTTTGGAAGAGAATTCATTAAGCATGAGTGTGTAAGCTCTGTTGGCTAAAATAATGCCTTTCACTAACAGGCTGAATCGCGAGAGAAGGCCACAGACTCGCTTTTGATGTGATTTTTGTTTTTATTCATGCAGGTATGTTCTCTTTCATGTTTATGATAATATTGTTTTGAATTTATGTAAAATGCTTTTATTTTTTTGTGAAATCTTTTGAACAAACAAGATTTAATCATATGAGAAACTGAAATACATGTTTATCAAAGTGTAAAATGTATGTCAGTTCGCGGTAAATGCGACTGAAGAGAGGCTGAATCGCGAGAGAAGGCCACAGACTCGCTTTTGATGTGATTTTTGTTTTTATTCATGCAGAATAAAATCTGTCTCGAGTACTTTCTGTTGCCCGGTCTCATCCATCTACAAACACAACGCAGAGCTAAATGAAGACCGGTCACACTATCCATGGGAAGGGAAGATTTTGGAGGACTTTCTGTTCTGCAAGGAGATGCCTGGCAGGGCAACAGGTGAGGAAATATTTAGAATACTGGATGCTTTCATGACAGAAGCGGGACTAAGCTGGGAAAAATGTGTTGCCGTTTGTACCAATGGTGCGGCGGCGATGACAGGCCGAAAAAGTGGAGTTATTGCACGAATAAAGGCTGTTAACCCGAAGATTACGGCTACGCACTGTATGCTGCATTGGCAGGCGCTCGCATCCAAAAGCATGGGACCTGACCTTCACCCTGTTTTGAACACAGCCGTCACTGCAGTTAATTTTGTGAAGTCAAGAGCATTGCAGTCACGCTTGTTCGGACAACTTTGTAGGGAGATGGACGCAGGGCATGACACACTACTGTATCACACAGAAGTGCGATGGCTGTCACGTGGTAAAGTTTTGCAGCGCGTGTTTGAGCTACGCAGTGAGGTGTCAGTATTTATGAGAGCGGACAAACCCGACATCGCAGAGTTTTTTACGGACCCGGAGTGTGTTGCCAAACTGGCATATCTTGCCGATGTATTCAACTTGCTCAACAGTCTAAACCTTTCTGTACAAGGAAGCTATGCATCTATCCTGGAATTCAGTGATAAAATCACTGCCTTCATGAAGAAAACAGAGCTATAGAGAAAAAGGATACAAGACGGAGTCACAGACATGTTCCCCCAACTGACCGAGTTTCTCCACACAAACAATCTGTCTGTTGCTATAGTGAGAGAGGTAGTTACTTTTCACCTCACTGCACTGAGCAAGCATTTCAGCTCATACTTCCCAGATGTGAACACAGATGCATGGGACTGGGTGCGAGATCCTTTTGCCCCAGATGCAACAAGTGACCTTACTGGTAAGGCAGAAGAGGAGCTGTTGGACTTATCCTGTGATAGGACACTAAAAGTCCGATTTCAGCAGATGACTCATGCAGACTTTTGGCCCACCCTCTCACATGAGTATCCTGAACTCACTGCCAAGGCCATGGGAATATTGCTCCCCTTTCCTACCACTTACCTATGCGAGTCATCATTCTCAACTTTGGCTGCAATGAAAACTAAGTACAGGACTCGTTTGAATGTGGAGAATGACCTTAGAGTCTGCCTGTCATCCATCTCTCCAAGAATAAACAAAATTTGCTCTGAGAGAGAGGCACACCCATCTCATTAGTTCATGTTAGCTCATCAAACTAGTTACTGAAAAAATGCAGACTAATTTCTAGGATGTGTTCTGCAACAATGTTAATTCAGTGTTAATGATTTGTTGATTGTTCTGCCATTGATATAAGGTGCAATGAGTTCATTATTTTAAAGTTGATGCACGTAAAGTAACATTACATAATTTAAATGTTATTTTAAAGGGATGGTTCACCCAAACATGGGGTCCATCAACTGTTTGTTTACTGACATTCTACACAATTATCTTCTTTTGTGTTCAGCAGGAGAAAGAAACTCATTCAGGTTTGGAACAACTTGAGTTAATGATGACAGAATTTTCATTTTGGGTGAACTATTATTTTAATGTAAAATGTTAATGTTTTAATTTTAATCTATGGAATTTTAATATTTGGGTTTATTAGCCTGTGCTTGCTGTCTTGCTGTTGATTTTATGAAAGCTTTTAAGATAAATTACTTAGTGTAAATGCTATTGAGTCCAAATGCAATTTGAATAAAAGACCCACTATTTACAAGTATATAAGTGGTATTAACATTAAACTGAAATGTGTTTCTGTTCTATAAAACAGGTCTTAAGTTTTTAGGGTGAAAAAGATTACAATTCAATTAATTCCAATGGCATTTAAGAGTACAAATAGTTGTAAGCATATTAATCACAGTTATTGTTATGAGGGGGTCCTTGGAAATTTTTCTCCGCTCTAAGGGGTCCCTGGTCCCAAAAAGTTTGAGAACCCCTGCTGTAGATAACATTATATCCTGAAGCGAACACTATATCCTGAAGCTAACATTATATCCTGTAGCTAACATTATATCCTGTAGATAACATTATATCCTGAAGCTAACACTATATCCTGAAGCTAACATTATATCCTGTAGTTAACATTATATACTGAAGCTAACATTATATCCTGAAGCTAACACTATATCCTGAAGCTAACATATCCTGAAGCTAACATTATATCCTGAAGCTAACACAAACTTCCCCCACTGCAGGCAAACCCAGGTGGCCTGGATGCAGGACCTCTCCGTCCACACAACACACACACACATAATAACTTAAGGAATTTCCAGTTAAAAAGACATTTAACAATATATATTTGATATGTTTTTATGTGTGTCTGCTTGCCCATGTCACAGTGGAATGATTGTGTTTTTATCATAGCCTCAAGGAAATTGTAAATACTATATTATGCATTTTAAATGTAACTATGTATTCTTATGATCTACCTATATGGTACCATTGCATCCTCATTGATCTGAACTGGCCAAATACATAACTTAGCATGCCGTAAAATGCATGTTTACATGTATAACATTTCTCCTGTTATGTTTAATCCTCTTTGGGAGGAAAATGCCCAGGTCATAATTTATGGAATCAAATGGTTTGACAAGACAAAGGAAAGTCTTAGCACCAAAGTTTTGCCGAATACCATTCTCTTCTATCCATTCCTTCCCGTGTGATACTTGACCATGGTGGGGGTGCGGTAGGGGAGCCACACCACCAGTCTCCGCGTGAGCCTCGGCCCCAGCGTCAGCGCCGAGGACCGTTACGGTATGGGGACTGGTTCACTGAGTGAGTCACCTATGACAGTTCATATTTGCACTAGAGACTTTACAGTTTACGTTTTTGGGCTGTAGTCTAGTTTTTTCTATACTTTTTCTACAAAAAGCACTTTTTCAAAAAGGGGCTGAAGAGCTTTTCAATGCTTGTACTTTATTGCATCCAATGTATGTTTGATTATTACCGGATTAGTCAGACAGTATTACCTCTGGTTACCGAAGAATAGGATTTTAAAGGTGATGTACTCTTATGTTTTATTAGAGAATATTGCATTTCTGTTAATTTTTTTGCACTCCTGTGTTCACTGTTAAATGAGCTTTAGTTTAGCACTGTTTAGGTACTGGTTAAATTAGTATAACCTACCTGTTTGGATTTACATACTATTTGGGACACAGCTATCTCGTCCATGGTGGGGGTAGTGTTGTGGGATGTGTCTCCAATGTGTTCAGTTCAGGACAGCTCAGTGTGTGTGTGAATGAGAGTGAGTGAGTGCACGTGTCCAAGGTGCGCCCCTGCCCCCTCCTGTTGTTCCCGCGAAGCAGCGGATGAGAGTGGTGTGAGAGTGATACGGTGATCTGTGCAGGTAGTTAGCAATGTGCAGTGTATTTTCAGTGCAGCCAGCAAAGTAAAGCACCTTAACTCTTCGGCAACACGGCCTCTTTGTTCTTTTTATATGCTACTATCACACCTAACAGCGTGAAGTTAGGGAGTTAACCCCGGGAGGAGAACTTCCGGCCCTGAAGAAGACGAATCTCCCCATTATTATTGATGCAGTCAAAAACTCTACAACTTTTTTGCAACCAGGCTAGAAGCTTTGGCTCAGTTTGGATAGCGTCTCGGTTACATATGGTAACCCTCGTTCCCTGAGGGAGGGAACGGAGACAGAGGTCATGACTGACCAATTGGAATCTCGCTAGAGAGGCCAATCTACTTCGAGTGAAACTAAAACAAGCCAATGCACATTGGCGTGCAATCATTTTCATCAGCTGTGTAGCCTCGCAGCGCGGGTATTTAATGAGCAGCTGTTGCGATTGCACTAGTTTTTTGCTGAGGAGCCAAGCCTGAAAAAGCTGGCCGCCAGCGAACGAAGGTGGCTCAGGGAACGAGGGTTACCAAATGTAACCAAGACGTTCCCTATCGGTCAGTCACTACAATGTAGGTCATGACTGACCAATAGGAATCCCTACCAAAGCGCCACAGCCACTGCACCCCATCCAGCGCCCCATGCAAGCCTCTACAACTTCTTGCCTGGAAGGACGATAGGAGGAGGCTTACACAGAGTGAGTCTGACACTGTTGTTCCGTGATAACCCATACAGTGAGATATTGGATAACACTGGGAAAGCATGCCCTTTCTATTTAGGAAGGAATTGCTGCGGAAGCCACTTCTTCAAAGAGATATGTGGAAAATACATCTGGACCAACCCAAAGGTTGTACTGCATATGAATAATGGGTGACTTAGCCCAAGGGAAAGACATGGAAAGACATCTTAGGAGCAGTCGTGGAGAATATACCAGTATCCAGATCTGGAACCCAGTCCAGATCCGGCTCTCAAGCATTCAGCGGATAAAGGCCTGGCACCGGACACTCCACCATATCCGGGCCGAGGGGTTTTGGAGGACTCAACAGGTTTTTCACTCTGGAGCAATAAGGGTGCACAGTAAGGTGCAGCAAGCCGACAGAAGCTGGGCCATCCTCTGCTTGGAGACAGCCTTTCCCTTCTGCTGGCCTCCGTAACAGACAAAGAGCTGGTCTGAGGTCCTGACGCTTTGAGTTCTGTCCACGTACATACGCAGAGCGCGAACGGGACAGAGCAAAGCCAGGGCTGGGTCTGCCTCCTCCAAAGGCAGCGCTTGCAGGTTCACTACCTGGTCTTTGAAGGGAGTGGTAGGAACCTTGGGCACATAGCCAGGCCGGGGTCTTAATACCACATGGTTGTCACCCGGCCCGAACTCTAGGCACAAATCGTCAACCGCAAATGCGTGCAGGTCTCCTACCCTCTTGACAGAGGCCAGTGCAACCAGCAGCAAAGTCTTCATGGAAAGAAGCTTTAAGTCTTCTGATTGCAGAGGCTCAAAGGGAACATCCTGAAGTGCTCGAAGCACCAGGCAAAGGTCCCAAGAGGGTATGGAGGGGGGTCAAGGAGCATTTAATCGTCTCGTCCCCTAAGAAACCTGACGACCAGGTTGTGCTTTCAAACTGTTTTGCCATCTATGTGGTCGTGGTAAGCTGAAATAGCGGCAGCATGTACTTTGAGGGTAGAGGGAGACTACCCTTGCTACAAGAAGGAAAGCACAGACCCTATCGAACATCTTCGGGTGCCATAGGGTGTCCCGTCTCTGAGTCAGAAGATCCTTCCTCAGATGAATGGGCCGGGGAGGGACTGTCACAAGGAGCATGAGTTCTGGGAACCAAGTCCAGGTGTGCCAATAGGGAGCCAACAGAAGGACCTGCTCCTCGTCCTCCCTGACTTTGCACAGTGTCTGCGCAAGTAGGCTCACTGGGGGAAATGCATATTTGCGGATGTCATGGCGATGAGAGGCATGGACCAGAGATTCTCCTTGTTAGAAGCGTCTGATGGGCTCTGTTATATTTTGATACAGAAACTGAGAGAAGCCAAGACTAAATCACATCACAACTGCATCATTGTGTGGGATCTCTTTTATTAAGAAGAAAACAAAGCAGACAGAAACCCACTACAACAGGAGTGATGAACCCGCTTTTTAGATTTGCAGACACATGTTTTTCACACATCACTCAAACACAGAACCAGGAAACAGGAAACCCTTCAGTTTAGAGAAACTGAAACTGAAGTGCAGTTGAGCTGTTGTGTGTTTGTGTGTCTCATGCAATAAAATGGCAGAAGCCAGAATTTCTCAGGATGAGTTCAAGTGTTCAGTGTGTCTGTATCTCCTGAAGGATCCAGTGACCACTTTCTGTGGACACAGTTTCTGTGAGAGCTGTATTACAGACTGCTGGGATCAGGAGGATGAGAAGAGAGTCTACAGCTGCCCTCAGTGCAGACAGACCTTCAGTCCAAGACCTGCTTTAGCTAAAAACACCATGCTGGCTGAAGTGGTGGAGAAAGTGAAGAAGACTAAACTTCCTGCTGACTGTAACTATGGAGCTGGAGATGTGCAGTGTGACGTCTGTACTGGAAGAAAACACAAAGCCGTCAAGTCCTGTCTGGGGTGTCTGGAGTCTTACTGTCAGAGTCACCTTGAACAACATGAGAGTTTCTTTAAAAGAAAGAGACACAATCTGACCGATGCCACTGGACGACTGCAGGAGATGATCTGCCAAACACATGATAAACTCCTTGAGGTTTTCTGCCGCACTGATCAGAAGTTTATATGTTTCCTGTGTACAATGGATGAACATAAAAACCACGACACTGTATCAGCTGCAGCACAGAGGACAGAGAATCAGGTATGAACTATAAACTAGACACTGATTAAATAATGTTGACACTATTTATATTGACACCCATATGATCAGGTAACATTCACACTGCAGACTTCAGCAGAAGTGAACAGAAGCTGCAAGTGGACTTTCACTGCTGAGCGTATTTGTGCTCCACACACTTAACAGAAAATATGGTGAAAATGCACCATAACTGCAAATATTCACAGATTGTTTGACAAAATATATCTGTCAAGAATAACACAAGCTAAATGCAGTGACAGACAAAAAACACTTTTCAGACCAGCAACTGGAACAGGCATGACTTGGCTAGTAAAATAGGATCTGGCAGGGCAGGACACAGGGGGATCATTTGATGACAATCTGACACAGGACTGCAAACACAGAGAATATATAGGGAGAAAACAATGCAGGTGAATAGGGAAAACAGGTGGGGCAAATTAACCAATGATCAGTTAACAAAATGGGTGGGAAAAACACTATCTGCATGCTGTTCAACACAAGACAAAACATAACATGAAAGTATGCGACCGATGATGCTACACAGAACACATAACCACACGCGGGCAGAAGAGCGTATGGCCAAAGCAAACTCATAACCACATGCTTACGCAACAAGACAGAGTGCACAAGAACAAGCAAATGCTTATTTTGTGCACTCACAACAGAATACAAACACACAGAGCATGAATGTCCGAATCCCAGCACAGAACCGAAACCAAACTAGACATGAGTGCTGGAATCCGAACACCACGCTTCAAACATGAAACAAGGAATACAGACAAGAGAACATACACTCACACAAAGACAAGACAATACAGGAGTGTCAGGGGTCTGGCACAAAACCAAGAATAAACTAGACCAAAGTGAAAGAACCATGACAGATATGTGACAGCATTATAAACTGACATCTCTGTTATTGATTTGTGGTGCAGAAGCAGCTGAAGGAGACGCAGAGGTCGTTCCAGCAGAGGATCCAGCAGAGAGAGAAAGATCTTCAGCAGCTGAGAGAGGCTGTGGCGTCTCATAAGGTGAGTCTGGAGAAGAAGAGAAGTTTGAGAAGTCTCAGACAGGACTCACTGAAGAGACTGTGTGATTGTGATGTGTGTGTAACAGCGCTCTGCACAGACAGCAGTAGAGGACAGTGAGAGGATCTTCACTGAGCTCATCCGCTCCATTAAGAGAAGCCGCTCTGAGGCGACACAGCGGATCAGAGATCAGGAAAAGATTGCTGTGAGTCGAGCTGAAGGACGACTGGAGCGACTGGAGCAGGAGATCAATGATCTGAGGAGGAGAGACGCTGAGCTGGAGCAGCTTTCACACACACAGGATCACATCCATTTCCTGCAGGTAACAGACATCTAGAAGAACAGGGTCATAGTGGACTTGAGCAAGAGGCTCACAGTGAAACATTTCATGAGAGCAGAATGAGCTGTTGACTGAAGTGTTGTGTTATATAATATTAAGGGAGATTCTCATCTAAGCATCTTGCTTTAAAATATACTACACTTATGAATGCATTTCAGGTCTGGAAATCTCTTAGGAAACATGTTCTGAGCTCTTTCTACTGGAAGATATATTTACCTGCCAAACTCCACTAGTGCAAAGAACAGTTAAAAACTTCCATGGTAACACTTTATTTTGATAATCCACTTTAGACATTCTATTAACTATAAGTAACTTAACATGCAACTACATGTAAACTAACTGTAATTAGAGTATTAGTAGACTGTATGCTTAAAGGGTTAGTTCACCCAAAAATGGAAATTCTGTCAGTAATTACTCACCCTCATGTTGTTCCAACCCCGTTAGACTTTCGTTCATCTTCGGAACACGAATTAAGATATTTTTTATTAAACATGAGAGCTGGATCACTCCTCCATAGGCTTCTAAGGGATAGAAACTTGCCAGCCCAGAAAAGTTATTTAAGACATTGATAAAATCGTTCAAGTGACTACAGTGTCTCAATCTTAAGTTTCAATCTTAATTTGTGTTCAGAAGATGAACGAAAGCCTTATGGGGTTGGAACAACATGAGGGTGAGTAATTACTGACAGAATTTCCATTTTTGGGTGAACTAACCCTTCTGTGTTGTGGACTGTGTTGTGGTCTGAGCCACCCAAGGGGGCCCTGGCACTGGATGAGTATACCTTGGGGATGGAGCCGTAGCATAAGTCAATGATTTTATTTTTTCGTGTTGGACAGGTGACATACTGCGAATAGGTAGACAGAGTTTTTTTGAGCGTACAGTTATTAAAGTCCCCCATTATAAACTTGGGCGCATCTGGTGAGTTCATCCAATTCTTGGGTGATATTAAAAATAATGTCTGCTGCCTTGTTTATGTCTGCTATTGGATGTATATAGACAACAGTCAGAAATATTTGTGGGAATTCACGGGGAAGATAAGAGGGTCGCATAGAAACTTATAAAAGTTCAATATCAGCAGTGCAGATCTTTTTTCTTACCACAGTCGTTTATCATGACACACAGGGGTTTATCATCCCCTCCGTGTTCCTTGCCTGTTGCCTTGCTGCATCGGTCCAAGCGCACTATACTAAATCCGTCGGGACAAACCTCGGAGTCTGGCACGGTATAATTTAGACAGGTTTCAGAGAAGGCTAAGACACAGGCTTCCCTGTAATCATGCAGGTAACGAGTGTTTGCTCGCAACTCGTCTGCTTTTCTTTTTAACGATTGGACGTTAGAGAGAATGATAGTTGGTAGTGGGATTTTTGTTTTCCTCTTCCTGAGTCTTTGGCGCACTCCTCCCTTCTTCCCTCGTTTTCTCTTGTATTCCTTGTCATTGAAAGTTCTTGTTATCTCTGTGGGTATGTTTACTTCGGTATGATTCCAATCACCCGCATAGGCGCTCAGTTGTAAGAGAAAGTCTCTGTTGTAGCGTACATGTGACTCCGCGTTGCTGGCCGGTTCACTTGCCACGCTGATAACAAACAGGATCGACCCAACTATTAAAGCCCATTCCCATACGCGACTCATAGTGACTTATGTTATTGTTCTGTAAAACAGTGCATCTAATAATGTTTTGTACTGAAAATAATCACAACAACAACTAATCAAACAAACAAAACGAACGAAACAGATAGCCTGTACTGCAGGTCGCCACTGTGCAGCGCCCAGTCCAGGGACTACAATGGGCAAAGGATGAAGGAATCCAAAGCAGAAGTCCACAAACGAGTAGGAAGTGGAGACAGGAGACTGAACAAAGAACAAGCTGTAGGCATAACAACGATCCATTAAGGAATGAACAAACACAGACACAATATATAGCGTGGCTGATGAGCTGCAGCTGAAGCCGATCAATAATCAGTGATCAGGGGTTACCCAGCAACACAGGTGACAGCACACAAACAATCACAACAATCCACAGACCCACAACCGTGACAAAAAATAGTAAATCATGAAGTAATCAAACGTATCATGACAAATATGACTTTCACACGAATGAATAACTCGTGGCCACGACAAAACTAAGTGAACCAAAGATGTCCCCTCCCGGTCAACGTAGTTTATAATTTATTGATCTATCATGAAGTTGTAAGACAAATATGCGGTCTGCTGTAGCAGTATTTTTAAGATGCATAATTTATTTGATTTCAAGTGAATAAACATGTATGAATTACTTACAGTCAGGAGATTATTTCATGATTTACACATTAAGATAATTTACATCACACCACTTAATAATTTATGAATGTATAATATGTTTGTTAATGATTGACTAAAAACTTTTAAATTAACATTATTGTAAAGTGTTAGCAGATAAGGTTATGATTATTAAAAATATTTCGATAGATGTTGGTATATTACTGACCCTTAGATTTGGGAATGGATCACTTTCATGGTTTCTGGACAAATGTTTGTTTAAATATGTGGTGATTACCAACCCAACATGGTATTTTTCTGTTGCTGTCATTCATTTTTTAAATATATAATTTATATAAATATATTTATAATATAACTATTTCACCTGTGTCTAGAAACAGCCTTCAATGACACCACTGATGCGCTTGATCAGTTACATATATGTTCTTGTCAGATGCTTTATCGTCCAAATGAATTCCTAGAAAGTTCACATATAGTGTAAATGGCAAACGCTAGAATTTGTAGCTCTAATGTCATACAATGAATATGAGAAGGGCTGGATTGAGGAGAGTTACTAAAGAAGAGCTGCACAAATCTGAATGTAGTGCGGGTTATTGATGAAGTGTGGAGGTGATGAGCTTTGATTTCTGTTTTCTGTAGAGTTTCCAGTCTCTCTCAGCTCCTCCTGAATCTACAGACGTAAACAACAATCCCTTCAGTTCTCTCTCCTCTTTTGATGGAGTGAGAGAATCTGTCCGTCAGCTGAGAAACAAACTGGAGAATTTCTGGAATGTGGATCTGAAGAAGATCTCTGACAGAGGTAAAGTCCTGGAGATTCTGCTTTTAGAAATGATCCTCCATCATCTCACATCATGTAGAAGATCATATTAGAAATGTCTTAGGAATAGATGCAGGGATCCTTTCTTTTGACATGATGATCACACTCTTCATGTCTGTTGCTTTCCACAGTCACTTCCACCAACATTGTTCCCAAGACTAGGAACGACTTCCTACAATGTAAGTCACACTAAGAAAACAAGCAGAGAAACTCACTGAGTGTGTTCATGTTCTTCCTGTAGAAGGTGAAAGAAAACATGACAGAAGAGTTTTAGAGTTGATTATGTAAATGATGATTTACACAGGATATCTGGTAAACTGTACTGAGACACTGCTGATATTGAACACGAGGAATTCAGCTACGCTGAAAAGAAATAACACTGAATAACACTTTATTTTAAGGGTACATAATTATGTGGTAGTTAAGCATAAACAGTGATAATAATGAACACTAATAATGAACTAAATAGGGTTGCAAAATTCTGGGAATTTTCAAAGATGGAAACTTTCCATGGGAATTAATGCGAATTAATGGAAATTTAATGGAATTAACAGGAATTTATGGGAATAAATGGGAATAAAGTGTGAGTTTTCAAAGTTGAGGGTTGGCTCTTCATAGGGAACTTAAATATAGTTGAGGAAAGTATATTTTAGCATAATCTTGACTAAAACAAACAGATGCCATTCAAATACACTTGAATATCCATGCCATTCCTCAATCACATGCACATAGAACACCGCTTACTGCATGGCAATTGAGACCACACACCCCACACATGTACAGAAGCTCAAAGCACAAGACTATTGAAGGCACACATTTGAGCCTGTGGACTAAACAAAGTGAAGTAAGTTTTGATGATATTATGGGGAAATATATATATTAAATGTTTAAATTGCAAATATCACATACAAATGTATTTATCTAGTAGCAATGCTGATAAGTTAGATGCTAAATAAGCTAGCATAACTTTATTTACCACATAAGGCAGATGCTAGCTACCTCATGTGGCTGTTTTTCTCTGCCTCCTGCAATATGTTTTCAAGATCATTCCAGTTGTTTAGCTAGCCTTACTATTTATGTATCTGTTCATGCCATTGCATTAGTATTCCATCGTGATGGCTGACAGACTTCACGATGTTTAGCCGACATGTTTAGCCCCCCATGCTTGGCACGTGATTCACCACAGCCAAAATAGCGCTGTATGACAGATTTAGCGCTTTTATTTCTAAATATTAACAAACTTGCTTACCATGTCATAAACTATCTTCTATTCCGATTCTCAAATATGTGTAAGTGAGTTTGTTTTGTAGTTTAAAAAACCTTTACAAATTATCTTGATCTGTAACGTGAGATGGGCGCCGTGTTTGGGCCGCAGTTCAGAGATTCCTGTCTGTTGGATTTATTACAGCGCGTGAATTCATCAGTTTCTCCCGAAATACATGAAAGTAGGTGGCCGGTGAACTGAGGGGGTTGGGGGGGATGAGTAATATTTATCCCAATATTTCTGTTTTTGTTCTTCCATGAAACAAGTGATTGTTAAGTAAAATAATTAAAACTTGTTCTGTTCTACTTACAAATAAATCTGTTGAAATATCTGCTGAAAACATTTTGCATGGATGTTTTCTTATGACTTCTGTTTATATTTATGCTTGGATATGATACAATGATCGATTACATTCAGAGATGTATAAAGTACTCAAAACCCGTACTTGAGTAAAAGTACAAGTGCTCTATCAAAAAAGTAACTTGAGTAGAAGTTGAAGTACTCTTTAAGCACCACACTTAAGTAGAAGTACTAAAGTATTCAAATTTTTTTTTACTTAAGTATTGCAAGTAGTTTATTTTAAAATGTACTACTCAAGTACTGAAAGTAAAAGTACAAGTATCGTGTTATGTAGTTAAAAAAAAAAAAAAAGCAGTCAAAAGTTTGAACATCATATTGATAATATTATTTCAAATGTTTAGGACACTTATCAGTATAGGCTACAAGGACATGAATGTACAAAAGCACCTTAAAACACTGAGCTTAACTCTTTGTAAACAAAAACAGATCAAATATGTCCCTTCCCCCTTTAAAGCATCCCTCCCTTCTCTTCCCTGCTTGAGCCTTATTTCTCCACAGTTTATTGGGTATTTATCTGCATGTATCATTTATCATGTACCTTTTTGTCAGTATTGGACTATGGTGATATAATATACATGCATGCGCCTTGTGGTGAGACCTGGTATTACCTCAATTCCTGAAAACCCCTAGTATCGAAGTAGCTAGGAAGCCTTTTGCTGTCAGGTCAGAATAGGTTTACCTCCTCACTAGCTTGTTTTAGTTCATACCAGTAATCTAGGTATATGTCCTAAACTCTCATGGAACAATAACACTTATCGACAACCACAAATCAAATTCATGCTTACCCTCCAGCTGAATCTGGTCCTGGACTTTGTTGTTGTCCTTGGTTTGTCAATATTTACTAATGCTCTGTATATTGCTTATAGAACTGTTTTAATTAACTGAAGTAAAACTGAACACTGATTGTCTTTTCAAAATAAAAATTTATTTATACAAAAGATAAAAAATACTGGTTATACAATGATTAACATTTGTAGCAAAACAAACAAAAGGTTACAGATTATAATACTTCAGTTCATACAATCTCAACAGGGCAGTCCTGTATGAGTGGAGGTTTACATAGATTATTTACCTCATAAATCGTTCAAGCAATAAAGGTAGATAACTTGTTTCTCATTTAAGATTCTCAAGTTATATTAATACAGCAGAGCAAGTAAAAATATTTCAGTTAGTAAACTGAACTGGTAGAAAAATTGTTCTCTTACCAGGGATGCACACAAGCCATCAAAATCAGGAATGCAACCACGATTAGTCAAAAAGCAGTCATATATATATGGAATACGAGGCACATTGTTCCTATACATTTTCATTGGGTTTTTCCAGAGGAACATATAACTTGTGACATAATAGGTTTTTTCCAGAGGAACAGAAAACAAGTGACATTTAGCCATTGATCACCTCATCTCCTGAGGCTTCCGGTTCCAGTTGATTTGCCCAAATTAGTCTATTTTTTCTGCCCTTCCGTCCTCTTTGTTTAACCTGCTTTGGTATGTGGGTGCGTGAATAGGTATTTTTAAGGGTTTTGGTTGGTTCAATATAATCTGAGATCGACACTACAGCCTTTAAATACTCTGAAAAAATTGGATGCTGTTTATCATGCTGCTTTACGATTTGTGACTGGTTCAAGTGTGCGTACACATCACTGTAACTTATATAAATTGACAAATTGGACTTCACTGTACTTGAAGAGGAAACATCATATCTTTAATCTTTATCTTAAAAGCTTTACTGGGTAAATTACCATGGTATATATCTAGTTCATTGACTTACTGTACTAGTACTTATAATACTAGATCAACAGTCAAACTTTTACTTAAGATTCCAAATTTCCATACAGAGTTAGGTAGATCAGCCTTTTCTAATTACGCTCCTTATGTATGGCATGAACTTCAGGGTATATCATATATGAAATATTTACCATCCTTAGTTTCATTTAAAACCCTTTTAAAGTCTGTTTTTATAGAACGGTGTATATGTTTTAACAGCTGATTAGGATTAATATTGCTTCTCAGATATGGGTACTCTTGTTTTGTAGTTATGTTGCGTCATATTACTTTGTATTCTTGTTTGTGCTGCCTATCTTGACCAGGACTCCCTGGTAGAAGAGATATTGTATCTCAATAGGACCTTCCTGGTAAAATAAAATAAAATAAATCATACCGGCGCCCTCAGGCTGCCGGTATGGATTGAAAACACTGTATGCTACATCAGAGTATCCAGCGCTCATAATGATTACATCGGCCCATTTTGGGTATAATTTCAATAAATATTATTCCTCTCTATAGAAATCTGACATAAACCTATGAAATCTATGAATATTTGTCAACATCTGCACATTTTTGTGCTAAAATCCCTGAGGAACGTTGGTTTGTCAAGCGTTCTCATGACGACAGCACAGGAGTTTTTTTCTGAATGGGAGCGGCTGACGCTTATAAATGATTTCCATTACACGAGAGTAGATGTTAAAACTTCATGCTGATTTGTACTCGGCTTTCGCCAAGATAAGCAACACTAAGACGTAGCTTTACAGTAAACTATCCTTCTCCATCCATTTACGCTTCTTTCCATATGAGGGTGTGACTCCCCTTCTGTCCGGCGTTAACGGCTGCAGTGTACTTGGCGCGTCAGCACACACGACGGCTGCAACTACAGTGTGGTCTCCCTAGTGGACCAACACGACAACCGTCTGGATTGAGCCGAGTAGGGGACATCTCTAGGGTCTTCAAGTGGGCACCTTCCGTCCTCAGTGTTTCGTCGACTAGCCCACGACACCTCAAGAGGGCTCGACAGTGACTCTGGCGTCCCAGAGTCACCCCCCTCCGTCCCCCACTCAACTCAGCCCAGCTTACTGACCTCTACATCCCTCCTGCTGCTGAGACCTAACCACAATCTCACTATCTCTCCGCAACCCAACCATACGCGCCAACCCGATTGATTAAGGCTGTCGAGCCCCACTGGTGCGTTAAAGCAGTTACAGTGGCAACGGTTCCGTATGGCATACCACCTAACGCAAAACACAATATCTACCCAACCACCCGTCATTCTATACTATACAACCTATACAAATAGTATACTATACAACCTATACTATACAACCTATACAAATAAACCAACAGACTCTTCAAGTTTTTCAAGAATTCTACGAAACCGTAGCGTGGCGGCCTGTACCTTGCCAGCTAGAATCTTTCCGTCTCAACCACAGCCAGTTGCTACTCCTTTCTGCTGCTTCAGATAAGTTCTTTACTGTGCGACGCAACTCTTGGCCGCTGAATCCGACGTCCCTGAGGAACCGGGTTGTAGAGTGTGCCACAAAACCTCGACAACCCACTTCCACTGGATAAACCTGGACTCTCCATCCTCGCTGTTCTGCTTCAGTGGCCAAATGAGCATACCGCAGTTTCTTCCTCTCATATGCCTCATCTACAGCATCCTCCCATGGCACTGTCAACTCTATCAGTTGAACAATGCGTGCTGATCCAGACCACAAAACAATGTCTGGTCGCAGGTTAGTGGTGGCAATCTCAGGTGGAAAAATAAGCCGTTGATCAAGATCAGCCAGCATCTTCCAGTCCCTAGCAGCTTCCAGTTGTCCTGGCCGAGAATTGGTGTTAACACCTTTTCTTGGTGGTTGCTCGCCTGGGCGGAGGAATGTTGTCTTCTGCGTGTAATGTTTTGCTAGAACATGCGGCAACTTATTGGTCATACTACGCTTGCCTTCCAATGCTAAAGCCAAACATCTCAGTACTTGGTCATGGCGCCAAGTAAACCGACCTTGGCTAAGAGCCACCTTACATCCTGTCAAAATGTGCCTTAATGTGGCAGGTGATGAACACAAAGGACAAGAGGGATCCTCTCCTACCCAGAGGTTTAGGTTCTGCGGTGATGGGAGAACATCATATGTTGACCTAATAAGGAAACTGATCCTACTCTCTTCCATTGACCAAAGGTCTTGCCAGCCCATTTTGCGTTGTTCCACACTCTCCCATCTCATCCACTCTCCCTGCTTGGCCTGGGAAATGGCCTTTATACTCCTCATCCTCTCCTCCTGCTTTCGCACCTCGTTGACTACCAGCTTCCTCCTTTGAGCTGGGCCTGCCTTGTGCCATTTAGGAGGAGCTAACCTGAGCCCAAAACCCCCTCTTCCATGCTGTACCTGTCCCACGATATCCCCTATTTGAAGGTCAGCCTTTGCCTCTACTACAGATTTCTTTGCTGACCACTTTCTACCAGTTTTTAACACAGGGGCTGCCTCCCTTACACATTTGTCACGTGACTCTACTAATGTCATTTCCAGTCTGACCTTGGCACACTTAAACTCCTCGGTTAAAGCAGAGACTGGCAGCTGCAATATTCCTTTACTATAAAGTCCCACTCTGCTGAGGCAGCGTGGAACTCCCAACCATTTCCTGATGTATGAACTTATTAACGCTTCCAGCTTATCCACTGTTGTCAAAGAAACCTCGTACACAGTCAGTGGCCACAGCAACCTCGGCAGTAGACCAAACTGAAAGCACCAGAGTTTTAGTTTGCCTGGTAGAGCACAGCTGTTTATGCTCTTCAACCCTTCCACTGCTTGTTGTCTAACTTCTCCCACTCGAACTGTGTCCTTTAGATCTCCATTGTACCATCTCCCAAGACTTTTCACTGGCTTCTCAGAAACTGTTGGTATTGCCTCACCATTAATGAAGAATGTTTTATCTACTACCTTTCCTTTAACTATGGAGATGCTCCTTGATTTAGAGGGCTTAAATTGCATTCGTGCCCATTCAATATTATCTGTTAACTTCCCCAATAACCGATTAGTGCAGGCTACTGTTGTAGTCATGGTTGTCATGTCATCCATGTATGCTCTGATTGGTGGTAGTCGCAACCCAGAAGCCAAGCGCTCTCCTCCTACTACCCATCTTGATGCCCTAATGATTACTTCCATTGCCATGGTAAAAGCCAGTGGAGAAATTGTGCATCCTGCCATTATTCCAACCTCTAAGCATTGCCATGCAGTGCTGAATTTTGGAGTTGAGAAACTAAATTGCAAATCTCCAAAATAGGCTTTCACTAAATTGTTATTGACATTGGTACTCTGAAAAAATCAAATGCTGCCCAAAGAAGCTCATGTGGCACTGAACCATATGCATTGGCCAAATCCAGGAATGTCACATGGAGCTCCTTCCTCTCCTTTTTAGCTGACTGAATTCGTTGCCAGATAACATTGATGTGTTCTAAGCATCCTGAGAACCCTGGAATGCCCGCTTTTTGAACTGAAGTGTCAATGAAGCCATTCTTTAATAGGTAGGTGGACAATCTCTGGGCAATAATGCTGAAGAAAATCTTACCTTCAACGTTTAATAGTGAAATAGGACGAAACTGACTGATGCTTGTAGCATCTTTTTCTTTAGGTATAAAGACTCCACCTGCTCTGCGCCATGCTCTAGGTACAACCTGTTTTTCCCATGCCACTTTTAACAATTTCCACAGAATTCGCAGAACTCCTGAAGCACTCTTGTACACTCTGTACGGAACTCCATTAGGCCCTGGAGATGATGAAGCCCTTGCCTTTCTCACAGCCTGCTCTACCTCTTTCCACTTAGGTGCACAGACCTCCATTTGGTATTCTGGTGGGTTGATAGGTGGTATGTCTGATGGAATTGACATATGCTCATGCCTTTTTTCATCTGTATGCGTTTCCTCCAAATATCTCTCTAGCTCAACTCTAGATGCTTTTAAAGTGCCATTCTTCTCACTGGTGAATAACTTCTTTACGAATTTGAATGGGTCTTTATAGAAATTAGCCCTCGCACGTTCCTTCTTTTTGTAGCGTTTCCGTAGACGCTCAGCTCTGCGTAATGTTGCCAGCTTATCTTTTATGTCCCTTTGTAAGAGATTGAGTCCCTCCTTCTGACTTTGTTCTGCTCTTTTCCATTGCTTCCTCAACTGTCTCCTTTCTCTAACTAACCCTTCAATTTTCTGCTGCCGTCTAGACATTCCAGGAGCAGTTTGTACTTTTTCCTTCCTTTTTTCCACACCAAACCTCTCACTTCCATATGCGTAAATGATGTCCCCAAATTTATCCAGCTTCTTTTCAACTGTACCAGTTAATCTTTCCAATGCAAAGCATAGATCTGTGTTTACCGTATCCCATGCAGTTTTCTCACAAGCTCTTGGCCATCTAACTCCAGGCCTATGCCCGTTGAGGTTCTTTTCTCTCTTATGCTGGTTAGTCTGACCGGTTTCACAAGTATGAATATGTTCATCACTAACTGTGCAAGCCCTCCTCTCCTCTATGACAGGGGTGCTGATATCCTGCGAGCTGTGGTTTGCTTCCTGTCGCTGGATTTCATTCGACTGACTTGACTGACTTCGTAAGAAGTACTGATCAATGCGAGGCCCTTGTCCCTTCTCCCTCAAGCATTTCATTTTCCCTTGATGAACCTTCAAACCCCTGACCGTTGTCGCCTTGCTCCAGCCACAGACACAAACTTGGAGTTCAATGACTTTACTAACTGCAGATCTTGAACTAGTCTTACTCTCCATACTCATATCCGTTTCCATTCCTAAGTCGTTAACCATGTTGTCCAACATCGAGTCATCTTCCGCCCCCGCTCTCGCAGACTCTAGGGGTATTTTTCTCTTTAATTTCTTAGAAGCCTTGGGCGGGTGTCTCCAGCATCCTGTAAACACGAAGCTGGATACTGCCGACAAGGGTAGCTAACCCTTACCAGCCCCATTGGGGTCTATTTCCTCCTGTCAGCTGTCTCTCCAGGCTGTCACAAGGTCTTTCCCTTGTTGCCAGCAGCACTATTCACCGCAGTCACTGGACGTATCCAGATCTTCATGATTTCCATTACACGAGAGTAGATGTTAAAACTTCATGCTGATTTGTACTCGGCTTTCGCCAAGATAAGCAACACTAAGACGTAGCTTTACAGTAAACTATCCTTCTCCATCCATTTACGCTTCTTTCCATATGAGGGTGTGACTCCCCTTCTGTCCGGCGTTAACGGCTGCAGTGTACTTGGCGCGTCAGCACACACGACGGCTGCAACTACAGTGTGGTCTCCCTAGTGGACCAACACGACAACCGTCTGGATTGAGCCGAGTAGGGGACATCTCTAGGGTCTTCAAGTGGGCACCTTCCGTCCTCAGTGTTTCGTCGACTAGCCCACGACACCTCAAGATCGTAGAATCATACTAAAGGTATCGACTCATTTTTTCATTACATAACTCCTCAGAATAAAATTGTGATCAAATACTGAAACTTGAGTCTTATATCTTTTTAATAGTAATTTTAAAATATTTAAACAAAGAACGATTCAGAGCGTCGGCGTCCTCATGAAGGCTACGCACAAGTCTATATTGTCTTTCACTCAGATAAATGAAAACATGGACTCTTAAATAGGGCCAGGGGTGGTCTCGTAATCCTCATCCTCACCATCACTCGAAGTTGAAGGCGTTGTTTCCGGTTGTTCTTCCATCTCGAAACAAACTAGCAAAGCTCAAGTGTTCTTAATGGAGGCAGGCAGCAGAACGGGAGCACGCGCGTCTTCTTGATCGCTTGATTCGCTCAATGATGAGCCAGCTTCATCAAACCTGGTGACAGAGCCATCTCCCGCTCTGGCAGTAGCAATAATGCGGGTTTGGAATGAATCATAACATTTTTATAATTGTAACGAGTAACGATGCAGCACGTGAAAAATGTATCGGAGTAAAAGTATTAAACTCATCGAAAATATGTACTGAAGTAAAAGTGGAAGTATGAGAAAAAAATAATACTCTAGTAGAGTACAGATACAGCCTTTTAGTACTTAAGTACAGTAGTGAAGTAGTTCTACTTCGTTACTATACATCTCTGATTACATTACAATGAATTCCCAGTTAGTTCCCCTAAATTCCCATTAATTCCCATTTAATCCCATAATTCCCATTATTCCCATGGAAAGTTTCTAATATGGAATATTTCCAAAATTCCCCAGCTTAACTTCCCATGGAAATTTACCGGAAACTTTCCGGAATTTTACCGGAAATTTTCTGCCCCTTTGCAACCCTAGAACTAAACATAGGATAAATAACCAGAAATAAGTAAATAATTAATGGTTAACTGAATGAACAGTAAATGCCTTCTAGGTCGGTGTACGGTACGTGTACTTTTGCGTCCATTTCCTTTTCCTTTTTTAACCCGTAATTGAAAAACGAAAATGGTTGAACACCAGAATTTGAACTGTACACACCAAATGCTGCTCAAAAAAATAAATAGATGTATTTTCAGATTTACCGGGCTAATATTGTCATAATTCCTGGTTCTGGTATGAACTCGAGCTGCTGCGTTTTGAACTAGCTGTTTATTTATTTGCTTATTAAGTGTGCAGGGCAACCACCCAGAAGAGCATTACAATAATCTAGTCTTGATGTCATGAACGCATTGAATGAAAGATTGGTATCAAAGAGCACACCCAGGTTCCTGACCGACGACGAAGACGACTTAACAGAGCAGCCATCAAGTGTTAGACAATATTCTAGGTTATTACGTGTGGAAGTTTTTTGTCCAATAATTAGAATCTGTTTTTTCAGAATTTAGTAGTAGGAAATGACTAGTCATCCAATTTTTTATATCAGCTATGCATTCCGTTAATTTTGTGAATTGGTAAGTTTTGTTAGGTACTTATGGCCCGTTTCCACTGAGCGGTACGGTACGGTACGCAATTATTTGCTTTTCCACTGTCAAAAGTTGTGAATGGTACCAAAATGCCGAACCGTACCGTACCACTTTTTGGGTACCCTTCCGTTGGGGTACCTAGCACAGTGGTACGGTACTAAAAGGTGGAGCTAGACTCACTGCAGAACGTTGATTGGTTGACAGTATCGTCACTTGCGCGTGCTGCAAGGGGAATGACAACATTGGAAGCGGCATTTTTTTTTTCATATACAGTTGAAATATAATACTACTGTTATTGTGTCACTAAATGTAGTTTTAAGAGTTTTTCAGGCGAGAATGTAGTTGTTTAAAGCTAAAAAAAAAAAATTATTTATAAAGATGTATTATTTGATTCAGGTTATGAGATTCATTCCAGGCTATCACCGGGCGCTCGGCGCTCATGTTCTCCGCATGGAACAGCCTTTCCTCGGCTATTCGTTCTGACGTTTGCCGCTGACTCTGACATCTCTGTAGTGGTTAAACAAGCGATATAATTTGTCTCGTGTAGACCTAAAGAGCGATCGTTAGTCTCGTGAATCTATAATTCGTTCCCTGGCCAATCGTTTTGGTTAAGGGCTATGAAGTTTCATATATTTAGGCTATTTAACTTTACCTTGTAACATGCGCTGAATTTGTATATTTGACTGTTTGCTTTATTTCTTTTTGTATAGCTTTTTGTACCTTTTACTTATACTTTTATAATGGCTATTGCAATTTAACAAAAAGGGTTGAGTTTTGTCATTTTTTATTTTATTACAAGATTATCACCAATCTTATTTATTGCAACATTTGTACAAATGCACATATTGCCTGTAATATGTTTAATATTTTAAAAATTTATACGAAAAGAGGCAGGGTTGTGTTTTATATTTCGTTTTGTTATAAATAGGCTAATTACAGTGAATATAATCATAAGCATTGCCTGAACCACATTTGTGTGCCTATAATGTTTCAAATTAATTGAAATGAAAACGAGAGGCAGAGTGGTGTATTATAACATATTTAGTTTTTATTGTTGCCTAAAATGTAGCCTACATACAGAGATAACCGGAGTAGCAGAGCGAGCTGAGTGGCACTTTCAAGAACCCGCTGTTCCATTTGGAGAATTACTGGACTCGCGTCCTCGGGAGTCTTTCTCCTGAGTCGGACTTGGCAAGTCCGAACTTTGCGTAGCCTAATTGGTAGTGAGAAACGCCTAATCTCGGCGCTTGTCTTCGTGTGACAAACATAGCGAAAAGCAAGAACAAGATCTGCTGTATATGTCATCCAATGTTGTTTACATGTGTCACTTTCTTCTTCGCGCAAACATGACGTCGATCGCTTCTTTCCGGCAAACACCACGCCTATCAAGTAAGGGTACTGTTGGCGGTGGAAACGCTAGCTGGATCATGGTTTACCGACCCGAACCGCACCGTACTGTACTGTACCGTACCGCTCAGTGGAAACGAGCCATTATATACAGCTGATAGAAGAAATATACAGCTGAGTATCATCGGCATAACAGTGAAAGCTAATTCGATGTTTCCTAATGATATCTCCTAATGGTAGCATGTACAGAGGGAACAGCAGCGGTCCCAGTACTGAGCCTTGTGGAACGCCATACTGAACTTGTGATCGATTAGACATCTCTTCATTTACTGCTAACGGTCAGATAAGTATGATGTTAACCATGCCAGTGTAATTCCACTAATGTCAACATAGTTTTCTAGTCTATTTAAAAGAATGTTGTGGTCAATTGTGTCAAATGCAGCACTAAGATTAAGTAACACTAATAAAGAGATACAACCACGATCGGATGATAAAAGCAAATCATTTGTGCCTTTAAAGAGAGCTGTCTCGGTACTATGGTACGGTCTACATCCTGACTGAAAATCCTCGCAGATATCATTTCTTTCAAGAAAGGAACACAGTTGTGCGGATACTGCTTTTTCTAATATCTTTGACAGAAAAGGCAGATTTGAGATCGGCCTGTAATTGACTAATTTTGTATGATCAAGTTGCGTTTTTTTAACAAGCGGTTCTATCATAGCCAGCTTAAAGGAGAACTCCGGGCAATTTTTAAGTTAATCTTGATCGTTAGACCTTTGTGAGTACTGTCTATAGAAAAAAAAATGAACCGGATTGGTGCTTGCGACGCGGAGCTGCGACCGCGAATGCCCAGAGCTCCCACTCAGCTAAAACGGCAGTTCTGGGGGCATATACATAAAGAGCGTTTTTGTGCCTCTTAACAGACACAAAATGCAATTAAAATGTCTGTACAACATGAACAGGGACCTTACCTGTGAACAAGATGCGTTTAGCAACTTAGCCATGGTTTAAATTCACCTAAATAGTGTTTTAGACAGCAGGCTGTAGTCTCGCGCTGAAGTCTCGCTCCTCCCACCTGGACACTATTGACCTTTCCCGGCTACAACTGAGATCACGGGCCACTATTTAAACCATGGCTAAGTTGCTAAACGCATCTTGTTCACAGGTAAGGCCCCTGTTCATGTTGGACAGACATTTTAATTGCATTTTGTGTCTGTTAAGAGGCACAAAAACGCTCTTTATGTTATGCCCCCATTGCTGCCGTTTTAGCTGAGTGGGAGCTCTGGGCATTCGCTGTTGCAGCTCCGTGTAGCAAGCACCAATCCGGTTCGTTTTTTTTTTCTATAGACAGTACTCATAAAGATATAACGATCAAGATTAACTTAAAAATTGCCCGGAGTTCTCCTTTAAAGGTTTTTGGTACGTATCCTAGAGACAAAGACGAATTAATGATATTAAGAAGAGGATCTATGACATCTGGAAGCATCTCTTTCAGTTGCTTAGTCGGTATAGGGTCTAACATACAAGTTGTCGATTTAGATGAAGTAACGAGTTTGCAGAATTCTTCCTCTCCTATAGCAACAAATGAATCAAATTGTTTCTCAGGGAGACTGCAATGCACTCCCTGATATTGTAGTAGATGGTTGCATAGTTATAATTTTCTCCCTGATATTATCGATCTTATAAGTGATGAAGTTCATACAGTCATTACTGCTGTGTTGCTTGGACACTTCTGGGCTTGAAGCTTTCTTTTTCGTTAGTTTAGCCACTGTTTCAAATAAATACCTAGGATTGTTTATTTTCTTCTAATAGGGTTGAAAAATAAACAGATCTAGCAGCTTTTAAAGCCTCTCTGTAAGCAATCGAGCTTTCTTTCCATGAAATCCGAAATACCTCTAATTTAGTTTTCTTCCAGTTGCGCTCCATTTTTCTGGCTGCTCTCTTAAGGGCCTGAGCGTGCTCGTTGTACCACTGCGTTGGACTATTTTCTTTAATCTTATTCAAGTGCAATGGAGCAACTGCGTCTAAAGTGCTGGAAAAGAGAGAGTTAAAAGTTTCTGTTCCAATATCAAGTTCTTCTAAGCTATCCGGGATGCTGAGATGATGAAACTGATTAGGAAGATTATTAATAAAGCCATCTTTAGTGGCAGAAGTTATAGGTCTAACATATTTATAACACGGAGTCGGCTTTGCAGCCTTGGCTAAATGTAATTTACACGAGACTAGATAATGATCTGAGATGTCGTCGCTCTGCTGCAGAATTTCAACAGCATCAACATCTATTCCATGTGATAGTATTAGATCTAGAGTATGATTACGACAATGAGTGTAGGTCCTGACACGTGTTGTCTAACTCCAATTGAGTTTACAATGTCTTTAAAAGCCAATCCCAATGCATCTTTTTCATTATCTACATGTATATTAAAATCACCAACTATTAGTACTTTATCTGCAGCCAATACTAATTCTGATAGAAAGTCCGCAACTTCTTTGATAAAATCTTTATGGTGCCCTGGTGGCCTGTATACAGTAGCCAGAAGAATTCTCAAACGTGATTTATTGTTTACACTATACATTTTTACATTAAGCACCGACACTTCAAAATAAGTATATTTAAAACTACATTTCTTAGTGATTTTGAAAATATTACTATAAATTACAGCAACACCTCCCCCTTTGCCTTTCAGACGAGGTTCATGTTTATAACTGTAATCTTGTGGGGTTGACTCATTTAATGTAATCGTTTGGTTTTAGCCAGGTTTCTGTCAAACACAGCACATCTAGATTATAATCTGAAATCATATCATTAACTATGAGCGATTTTGAAGTAAGGGATTGAATATTCAGCAACCCAAGCTTTATCATTTGCTCATCTGTATTATATCTGTTTTTTATTGAACATCAATTACATTTCTAACCTGACGTTTTTTGGATTTCCAAAAAGTTTCTTGAAAGTGCCACTTTTTGGATTTCTGGAACAGACACAGTCTCTATATGATGATATCTAGGTGAAAGAGCCTCTATGTGATGGGATTTATCTGACCTTGGTGACGTGAGGCCGCTAGCAGACGGTCGGTTTAGCCAGTCTGTCTGCTTCCTGACCTGAGCCCCAGATTGTCATGTTTTATCTTTAAGACTATGAGCCAAATTACTAGAGAGAAGAGCAGCACCAGCCCAGGAGGGATGAATACCATCTCTTTTCAACAGGTCAGGCTTGCCCCAAAACCTTTTCCAATTGTCTTTAAATTCTACATTATTATACGGACACCACTTCGACAGCCAGCCATTTAGTGAGGCCAATTTGCTAACTATCTCATCACTCCTGCGTACAGGAAGGGGGCCAGAGCAAATTACAGTGCCTGACATCGTACTTGCGAGTTCACACAATGATGGTTCAAAATAGTAAATGATGGTTCAAAAAAGAAAGAAATACGAAGCTAATACGAGGCTTAGAGCTTACAGCCTCGACGCAAACAAACTCACAGCAGGCCTATTTGAATTAGTTGAGGTCAGTAAAATAAGACTAAAACAAGTTAATTTAAACAAATAATGTTTTGTTGAACCAACCTAATAGATTTAAGTCCCTGCTGTAGATAACTATCAAATGCTAAAGGCACTTATGTTTATTGACATTTACTCTCCTAAGCAAAGCATGCTGGAAACTAAAAATACACTGCCACAAGTTAATTCAACACTAATTATTCAGATAGTTCAAATGGATTTAAGTGAACTTCAGTTTTGCATATTTAAGTGGATTTTACACAATAAAAATTAGGTAAAGACAAAATGTTCAGTAATTGTGTTTAACTCATTTTAATTGTTTAACAAGCACTAACAATACTTTTTACTGTGTACATTAAAAGATCAGATTTATAATTCCTGATTCTGATTCTGATATGTTTTATCTCCATCAGATTCCCATCCGCTCAATCTGGATCTGAACACAGCACATAAAAACCTCCTTCTGTCTGTGATTACTAACGGAGTGATTACTTACACTAACAAAGTCCAGCCATATCCTGATCATCCAGACAGATTTGATGTGTATCCTCAGGTGTTGTGTAGAGAGAGTGTGTGTGGACGTGGTTACTGGGAGATTGAGTGGCGTGGGAGTGTGTGTATATCAGTGTCATATAAGAGCATCAGCAGGAAGGAACGTAATAAGTCTCGGTTTGGATATAATGATCAGTCCTGGAGTTTGTCCTGCTCTTTCTCCTGTTACTCATTCAGACACAATGAGATATGGACTGATCTCCCTGGAAAGCTCATCAACCATAGACTAGGAGTGTATGTGGATCACAGTGCAGGAACTCTGTCCTTCTACAGCGTCGACAGAGACACAATGAGCCTCATACACACAGTCCAGACCACATTCACTCAGCCGATCTATCCTGGGTTTAGGGGTTATTGTAGATCATCAGTGAAACTTGTTGAATCAGAATCAGAAATAGAATAGTTGAATCTTTGAGCTTGTAATAAATAATGGAAATGGAGAACAAATGATTATGAATTCTTCTAATAAATCTTCTTCTGATAAACCCCCAGAAATTTTATATATTAAAGATTATCTGCATGCTTTGAATGTAACGGATGGAGATGACCCAGAAATAAGAAATGTTAATGTAACAGACAAGGTTGAGATTTATATGGATGATTTTATAGTTGATGCAAAGAGAACTCGCAAGACGGAGAAGGAGAGAAAGGAGATCTTCCACTGAGACTCATCTTCCTCGAAACAAACTGATTCATCATGTACAACAAATTATCAGACAAGTTAATTTAACGATTAAATAGGAAAATAATACACATTGTAAACAGTTTTATGGTTGAAAATGAAATGGACTGCACAAATGAAAATGTGTTGAATTTGCAGGACAAGTTTAAATTACTTAAAGGAGCCGTATGTAAGATTGTGGCCGATTGTGGTACTGCAATCACTTTCAAATTACTGTAGAGCGGTGTATCCCCTCCCCCCTGACTCGAGGTTGCCAGACCTATCAGTAAGTGAGTATCCGACACGTTATTAGCTGCAGCTGTGGTAACTAGAGCAGAGCTGGCAACCTGGATGCCGCAACACTACTGACTTCGTGATTGGCAGATCGGTGGAGGGTGGAGCATCAGACCAAAACACAACATGACAACATCAACATCAGTTGAGGGCTCCAACTTCACTTTTTAAATGACAATATCCTGGCCGGACTACTGTTGTCAGTGATATAAGTATTTGAAATGAACATGATTTCTTAATATAAAAAAAAACATATCAGGGCCATTTTATGGTTAATTGAAATACATTTCTTACATACAGCTCCTTTAAAGCATAATTTGAGCTTGACCTGCAAAGTTAAGGGTCATTGTTAGAGGTTGTTGTGTGAGTGTATGTGGACGCAGCATATTTAGGTTAGGACCACATTTTTAAAGGAAACTGTGAACAGCATTTGCCTCAGACCTAGAAAATGTGTGAAAGTAGAGAAAGGTCAAAAGGGCTGTGATAGTAAAACTTACCAAATAAATTTGTGTATGTGCTGTATTAAATAGGTGTGAAAAGGAAATAGATATTTTGAATATGTGCTCCTGGAAGCTTATGTTAATAAGGGACTAGGATAGGTCCCACGTTTTACCTTATAAGGGAATTAGCTGTAGTAGAATAACAGCCCATAGTTAGAAGGCGGCCCTGACAAGGGTTAGTATTAAAAGCCTTGGAGAGGTATTTGGGGGGGGGTCGCAATTCAGGTGAAGAAAAGGGTGTCATTTTTTGTCTTTAAATTCCTCTGAATCTTTTTAAATAAAACGAAATCATGTTGTGGTGATTCGTAAAACTTTTAAAACAAGTCTAAGAGTATTTTTTTTTCTCTATCAATATTTCATATATTTTTTGTAATGGAATATTAATATTGGCAAACACCCAGTGCATTCGAGTCCAAGATTGAACTGGTTAGAGGCACCACCGAAATCCACCTGAATCGACATCTTAAATCTTTAATCTAAAGGTAAGGGCTATATTTGATTGCAACAGATTATGGATATGTTTTAGATGGATCTAGAGGTCACAGCGGGATAAAAATACAACAAGCTGCATGATAAATCAGTGACTGTCACACGCTGGCTTGATTAGATAATCCGAGATAAGAAGCTTGAAGCAGAAAGTCAACGAACACTTATATTTAATAAACATCAGGGATAAACTCCAGCAGGAAACATTAAAAACAAGACAATGAACATAAAATGGCTGAGGGTTTAAATACACGAGATAACAAGGGACTAAACAAAGGACAGGTGATGGTGAGAAGTTGTCATGGTTACAAACGTCTCGGTTACGTATGTAACCCTCGTTCCCTGAGTAGGGAACGGAGACGTTACGTCGAATGATGACGAAATGGGGTTTCGCTTAGAAAGCCTATCAACTTCGAGTATTACAAAACAAGCCAATGGCAAAGAAATTCCATAGGTCTCAATTCTTCTTTTCTGGCATGTCATAGTTCAGAAGTAACAGCAGACTCAAAACTGTTGAATTCAGATTCAGTTCGAATTTGTGAATCAGCTGTGTGACTTCTGCCAACGACATGTCGTAGAGACGCATTTTAATGATCAATGCACTTCTAAATTCAGAAAAATGTCCATGTACTGATGGCAAACTCTCAGCAATTCTCTCTATGTCTTCAGGACCTAAAGTTGCATTGACTGCCTGTAACTGCAGTATGGGGGTTACAGATGGAACTGTTTAAATCCCTTTTCCCCTACTCTGAGCCTTTTGTCTTGCTCCACACACTTCAACTACATTTACATCTTTATCTATCAATCAATCTAGAATTGCTAGTGTCTTCTACCCTACAGAAAGACTAAGTCAGGATAGCTTTCATCTGACTGTTGGTCTTCAGAGTCACATTTGGTTGAGGCCTTGTCAGGGTTGCCAACTTTTGAGTTTTGCTTGGAGTGAGATTTGTTGGGGGGGGGTTGGGGGGTGATGATGAGAAAAAAAAAGTTGTACTGTATGACGTGCCATTTGAGCTGAAGTGCTACATCGGGCTGTCACATTTAAAAGCACCAAAAACTATTTATTGTTTGAATCTCGTAAAAATATTGACAGAATATGAGAGCAGAGAATTTGTTCCATATCATAAGTAGCCTATAACTGTCTTGTCTGTCGGTGTCAGTGTCCTCTTTGACTCGCGATTTTTCTCTGCTTGAGAAAGATGTGTGCCGTGAGCGCGTGTGAAAAGGGTCACGGACGTCACTGAAGTAACGACGACAAATGTTTCCAGCGAATCGACAATCAGAGAAAGGCATTAGACACAGTAGTGGTCCAATCAGTAGTTAAGAGCCTGAACTTTAGTAATTTGAAAATTAGCGCACATGAGGAAAAAAAAAAAATACAGCACAGAAGAATGTCTCATTTAGCGTGAGATTTCTTTGTCGAGCGTGAGAGCGTGAGATTGAGGTCAAATGCGTGACTTTCGGTGGTGCCAGATGCGTGAGAGTTGGCAACCCTGCCTTGTTATGGCCCACCTTGTCTGTGAGACAGGACACTTGAGTGTGCAATTGTTTGTTCTGTTCATTTAACTTAGCAATACACATAGCTTGTTATTGCGCAATGAATAAGCTAAATTCTCTCTGGCAGCAGACCATTCCTGGTAACACTTTATTTGAAGGGGTGTGCATAAGACTGACATGACACTGTCATAAACATGACATAACACCTGTCATGAACATGAAGGAGTCTTTATGAATGTTTATGACTGTTGTCATTAAGTGTCATTCAGTAAATTATGACACTTTTAATGCAAAGTTGACATTGTTTAAAATGTCTTTGTTAATGTCAAGTTGTCATAACAAAGACAAAAATGTCTATGACAACTTGACATTAACCAAGAAATCATAACCTGTCAACCTAATTCCTTTTATGTTCCTCTTCCTGATGCATGCACCCAACACCTTCTTGCAATCTTCAATAGACCATACTTTATTTGTGTGAATACCAAATTTCTTTGTCAAATCCAACTGACTGACTCAGTCACTATGGAGTCCATGTGCTCTCCTAACAATGACTTGAACTAACTGTCTGTCCATAAAGGGCTAGCTAGTCCACCTTTCTTAGTTGATGGAATCAGTCTAGCATTCCTTCAAACCATTTTGTGGACTTCTTTGTTACCATACAAACAAAACACTAAACTTCTCTGATCAACAGAGGCTACACTTGTTAACACAGATCAACTGTTGTTAACCCGCTGGGGTCTGAAATCACGCCGGCATGATTTGCTTGATTTTTTTCACATAGTAGCAAAATAGACTTAAAATACTCTGTCATTTTTAGTCATAAACACTTAAGAAATATGAAAAAAATAAACTGTTAAATGTCTAAATTTTTTATGTGTCCACTTCAATCGAAATAAAACATTTCTTTATTTTACAAAAGCACAAATAAACAGGGTGTACTTTCTGCCTCTCCGTCTCCGTGAACTTTTTTTCTGGAGCACGTCTCTAAACGTAAACAAAACTCAGCGAATACTAGTCACACAGGCATGAGCAATATCTCTTTATAATAATTTAAGTGAGTACTTTTAAATGATCTAATTCAAAACTAAAACAAATATTCTCTGTTTATGTAGGGGAGACCGGGTATGGTTGTAACACTTTTTGCTTCAGTAACTATAACTCACTGAATTTTGTAGCTAGAGTTCTCAAACTTTTATACAAAGTACCCACATGTGTTCACTACAAATCAATCCAATGCAATCCTCTACAAGAATATTACAGACCTTGTGAGGTGGTGTCAAATACATGAAGTACCTTCGTTACAACCTACCCCAATACTGGGGTAGGTTGTAACACATGCTGGGGTAAGTTGTAACAATTACACAAAAGAAGCAAAAATGGATGCCACACTATAAGAAATGCTTCAAAAACAGGTTTATTGACATAAAAGAACAATGTCTCAATCCCTCTATGGAACAGACTGTCTGATTAACTAGACAGTGTGTGTGTGTGTGTGTGTTTGTGTGTGTCTGTATGTAAATGTGTCTACTTGAGCGAACTTACTTAACAGTATACTTGATAAACTACAATTTCTAACAAAAAAAACATATCTATCTGTGTGTGTGTCTTCTTAATCAGAGTCACAGTGCTGACAAATGAATGCCGGTAACCTAGGAGTGCACATGCAGGCTTTGTGGGCACAGAGACTGCATAGGGCACATTTTTCCCAGACCTCCTTCGGCTTTGAGTTGCCATATGGCTCCATGCTCACATACAAAAGTTTTCCTCATCTGAGATGTCAGAATCCTCAAAGTTCAACATTTTCTTGGTGGGCTTTCTCTCCTTTTTCTGTTTCTTGCCTTTATTCTTACCAACGATGCTCTGTCTTTTCTTTCCTCTTCCCTGTTGTTCTTCCATCAGTGCTTGTTTCACTGGTGTATCAGTGAGTTTTTCAGACCGCCTCTTCTTCCTGATCCTGCCAATTGTTTTTCTTGGCCCTGCTTTTGGAAAAGGCCGCATGGCTGAAGGAATGAATGCCTGACCTGGAGACAACCCTAAGGTGCCTGGCTCATCTGGAGCACAGGACATGGTGACATTGTGAATTGCAGAGGAGCCAGACGTAACCAGGTAGGTTGGAGGAGAGGAGGTCGTTCCCAGGTAGGTTGGAGGAGAGGAAGCCGTCCCCAGGTGAGTTGGATGAGGAGAGGAGGTCATTCCCAGGTAGGTTGGAGGAGGAGAGGAGGTCGATCCCAGGTGAGCTGGAGGAGGAGAGGAGGTCGTCCCAGAGTGAGTTGGAGGACAGTCCAGCTGGGAAGGTCCAGATGTCGATGACGTACCTGGGTCTGGCCGGTCAGTGACCTGTGAGGGTGCATAGTCACACTCCTGAAAAATGTCAGGGTTGAAGGGCCAAATACCTGTGGATATAAAACCAGCTGTAATGTTTTTGGGTGTTGCAGCTGTGGGCATGGCGGTCTTCACAATACTCAGTATGTCATATATCGTAATCGCCTTGGCAGGATTCATCTTCATCCAAGCATCACTTGCAGTGTTCACCATTTTCTTAAATGGGCCGTAGACACTGCGATCCAGTGGTTGAAGTTTGTGGCTGCAGTGTGGGGGGAAGGTAAGTAGCACAATCCCCCTTTTTTTGCAGAAGTCGATAGCTTTCACCGATATATGAGAACCGTGGTTATCCATCAAAAGCAAAACCTTCTTGTCTAGGCTGACCTTTGTGTGTTTGGCAAAGTGCTCAAGGAATAACAGGAAGTCTTCCTCTTGCATCCATCCTGAAGCGTTTCCGCTTCCAGCACTCCCAGTTGGGCCACTCTGAATAAAGTATTCCTTGTACCATTTACGGGGGAATACAAAGAAGGGGGGAATTGCATTTCCCAGTGCTTGCACAGCGCATGCTACCATCACAAGCACACCTCTCTCACCCGATGTCATAACACCCACCTGCTTTACTCCACGACGTGCAACAACACGGTCTGGTGACTGAACTGTGGTTACACCAGTTTCGTCCATGTTCCATGTCACCCCCATCAAAGCTGTATCTCTTAATGACCTGTCCGAGGCTGTTGAAGAAACGTTCCACATTCATGTGATTAAAACTTGTGGCCCGTGTAAGGCTGGTTGCCTCTGGACTCCTCATGGACAGGTTGGGGTTCCGCTTCATGAAGAATGTGAACCAGTCAGGCCCTGCCATCTGCTTCCCCACCCATTTTTGTGGGTATTTGAGGTCATACTTTACAGCCAGTTAATATGCAAACGTTCTGACATAAAATAAAGTAAAATAGAAAACATGATCATATAGAAAAAAAATCTATTTATCTGGAACCTATGCTAGTATTCAATTATACTCTGGTCTCCAGTAGCTAACCTTTCATATTGCTTACCTCACGTGGAGCCAATCCATAATACAGATCTGCTGCCTGAGTCAAATATTCTGCCAACACTTTCTCCTGCTCCTCAGAGAAAACTCTATTGCTGCTCCGGTAACCTACGCTGGGAAGATCACTGGACCCCTTGTCTCTCAGCTTCTGCAGTGATTTGCAGTATCTGCTCAGTGTCACATGACAGATCCCATGTGCCTTTGCAGCTGATCTGACTGACTTGCCCTTTGTTGTGACCTCATCTGATGCTTTTTTTAAAAGACTGGCAATCACACCTCTGTTTGTCTTTCTTTTCCACTGCCTAGGCATTCTATAAAAATATTAAAATCAATCAGTTGTATGATAGGGGATGGTTGTAACACTTTTTCAAGAAGTGTTACAACCCACCCCACCACTGTCAGTCACTGTTTAGCTAGCTGTATTAGCATACTAGTTTGAAATTAGCAGGGGGAAACTGCATCACATTTTGCCTAAGAAACTACATTTTAATCTAATATAAGTCAATTTTATTTATCTGCAATAGTTTAGATACTAGATAAAAAAATAGTCTTGGTCAAAATTTACTTTCTTACCTCAAAATCAGTTTTTTCTCGATAAGTTCAGATTGAATCAGTTTTCAGACTTGACAACCACCATGCGTTGTCAGGGAGACAGTAGGTAAACATTGAAATGATCACATGACTCCTATCTTATCCCCAATTGGCGGAAATGGTGGTGTTACAACTCTCCCCGTGTTACAACCATACCCGGTCTCCCCTAATCTATATAAGAGAGAGATGTCAGTCGTTCTCATTTCAGCTAATTATCTTTTAATGTGACCACGCCCACAGAGAGCGCGAGCTATTCAAACGCAAATGATCTGAAACTTGCCAACGCCCACACGAGCTCGATGAAACATACCAAGTTTAATCAGATTAATGTACATACCGATAGTCTATGTCGTCTTGCAAGGCTGTGAGGAATAATTCTGGATAATTTACCTCAGAAGTGCTGGTTTAATTTCACTTCGAGGAGCCATGGATCCAGCGAGAATTGTCATAGTAAGTTTTTTATTCTTAGTGCTTTGTTCTAATCGCGATATGGAGTGTCTGTAAACCGCAGAAAAATACTGTTTTAATATGAATCGCGTGTCTGTGTGTGAGTGAAGGAATGGCACGAATTCGCCCTGTTGTTACTATGTTACAGACGAAATATGAAAGACAACATTTAGATGACTAGTTTTGGATAGATTATACAGTTTTTTACTTTAAAATAGACATCAAATAAGCTTTAGTTAACCAGTTTCTGTTCATATGTTAGCCCTAACCCTAACCCTAACCCAACGTTAGAATGTTTTGTCAAAAATAAACTCATAATCAAAGATGTTTGACAATGAATGTATAAATTTTTTTTTGGAAAAATACCTTTTTTTTCCTCTCTAAGAACTCTTAACTTTCTAACTCTAACTAACCAATTCTGTAGAATGGTCCATATAGCCTATTTTAACAGGATTTGTTTCCAGGTATGACTATGTACTAAAAATGTGCTTTTGACTTTCATTTATATTTGGATTTATATTTATTTATTTATTTTTGTCCTTGCATTCTTTCTTGTGTGACACACCTAAATGAAAGGCTCATTAATATGCAAGCTCATTGATGTGCACTCCGGGTGGAGTGTGCCTTCACACCAAGGGGGCATGGTCGACCTTGCTGCTGGTATGTCAAAGCAATGGCGTCCACTATCCACTAAAGGCGGCAGCCAGCCCCGCAGCTCTATAGGTCTTGCCACAGGAGTAGACAAAACCTACAGGCATTGGAGGGGTACTTAGGGTCGCCATGCCAGGTGGAGGCGCAGTGGGGACACAGATGAGTTGCCACAGAACACTCCACGGGGGGGAACCCCACTGTACCCTCGGCCACGGCCTCGACGAGGGCAGAGAAGGCGGAAGAGGCCGCTGAGCAGACGCGAAAAGACTCCCAAGATCTCATGACCTCTTCATGCACATCCGGGTAGAAAGGAATTGGGGTCGCCACCCCCAAAACCAATCATCAGCCTTGAGTACTCGGGACATGGCAGATGTCCACACAAGCCTGATACTCACGGCAGCCCGGGAAAGCATAGCTGTCAACTCTGGATCAGACTCGACAGGCTGGCGCACCGGGAGGTGCCCGAACCCTCATCTCCAGCTCACCTTGTGATGCGGCGATAGACATGATTTCATCTGCCGGGGCGCCGGATGAGCTGCTTTTAGAACCACCGGCGTCCTTCTGAACGTGGGCGGCGAGCAAACTCATCCGGAGATCACACGGGTTGCAATGTGTAAGAGGTGGTTGTGGTTTTGTTCCACACTAGCTGCCTCAGGCCCTGGCCACCAGCCAAAGTATTCCCTATCGTGGAGACAATAGATAGAACACTGCGATGGTCATGTTCGGGAACATGACGCATGCACGAACGCTGTCAGAGCACAGCCCAAACACAACAAACAGCGTTCGTGCCCATCAGCTGAATCTATCAGACTATAAAAAGACTTTAAAAAGACGTGCAAGTTCTTTTTGTGAGAGAAAAGCTTGCAGCAGTGCTGAAGCGCCCAGGGAGAAACACACACGCTGTTGCAGAGCAGACCACTGCACAGACCAGCAGGCAGGAATGTGAAACTCGCTGGAACACGCCATCACACCAACACTGACTGGAAGCTGCTCGTCTAGAAGATTCTCGAAGATAGTCAGAGAATAGGCTGCAGTAGTGAATAGGACCTTCTTGGCTCCGAAGCAAAAACATCTGCATATAGTTACGCTACGCAAATTCCGCAGACCCATGGCATTTCTTTGCAATTGGCTCGTTTTGTAATACTCAAAGTTGATAGGCTTTCTAAGCGAAACCCCATTTCGTCGCCATTTAACTTAACTCGAAGTGACAACGAAAGGGAACAAGGGTTGCTATGGAAATGGAAACAGAGGAACTGAAAACCAGACACAACAAGACAAAAGGAATTCAAAATAAGTCCATAAAGACAGAGACATACAGGTAATCGTGACAGCAGGAGTCAAATGTTATTGAGTCTCTTACTTTCTCTTCATTACATTAATTCTACAGCTGAACTTTTGTTAGTGGAATAAAGAGAAACCCAGAAAAAAACAGGCAACAATAATAACATAGAAGAGAGAAGAAATATGAGACTCACTGCAAATATGTCTGGATGATTTGAACAAAGCCAAGACTTTTAACTCAAAACTGAATTTAAGACGTTCAAAAATGATTTCAAAAGATAAAGATGTTAAAAGAAATTTAGGAACAGAATGTTAAAGTTGAGAGAATTAAAACACATTGTCGTGTCATGTGACACTTCCATTGTAATTTGAATGTGTACCTCCATTGTAAACTCCCTGGGCGAAGAACAAATTGTAACAAACAAGCTTGAGATTAACATGAATGATTTGCTTGTAGCCAGTCTTCAAAAGAAACAAAACAAAAGAAGAAAAGAAAGAACCCAAGAAAAGGAGAAGACAAATAGGAAGGTCCTCATCAGGAGACAAAAAGTCATCTCCAAAGCAAGAGATATGATGCAAATAATTAGCCAACAAGAGCGATTGAATAAAAGGTTGATTAAACTTAATAAAACAGTAAATTGGGGAAAAACATTGAGGACAGTTGTTTGAAATATAAAGTGGACAAACTGGCAGAGGGTGTGGAACTTCATTTGAAATTAGACACCCCCTGTTGAACATGTTTCCGATAAGTGATGAAGTAAGTGTGATCTGTAACTCATATATGTATGTATAAGTGTAGAGCAATGTATTTTTACATATACCATGTTGCTTAAGGGGAAACACCGCAGGCAAAAACATCTGGGGTTTTTTTTCACTGGTCAATTTTGAGATTTTGGGCTATTTGTCTTCAATAACATGTTTTCTTTCAGACTTGTGCTGAAAAAAGGTCCAAAATACACATTTAGATATTTATTTTACTACCCTTTTTTCTGTTTGCGTGAGTAGATTTTGCCTAAATTCATCAGAAGTTGCCGTTCAGCGATGAAGAGTGTGACATGACACCAACATCTGTGGACCATCTCTTATCTGTGGGTCTGACAGACAGTGATGGAGAGCGTGACGGGACACCAACATCTGTGGACCATCTCTCTCCTGTGGGTCTGACAGACAGCGATGGAGAGTGCGATGTGGCACCAACATCTGCGGACCATCTCTCTCCTGTGGGTCTGACAGACAGCGATGGAGAGCGCGATGTGGCACCAACATCTGTGGACCATCTCTCTCCTGTGGGTCTGACAGACAGTGATGGAGAGCGTGACGTCACACCAACATCTGTGGACCATCTCTCTCCTGTGGGTCTGACAGACAGCGATGGAGAGTGTGACGTGGCACCAACATCTGTGGACCATCTCTCTCCTGTGGGTCTGACAGACAGTGATGGAGAGCGTGACGTCACACCAACATCTGTGGACCATCTCTCTCCTGTGGGTCTGACAGACAGTGATGGAGAGTGTGACGTCACACCAACATCTGTGGACCATCTCTCTCCTGTGGGTCTGACAGACAGTGATGGAGAGCGTGACGTCACACCAACATCTGCGGACCATCTCTTATTTGTGGGTCTGACAGACAGTGATGGAGAGCATGACGGGACACCAACATCTGTGGACCATCTCTCTCCTGTGGGTCTGACAGGCAGCGATGGAGAGCGCGATGTGGCACCAACATCTGCGGACCATCTCTCTCCTGTGGGTCTGACAGACAGTGATGGAGAGTGTGACGTGACACCAACATCTGCGGACCATCTCTCTCCTGTGGGTCTGACAGACAGTGATGGAGAGCGTGACGTCACACCAACATCTGTGGACCATCTCTCTCCTGTGGGTCTGACAGACAGTGATGGAGAGCGTGACGTCACACCAACATCTGTGGACCATCTCTCTCCTGTGGGTCTGACAGACAGTGATGGAGAGCGTGACGTCACACCAACATCTGCGGACCATCTCTTATCTGTGGGTCTGACAGACAGTGATGGAGAGCGTGACGTCACACCAACATCTGCGGACCATCTCTTATCTGTGGGTCTGACAGACAGTGATGGAGAGCGTGACGGGACACCAACATCTGTGGACCATCTCTCTCCTGTGGGTCTGACAGACAGCGATGGAGAGCGCGATGTGGCACCAACATCTGCGGACCATCTCTCTCCTGTGGGTCTGACAGACAGTGATGGAGAGCGTGACGGGACACCAACATCTGTGGACCATCTCTCGCCTGTGGGTCTGACAGACAGTGATGGAGAGCGCGATGTGGCACCAACATCTGCGGAGGAACAGCAACATCAAAAGAAGCCAAACAGAACCACAAGGCCAGGACCCAAGTCTTTTACAATGTACATTTCCACACGGGAATGGAAAAAGATAAGGCCTTTGCCGGGTAGCAGAAAAAATGGACACATGTAATTTATGAAATATTTTCGTAAAACAAATCCCTGCTGCACACTGGTTTTTACATACCAGCACTTAAAGCTCACACACAGTCGAAAGTCTCATTGTCCATTTATGACAGTTAAGGCATCATGTTCCTTCAAAACTTGCAATGCACATTATATTTTCCGTATTACACACAAACCATTGACCACTGACAAACGAATGACAAGAATTGGTAAGGTAACCCATTTGAAACCGGAGATAAGGTCCCGGCCAGCTAGTTACCAGAAGAGAGGCAAGATTGCCAAAGAAGTGGTACAAGGAGTGAGTAATTTGTACTACAAAAATCTCAGCGAAACACTAGTTCCTGAGTTGATTGCTGGAAACATCACTAGAAGATTAAATAAAAACATTCTTAAAGTAATCTCTAGTGAACTTCAAAGAAGCTGCAGACTGATTATGACTGATGACATTGTAACACTCCACCCTTTAATACTCTTTTTCTCTTAAAGGCATACTATGCAGGAATTTTACCTTAATATAACAGCTTCAAAGTAATTTCGGTGGTAAACAAACTCATAATAGGGCGAATCATCCTGGTAGTAAAGCTTGGGGGGGGGGGGGGGGGGGGGGGGTCGCCGCTGGAAATACCAGCAATGCAAGTCTGAGAGGGGCGCCCCTGACAAATCTCGCGAGAATCGCGACTTGCTTTACGGCAACGACGTCACACACAACAACAACATATGAAGTACGAATTGCGCTCATTTCAGATGATGGAAAAAGCAAAGAAAACGCGGTAGGAAGAAAGTAGGAAAAGGAAAGCTTTCACTTGTTGGCGCAAGTTAAAAAGTAGCACTGGATGCAACAGAGATGCTGACCTGGCGATCTTGTTGATGGACTAGTAAGTAAATATCTTACTTGTAAACTTGTTTGCGTCATATGTTGTATGTTGTTGCGCAACTTGCGCTTGCTTGTAGTATGCCATTGTTTTTATGATGCTGTTCATTCATTCATTGGTGATAATTAGACCAGTCCAATAATTTCCACATATGTTTAGCTAGATTTCGATTATCATATTTTGCGTTATATATGTTTTATTGCCTAGCTTGCCGCACAACGCTGTTGACGTTGATTCCAGCGATTATCATGAGAACAGTTGTCAATATCTCACATAATTATCTAGTGTAAACGAGCACAATTTGCAAACTATTATGATAAATTGCAATAATCATGTCTAATGACATCATAACGGCCAATGTTATGAAATAATGCGACGTACATTTAACTTTATTGATGTCATCAGGCATTTTGGAATGTTTACATTACAATCAAAAAACATAAAATGAAATTATACATTAGACCTAGACTATAGGCTATTTACTTGTGATTTAGCTGCAATCATGTAAAAACGTTATAAGCTGCCAAACGCGATAGGGGACTTTATTATTATAAAGTAGTCTAACACTTATATTATATTATAAGACATATTATCCGATTTTGAACATCATCATTATTTCAGTAGACTATGCAGTATATGCAATAGCCCAATCTTTTTATGAAATCGTGAAACATTACCTGGTCAATATCTTCGGTGTCTTGTGCCTGTTCCATGACCAACGCTACTATCCTACCGAACAGGGATGGAAATTAGCACCGGCCACCAGCCAAATGTGGGTGATTTTGTGTTGTTGCGGGTAAACTCGCCGCACCTACCGGCCACCGTGGCGGGTAAATAAAAATAACATCATGCAACGTTCGTCTGTTAGGACAAATTAGTTTGAATAAACGAGCAGACACGGATTAGCAAGACAACTAGCAATGAATGTGCTTTCCATTAAATTAATCTCACACACAGTAAACAAATCCTTAACAAAAAAAAAACAGGGCTATTCTGGTGGGTGCGGTGATGCTGTGGTGACGCGTTCATGTAAGGGTGGCGCTGCCAAGAAAGCTCCTAAAATCTGTCACAAATAGGCTAACAGGCAAAAGTAATGAATATGCATATGTAAACTATAGCAAGGAGATAATTTAATTATTTATTAATAAACAAGTATTTTCTTTGTCCGTGTCAGTTGCAAAGATGAAGTTAACGATGCTGATCGTGATCATCGCAGTAGTGAACGCGCAAGAGAGAAATGCACATTTCATACGAATTGCATAAGCAGAGAGCAGTCTGTGTCTGTTTTCTTTCTTTTTTAATAGTTCTGTTTAAAAGTAGACATGTCTGTCTGTGAGGCAAGGCTACCTTATACGCTGAGTTTCACTCCAGTTGCTGCTCCAGTTCACACGCCGTCGCCTCCGTTTCGTGATTATCTACTGTCTGCTATATTTAATTATTATGTATTAAATCCAGGCAATTGGTTGATGAAACATTGATTACAATTAAGATACAATTAATACAAAACGAAATTCACTTTAAAGAAAGGTTTTGTGCTTTCTGTCTCTGTGAAAGTTTTAAGCATCTTTTAGTGCCGCTTTCACAGTGGTCACGTCTGTAACATTGTTTTTTCCTCATATTGGAACTGAAATGAATATCAGTTCATGGTTTGTGTGTGTAGGCTATAAGAGAGAAAGAGAAAATGCCAGTATTTCATTGAGACTTGAGATTAAATAAACTGCTTAAGTATTGTAGATCTTGTAGTATTAATTTTCACATGCAGTTACACATTGTCGGTTAAAAACAAGAACGTGTCTGGTAAAAACATTGAGTGGCTGGTAGATTTTGAAATCCACCAGTCACAGTGGCCGGTGGACAAAAACGTTAATTTCCATCCCTGCTACCGAACAGGTACCGGTGTACAGGTTGGGGGGTGTATTTACGACAATGCAAGTATTGCACAGCGACTCTGGGGGTCGCTGTTTGACAAAAACACAATTTCTGCATAGTATACTTAACAGGGGCACATTCAAGATCACAACGGTGCGCAACGTTTTACTACGGTTTCCGGGTTGAACGTCATGTTTCCTGGAAACGGCGTGCACCGGTATGCAACGGGGTTTGAGATGCGTTTTCTCTTGTTTGGTGGGCGTGTCAGAACTGCAGTCCAATCAGCAGCAACATGTATATAAAGCACGCGGTGTTAAAGTGAACGCGCACAATGGAAGTAATTTAAGAATGTGTTTAACTGAGGATATTAGAAGACATGTTTGTCATAAGTTTTATTGTAAAAATATAGGATATCAACATAATTATGTAGTTGTTTATATTTTTATCTTCATTGCAAGTGTATGACATTTGGTATAGAAATAAACAATGGTAAAGTGCTTTTCCTAAAAATGAGAAAGAAAATACAGGGTATTAATAAAACAGTATGAACAACAAATAAAGTCAGTATGTGAGGCTAAATAGATGTGTTTAGTCTGAATTAGGTAAGATGTGTGCTTCCATTTCAGTTTCCACAAATCCCTTCACTTGATTGGGATGTTCTCTTGTGTTCTGGGCGGCAAGTGCAGTAACTGTAACATCGGGCATATTTTGTAGTATTAAACACATATTTATACCGACTTCATCAGGCTCCGAAAATTCTTCACAAAGAACACAAAAAGCCTTCTCAGCTGCCGTAGTTGCAACTCTTGCGTCATCACAACAGTGCGTTCAACGCGTCACCGTTTCTGTTTAAAGGAGTCATAATGTGCAATTTTCACTTTTCCATGAGAATCAATGTATGTTATGATTGACTAACGATTATACATTGGCCGGGATGCCGATATTCAAAAGTGAAGCGTTTGTTTACCCCAGGGTTCTTAAACTAGCCAACGTGCACGCGCACTCAAATACGAGATTTCAATTTCTCCCCCGACTTGACGTCAAGACGGGGCCGGATATACCATATATGGACACCGCAGAGGAGGCCCGCCCTGCCGCTCTCCCCATCATATTCAGTCAAGAAAGATGCAGAAACGTAGTGCACACGTGAGTTGCTCTGTGGTTGACTGTCATAATCCACATTCTAATGTTTTTTCTTTACCCAAAACTGACCAAACTACAAGGGACCAGTGGATGAAATTTATTTTTAATGACGCTGTTCCAACAATCATCTCAACTTGCTCAACGTTAGGTGTCTGCGCTAAACATTTCACAAAAGAATCTTTTACAAATTTGGGGCAATATCAGGCGAAGTTGGCATCGAAGCTACGTTTTGGAAAAAGGTGCCATTCCAACAATCAGGGACTTGCCTGAATTTGAAACGGTAAGACTGTGTTTTTATTACTATATTTTGTGTAACAAACAGCAGCTAACTACTAATGCGGTTAATGTATGTGATGTAAACACGGGGAATGGACTCTACGAATGCTAGCCACATCTTTCCACTTTGTTTTACACTACAGTAACGTTAGTTACGGTACAGGAGTCCATGCTCAGTGCCTAAAACCGTTTGCTAAATATAATTCTGAAAACAATATACCACAAAACATTATTAGCCAAACTCATGCAAAACATGCATTCTGAAAAATAGCTTTCAGTTAGTGGGGCTTCTGTAAGAATGTATCTGGCAATGGTGTATTTTTTCTTTTTGAATTGGTTGTGATTACAATTTCACTAGCAATAAGTATTGTCACATTAATTGAGCTATTGGAGTATTTTGTCTATGTCTTTGTACTGCTTGAAGTACTGAAACAAAAAAAATTTCGCCCCTCATTTGCATTATTAAAATGACCGTCCACGACAGCCAAAACCTCGCATCAGATCTCGCGAGACAATAATGCATTCAGAAATAAGGGTCAAACGAGCTCTGTGTTTATTTGTTTCCAATTTTTCTTTTTTAGAAGGGCATTAAATGACTATAGTAGAGCGTGGGTATCAAAGTTAATACTACATTATGACTCCTTTAAAAAACGTTCTGCAACGTTTTGTCTGCGCTGAACGCAGCCCAGATGTGTCACTATAAACGCACACGGGGATCTTTAGAATGAAGCAATAATCGCTAATTTCACAAACTTCAATACTGACACATATACTGACTTCAATACATGCCCAAGAACATGTGTAGGGGAGTTAATAAAGCACACAACAAAACAATCATTATAATCAGACGGTGCTGAACTGCAATCAAAAAATAAAATTAAAAACATTCAACAGTTCAATTGACTGATGCGCGGTATATTATAAAAGAATCAATAATCCCATGCAACCACACAATTTCCCCTTCTTTTTGTCCCAGTCCACAAACTTTAACAGAAACCTTCCAGGCCGGCTCCAGAGTGCGTTAAAGTCTTTCCAAACAGGAAACAGTTAGTCCGCGAGAATATTCCTCTCTTCGGACCATGCCGAAAAAACGTAATCCACAAAAAAGGAAAAAAGATGACGCGTTGATCCAGTGGTATACCACGCCAAAAAATACAAAAATGAAGCGGATCTCACCAAATCCGTAGATTGTTGGGCAATTGGCCCACACAGTCAGCAAGCTTGGGTCCAGGCACGTCCTCTTGCACGAGACGCGCACACGAGTAAACAGTCCAGGCGGTTCAATAATTTTCTGTCCTTCTTTCCAGTCATTAAAGATGTTTCCTAAAGTATCGTTTGAAAATACTATCAAACCATAAGTAACAAGCTTTAAATCTCTATCGCTGCAGCAAACAATACTGGTGCCATGTATTCAAACACACCTCTCTCTCTGATTCTGATCACACCCCTAAATAAACTCAGGTGCGCTTGGACAGGAATTAAAGGCGGCCGAGGCCGTAAAGACATATCCCCCATTCTTACTAAAATACACAGTGGAAACTAAGTATAATTATCAGGAATACATTCGGTTATCATTCATCATACATGAACATTATACATAACCAATCTAATACATTCTAACCCACCATAAGAGTTACTATTTCAAAGGAACACTTAAATTAATGTGACGATGTCACAACATGAGGATGTGATCCTTGAGTTGATGTTGACTCGGAAAATTATGAAAGACACATCCTGGGAAAAATCTGTTTGACAGATCTATGTCCAACATCTGCAGGTGGATCCATTTGGAGTGCATCTTTACACAGAGACAGGACTGGTCATTCTTGTACAACATCTTAGAAAAGGAAATCCTTTTACCCTGTATTTGTATGCTACTGGAGGGGTTGTGAGTCGAGTCCCAAGTCAGGTAAAGAGAGTGCTGTACTACAGCATCAACCTACCAGGACATGGAAAAGACAAGCCTCCTCTTCTTGTGTCTGAAATGATAACGAATGACTACACAATCACAAACATTTCTTCCTGGTTACAACAGACTGTAACAAAGATAAGGAAACTCACTCTCTACAACATAAACCCCGCTGAAACCGACTATAGTTGGGCACTTATCCAGAGCGTCCTATTGTCTTTCAATAAACAAGACATACATACCTACCTAAAGGACAGCTACAATTTAGTTACTGGAAATGACACCATGACAGACTTCAGGAGACTAGCTATTCTTCACCTATGTTCTGCCCATATCATTAAGGCAGTTCATGGAGCAATTGCCAGAAGAACAACTGATAAGGGCTTGAAAGAGTTCGCTACTCACTGTGTGGCTAGGGTTGCCACCTTCAGTGTGGCAAAATAAGGGACACCCATTCACGGCCCCCAATCACAATAATTTATGGTCTGATCTAGGGCTGCACGATTTGGGGAAAATGTCATATTGCGATTATTGAGGTCAATATTGCGATTGCGATATGTGATTGCGATATAATAAATGGTTTCATGAGTCAACTTGTTTGGTTCTAAAGCAAATGCACTCACAGATTAGTGATGATTCTGAAATGTGTATTTCTCAACTCAAACTAGCAATAACAACTAAATAATTGATAACACCTATAATGATAAATAGCTATAAATTTTTTAAAACATTTATTAGGCTTCAAAAAATATAACAGCTTTTAATTTAAGTGAACTTCAAACAATCCTCACATAAACCCATAATAAATGTCATATTTACCTGTGCCCTTCCTGTCTAACAGGTAGGACATATACAGAAATTGAATAAAGTTATTAAACAGTCTACGCTGCATAAATTATATATAGACTAATCCTTATTAAAGCTAATTACTGACAGAAAGCTTTATTGATAGCTGGCCCTTTAAGAGCGCTGCTGACAGAGACGCGGATCTCACACTCGCCTCATTCTCTCACAACTCTTTATGTCCATCATAACACTGCTCTTATGTTATGAAAATACTTGACAAATGACATTTTGGCATAATCGTGTGTGTTATTGTTCGTTCAAGCGCGAAAGAGAACTGTATTCTTTCGCGCGGCCTGTGCATGCGCTACTGGCGCGCGTCTTTCTGTGAGTCACATTCAGGACATTCACAAGCAGCGCGCTCTCTTTTGACTTGTCGTGCATTGGTTTAAAGCAGGTTTGAAAGCAGCATGTGTGGGCCTTATGTAAAATACGGGACAAATCGCGTCCCTTATTGATTTGATATGGGACGCATCATTTTACTTGTAAATACGGGACGATTCCGTATTTTAAGGGACGGGTGGCAACCCTATGTGTGGCACAACTCATGAACACCACATTCTGAAGACGGCATTAGACATTTTCGAGTGCATGTGCCATGTCTTTTAAGTCAGGTAAAGAGAGTGCTGTACTACAGCATCAACCCACCAGGACATGGAAAAGACAAGCCTCCTCTTCCTGTGTCTGAAATGATAACGAATGACCCAATCACAAACATTTCTTCCTGGTTACAACAGACTGTAACAAAGATAAGGAAACTCACTCTCTACAACATAAACCGCGTTGAAACCGACTATAGTTATCATGTCTTTTATACCAAATCAAAAACACAGTGTGCTAATCAGTTTCTTCAAAAACTCCATGACCACATTTGTGGAATAAAAAAATCCACAAGCCGCTCTGGATGAGAAGCAGACAGTGGACGACTACATCCCTCCAGAGACAAACACAATATTGGCCAGGTCACCATTAACAAAAGAGTTAAGTACTGCACTTGAGGCTGTCATGTCTACTGAAGATCCTGAGGAGGAAACTGAAATTGACAACAACAAATATCATTGTCCAGGGATCCTGGATATTCTGATTAAAGACTACATGCCAATTTTCCCACTCTGGTCAGGGAAAATGATTGGTGATTTGAAAAGATTCAAAGACAGAGAGTCTATCAGAGATGACCTACAGACAACACATGACACGAACTGTCATGCTGAAAACTGGTTCTGTATTGTCAAAGACAAAATCCTACAGAAAAAAACTGTACCATCGCCCAGCAACATTATAACTCTCCCGGCTATTTTAAACTGGGCCTGCTACAGTAGAATGAGGGGGAAATCAGTCTATCACCAAATACTGTGTTCAGGGTATTCATAAAATCAACAAAAGACAACTCTCTTAGAATATATTGAATTTTACACAAAACACTTTATCATACACCCAAACAAACAAAATATCACAGAAGAAAAGTCCTGGTGGGAGTGGATGGATGAATGTGAAATGTCCCATAAAAGATGTTGACGGATAATGAGGTTGCTGAAGTGACCAGTCTTTAGAATTAACAGTCTTATCTTGAAATGGTAGTAACTGATGAAAGTTTGAAGTTTGAAGTTTTTGTCCTTCTGGTTGCAGCCCGGGATTCTTTGAATAAAGTCCTTGGGCAGTTGCCCTCATGCACCCAAGCAAACTCTCAATCCAGCACTCAAGGGCTATGTAAATCACGGGTAACACAAAAATCCTCTATAACAGAAAACAACTCATTAACATCTTTACAAGTTATTTTACCAAAGCATACACAAGATGAAATAAGACCTACAAACTCAAGGTTGAGCAGCAAACTTAACATTTCTCAGACCAGGATTACCATTGAGAACAGCAGATACCATGTGGTGATTCAAACTGAATCTACCTCTTACTCTCCTCTTTTATCTATTAGGTAGAGGTGCTACTGGTGCCCCCTAGTGGATGGGATGACCATAGCACTGAAAATGAAAACAAATAAACATGTGACAGGCAGTGACTGTTACAACGTTCATACAAAAATGTATGCGTCATTGCAGGGAAGGTACAGAGAACACATCCTGCAACATGACCTCCCAGACAGAATGTTACAGAAGCGTTTAAATGTGAAACAACACAGTTTGGAGGACACTGAAGAAAAATGGGCCAATAAAAGGGTGTGTGAAAGAGAAAAAAAGTACTTTCATACGCCAGAAGTTATACCTTCTCCTAAAGAAAAGGTGAGAGGTACGGCCATTAATAAAGTCTTAAAACAAAATTATTTTTAAGATTACATACATGACCATACAATAACAATGCAATATTATAAGTATTTCTAATATTAACAGAAAAGTTCTTTGTCACCCATTGCATCACATCCTTAATTTTTGCCTGTCCTCATAGACATCAAAAGCTTCTGTCAGAAAGCCAAAGTCTAGAGTAAAAGAGACTGACAATGCCAGAGTTGTGTCTGACACTTCCCAGGTAAGACTTTATCAACTTAAGGCAAACTCAAGGCCATGACAACATTTTAAAGTGTACAAATACTCTAACATTATTAAAGTGTTTCACATCAACATGTAAATGTTGATCATCTTCTCTTTTCTCCTCATAGGCATCAAAAGCTCCTGTCAGAAAGCCAAAGTCCAAAAAGTCAGAAAAGGACATTATCACTGAGGACACAAGTCATGTCCGTAATGAGGACATTATTCAGGTAAAACATAAAAAAAATGTGCATGTTATAATATGTGTATGTGTGAATGTACTTCTGTTAAGGGGTTAATTACACTAACATTAAAGGGGTCATGACATGTTTTTTTGTTCTGTTTTATTATGTTCCCTTAGTTGCAAGTATAGTATTACTATAGTTTTTTGGCCAAATGTTTTTAGGATTTATGACCTTTTCCCACCCTGTTTCTCATCCTCTGATTCAAACAGTCTGTTTTGGAGGTGTTTCCCCTTTAAGAGTTCGGTGTTAATGCTAGGGCTGGGCGATATGGCCTAAAAAAAAAAATCCCAGATTTTTTCACAAAAAATCCGATTTACGATTTAAATATATTTTTTTCTCTCCCTACTTAAAATCAATCTGCAGATGACAAATAAATTAAGCCAAAAAGACAAGAGGGCAGGCCCTGTCATTGTAAATAGTGTAAATATGCTTCCTCTCGGAAGGAGTGATTAAAAGGAGGACTTTTAGCCCTGATAGGCTGGATAAACTTGTCTTTGTTGCACAATTGCTTAGCCTCCATTAATAATTGGATGGCAGACAACTTTTTGCAACTAAATTCAGACAAAACTGAGGTGCTGATTTTTGCTCCAGATAAAATTACTCCAAAGATTAGGCAGGCCGTTGGGGCTCTTCCTTCCTCGGACGGTAATGTGGTGCGAAATTTGGGTGTCATTTTTGATAAATCTGTGTTTTTTTTTTCATCTCAGGAACATCGCTAAGATTAGATTGGTGGTGTCTAAAGAAGAGCTGAAGATGCTTGTTCATGCTTTTATTTCAAGTCAAGTCAAGTCAAATATATTTATATAGCGCTTTTCACAATACAGATTGTATCAAAGCAGCTTCACAGTATCAATCAAAAACAACATAACAATGTTTGTTTATTAGTGGAAAACAATAAAAAAATAAAAAAAGACATCCAAGTTTGGAAGGGCTGATCAATGGTATTAATGATTGGTTAATTAATTTGAATATCCCCAACTGAGCAAGCCAAAGGCAACAGTGGCAAGGAACCGAAAAACTCCATCAAGTGACCCAATGGTGTCCTGAAACTCCATCAAGTGACCCAATGGTGTCCTGAAACTCCATCAAGTGACCCAATGGTGTCCTGGAACTCCATCAAGTGACCCAATGGTGTCCTGAAACTCCATCAAGTGACCCAATGGTGTCCTGGAACTCCATCAAGTGACCCAATGGAGAAAAAAAAAAAAACCTTGGGAGAACCCAGGCTCTCGTCTGGATTATTTCCTCTCGTCTGGATTATTGCAATGTACTGTACACTTGCTTAAACAAATCCTCCATGGACAAACTGCAAGTTGTACAGAATGCTGCTGCAAGACTTTTGTCAAAGACCAACAGGAGATCGCATATCACACCTGTGCTTAAGGCTCTTCATTGGCTCCCAATTAGTTTTAGAGAGCAGTTTAAAATTTTAACCATTACTTACAGAGCCTCCCATGGTCAAGCTCCCTCTTACATTCAGGATCTATTGCACACACACACACACTCCTGGTCGCTCCTTGAGGCCTTCAGGCCAAGATCTTTTTATTGTTCCTAGAACACGTCTTAAAACAAGAGGTGATCGTGCTTTCTGTGTGGTGGCTCCACGGCTCTGGAACTCTCTTCCATTAGCCTTGAGAGCCCTGGACTCTGTAGAAACTTTTAGTAAACACCTTAAAGGTGCATTGCGCAACTTTTCATGTTAAAAATACCAGTTTTCTATCCTATACATGCTTAAAGAACAGCTTGATGAGCTGAATGAGCCTTTCCCCGATCACTGCGATCGCCTCTATAACCCTGTACAGTAAAATATATAAGAGGGATTCGGGCTCGAATCTGAGACTGAGCGTGACGTCACGCGCGTTCACGCTCACCTGGCAACCTCTCGCTTGCTTGTGTACAAGCTGCCCGCCATTGATTATCTGCATCAGCGAAGAAAACTCGAAAACTCGAGCGTCTAAGGTAAAAGATGGATTCAAAAAGACCGGCTAGTAGTCCATTTCAAACACCAACAACGACTCTGGTTGCAGTTGCGCTTGCCGCCAGAGGGGGCGTAGTTCTGCAAAAACTCAGAGACTTGCGTTATGCTCCTTTAAGACACCTTTTTAGACAAGCGTTTAACTAGCCATATGGTTTTGTTGTTATGTGTGTTGTGGTTATTATTTGTTTTATTATTTTTGTTTTTTACTGTGAAGCACTTTGTGACCCTCTTGTCTGTGAAAAGTGCAATATAAATAAACTTTACTTACTTACTTAAATGTAACATAACATAAAATGAGTGGATTGGGGGGGATGTGTAAAAAAAAAACTTTTTGTGATTGTCAAATTATTTTGCAACTAAACATAATTTTATTAAGTTTATTATCAAAAAAAAAAAAAAATCACCTAATGTTGTAAACACACAGAGAGCCCTGTCAGCTGGTATTATTAAAGGTTAAAACTAACTAATGCGTTTTTTTATAATGACAACGTTATATTTTAATGATAGAGATAAAAATATAAGAAATGTGTAATATAGTTATCATATTAAAGAAAATACTCCTCTCTATAGCAATTATTTTCGGTCCAACTAACATGTGTGTTATATGGGTCATTAAAAGGCATTCCTGAGGTAAATGTAACGTTACGTGACATATGTTGTTCTCCAGCTGTTTTATGGACATCTTTCTGCGGTTGAAAAACACTGATCGATCGATTTTATTAGCTACATTTTGGTAAGTTAGTAGTAAAGAGTAACAGATGATCGGTTTACGTGCCGCTTGAACTGAGGTCTGTTAGCAATCTTTCACGTCACATTTACAAGCACCAAAACGTGTTTATTGTTTGAATTTCGTAAAAAAAATTACAGAATCTGAGAGCTGAGAATCTGTTTCATGAAACAGAAAATGTGATGTGTGGCGTGAGAGCGTGTAAAAAGTGACAATTCTCACTTTGAACTCGTGAGAATTGGCAGCCCTGCAGATTCAGTTTGTAAATGTTTTCGGCGGTGTGCTTCTGCTGCCACGGTCTTGTTCATTTGCCATGTTGTTGGTGTATCTCTATCATGGGAAGCACTGAGCCCGCTCGGCACTATGGGAGCCCAGATAAGAGCGTCTGCGGCTGTTAAAAAGAAAACGATTTTCATTTTTAAAAAATCAGCGTAACCTACACATTCGAGTTAATGGATTTATCGCCCAGTCCTAGTTAACACCCACTGTTATGATTGGCTAACGTCAGTCCTTATGCATAAATTATTAACGCCCCCTAGTCAGAACATGTGCGGATTCTGCGGAACTGTTTACAATAGTAGCGGGTGCTGCCGATTGGTGCGAGCGAGGCGATGGCTCTTGCAATGATACAACCCTATATGTTTGAGCCAGAATCAGACGAGGAATCAGAAGAAAATGAACCATCACCACAACTATGGATCAGCCCGTGTCCACATGGAAAGTGTGAAACTATTTTGAATTAAGGTGTCATTTGTAACCCGAGACACGTGAAAACGGGTTATTGTTGCGTAATTATCCTATAATTTGCTAACAGTTGAACATTATTTAACTAATTTCAATGAAATTATAGGGTGTACCACGGACAAAATGCATGCACAGGCCATATTTGAAGATGCAGCATTGATATGGCAAAAATTTTAATTTTGTATCACATGTAGGCTACACAATGCTTCACCACGTGAAACTTTGGTCTTCCGATCTTTTACCATCATGTCAATTCTCAATTGATTTTGATTCATATGCGTGAGGGAGGGAGAGAGAGAGAGAGCAAGACAGTTTGAAGGCGCGCTCTCTCTGCTCGTTCTTTCAGTAACATGCGCCCTGTCACACTCATCTACATCACTCACCGATCAAATAAGGCTTTGGCGGGCTGCATATGCTGCAAATAAATTGCATCCAACTGCTTTCCCTCCAGTCTGGATCGTTCGGCACCGTATTCAAACATGTTGTTTGTCCACAGCCAGGAACAGCACATCTGCGTGGCATCGCAATCTTCTTGTAAACAGACCCACTCGCTGCACGTCGACTTAACACCTGTGGGCGCGAGCCGCGCGACAACAATGCGAAATGAGGCGTAGTTGTCTTGCGCAGGAGGCGGTCATACATACGGACGGTTGGTCTGGGAACGCTCCCGGGAACACCCCATCACGTGATGTGAATTTAGCCCGTGGGGGAAAACATTGGGTGTTTCTCAAAACCAAGAATGCAAAGAACGGACTTCTGTTCTTGGGGAGAACGCTCTTGCTAGTTGTTCTTGGAAGAATGAACTTACAAGGTGACGAGCACACAGAACGCTGCTGACAGTTTGCGACGATGTGTTCTTGCGGGTAACTTACTGCGCAATACCCCCGCACAGACGCCATCTGCAGTACCCAAACATTTACGATTCGCCATAAAATTTCGTAAAAATGCCAATATTTGAAATCTACAAAGTTGATTTCTCGCATCAAATGTTCTCAGAAGTGAATTTGGTGATGAAATAGCATACGAAATTGTAGAAAAACGACTCAGTTGTCCTGCCTTTCTCTGTTTTCCGCTCCTTCCTCGAATGCTGGGATATTTCTGCCGTCAGGTTCACACAAGTTACCAACCGATGCATCCTCTGTAAAATTTTAACCATTCTTGCCAAAATGCAAACTTGTGTATTGGGACAGTACTTGGGCAGCGACTAATGACGTTGCACAAGTCCGCAAGAACACAAGTACAGACAGGAACGCATATTGAGAAACGGCCATTGCCTTGGCGCTCATTGAAATACAAGCGACAATCATGCCGAAGAGTTGCTGTGTCGTTTTCTGTACCGCCAATAAACAAACAAATTATATACAGACTGCAGTCTGTGAGTTCGGGATAACTGTCAGCACAGTCCCTCGGCAACTTCGTAACGTTACTACTGATCACCATTTTACAAAAGGATTGATAGTTTGGAGTGAAGCATACGTACTATTGGTAAGTGACAAGGTTTTATGGAGTTATAATATGCAACATACACAAGTTGATTGAATTATAGGCTAATGTTACCGGTAGCTACCGCGATGTCTTACCTGGAGATTCAACCAGATAACAAAATATGTCTAAACGACACCTCCGGCCATTTGGTTGGGTCATTGACCCAGTTTTTAATTAAATAAGGGGAATCATAACCTATTGCAGTTAATTTTGCAATGTACCGTTGCCGGTCGGCAGGCGTCAATGACTCGCAATACGACATTTTTGTCATTCAAATACACACAATGTTCGCGGTGTTTTCCCCCCCACCAGAGCCATAGAGAGAAAGAGTTGCAACACTCTTTGATGTCGCCGCTATGGCTGTCACGTGATTCATGTAAGCCCCAATATTTCCAAAACATACGCTGGCTGTCATATTCTTCTATGGGACAGACAGTAGCGGTATTGAACGGTAAATATAAAAATTAAACACACACACACACACAAGTACTTTTACTCAGCTGTTATCCCAGGTGAAAAAAAAGTTCACTAAAATACATTTTATTTAAGTGCACTTAGTACACTTCCATAATGTACTTAAAGTGCTCTATTTCCGCGCACTTATTTTACTTAATATACTAAAAGCTTATCTTTAGTACTTCTTAAGATAAAATTAAGTTCATCTTAGTGTACTCAACTGTGCTGTTTTGAGACACACTGAAGATGAACTAAAGTGTATTTTTAATATATACTATTTCAACTTTTAGAAAAATTTATTTTGTTACCACTTTTAGTAAAACTGAAACCATCTTTAATGCGTTTTAAATACAATAATAAATTATTTAAAATATAATAATAATAATATATAATAAATATATGTAAATTATACTTATAATGTATTCCTAGGTCAAAAAAGTGCACTAAAATACATTTTATTAAAGTATACATCCATAATGTACTTAAAGTGCTCCATTTTCGCACACTAATTTTGAACTTAATATACTTAAAGTTTTTCTTTAGATAAACTTAAGATCATCTTAGTGTACTCAACTGTGCTATTTTTAAACACACTGAAGATGAAATAAAATATGCTTTTAACATAATATTTCAGCTTTAATGTTTTTTTTTAGTTTGTTATCCTTTTAGTACAATTGAACCCATCTTTAATGCATTTTTAAATACACTCAAACTATTTAAAATATAAGAATATATACAAATCATATTTATGTATTGCTTATATTTTCTTATAGTAAATAATTTATTTCAAATATATTTTAACTATGTTAACAGTACCTTTATAAAACAATTAAATAATGGTGTATTTTAAAAGTAGTCAAGTACACTATGACTGTTATCAATAGCATTTTCTGCCTCATTTATGCTAAAATGATACTGTTAAAATGTTCATATTGGTAAAATTGTCCACCATTGTACAGTCACTTCATGTAGCTGTTGCTTTAATAAAATAACTATTTTAAAGTTAGTTGTAATACATTTGATAAAAGTAACAGTAAATGTAATTCATGTAGATGTAAACACCCAGTTTGAACAGCTAGGCTATGTAATGTAGGCCTACAAACAAACAGCATCTCTTTCTTGAAAAACACTTTTCTTTTTTGAGACATTATTCACACACAAGTCCAAACAGACCTTATAGTAGAGGTGGGGAAAAAAAGAACACAAGTGGCAAGCTGTAAAATTATTAAATTATTAAACTAACGTTACAGTATAGTACGTTTCTTGAATAGGAACAAAACACGATTTTCTTTTATTTTTTAATTTTACAATCCTTCGACTTGAAAATCTTGCCTCTGATTGGTCAAATTGAATGTAGCTCTGTATAAGTAATATATGTAATACAATTCTTACTTAGAATAACAATATAACGAGGTTCCAAATGTCACATGTCATGCAAACTTGAAACTCGAAAAATCACAATCTAAACGATGTTATGATCACTCACAGTAGTTCCAAACCATTTAAGAATTCCGTTAATCTTCGAAAGAAAAACGGAGATATTGTAATGAAACCCGAGAGATTTATATCCCTCCAATGAATGATTCACCAAAACTGTTCACGTTTGAAAAAGTGAATCACAAAAAAACATCACCTACTCCATATGAATCGCGTGGTTTCCTCCAAGTCCTCTAAAGAAACACGATCGCTCTTATATTTTAACAGTTTACATTTCTAAATCTAATCACATTCACTGAACATAAGCACAGCAACTGAAGCTCTGAGTGAGATGAGCTCATTATCATAAACCAATCACAGCCGTTCAACGGCTCTGGAACCAATCAGGACTAGTCACGTGTGTTATGAGTATTGTTCAAATTTAAACAAGTACAACCTCTTTTATGAAAACATTTTAACACCTTTGGAAAATTTAGCTATGATGCATTTTTTTTATATATTTTTTTTTTTTATAAATACCTTTATTCATCCCCACAGGGGAAATTCAGATGTCCAGCAGCATATAGTGTGTGTAGTCTACCAACAAGCATTCTCACCACAATACACTCATAAAAACACAGATAACAGTTAAAAAAATATATAAAAAAATAAATAATCACAGAACAAACTACTATCATTATCATAATCATACTATCATAAATAATGCACTTCAAACAGATGCATTATGCAGTCTTATGGCGGCCGGAACAAATGACCTCCTGAACCTCTCGGTCCTGCAGCTCATGGAGAGGAGTCGGTCACTGCGGCTGCTTTGCTGGGCAACCACAGTATCATGCAGTGGGTGGCTCCTATTACAAAGGATGGACTTCATCATGCTCCTCATTCTATCCTCCACCAAATCTCCTACAGAGTCTACCCTCCTCCCCAACACTGACACACACTTCCTAACCAATTTGTCAAGTCGGTTCCCCTCCCTGGCTGTCATACATCTGCCCCAGCACACCACAGCAAAGAACACAGCACTGGCCACAACCGACTGATAAAAAAGGTACAGCATCTCATTACAGACTTGGAAGGATTTTAGCTTCCTGAGAAAAAAAGAGTCTGCTCTGACCTTTCCTGTATGCTGCATTTACATGTCCTGACCAGTCCAGTTCATTTCAAATGATGTTGAAATCCTTGTGGGAATTTCAGTAGTACAAAAGTGTCATGTAGCCTAATGGACAACAGCCTTTTAAGTAGCCTTTAATCAAGTAAAAGTGAACAATATTCATTTTAAGTAGGCTTTATTGCAATGCTTTAATAGCTGACAAATGTTTATAACACATTATAAAGGCCATTGCACACTGAGTCCGAAATTTTCGTATGCGTTTTTTCGTATTCGTGATTCGGTGGCTCTGAAATGTCAAAACACCATTCAAACTGCTTGCTACGGATGCGAAAAACGCAGAAAATCGAACCTGATTCGATTTTTTTTATGACAGACGAAAGTTTCGGAGGCAGTGTGCAAGCGTGATTGACATAACGTGAGGTCGTATTTATTTTTTAACGTGCGAAAATTTCGGACGCGAATTTCGGACTCAGTGTGCAATGGCCTTAAGTTGGTACATTATAAAGATTTTTTTCCCAAAAAATATTAAAATGCTAAATATATAAATATTAAAATGTATTGCAGTAGGCCTAAGTGTTTAAAAAGTACTTTAAACATACTAAAAGCTTAATCATTTTTCTATGTTCTTAATGTATTTTAAGAGCAACATAAGTATGTTTTCTTTAAATACACTAAAACTTCACAAAAATGTTATGATTGTGTTTAACATATCTCTTAAAAATGTAACTAAGCATATATTTATTACCAAAGTACTTGTAGCATACTTTTTCATAAATATATTAAAAGTATGCTTGTGTTTAGCATATTTCTTAAAAGTATAATTAAGCATATATTTATTACCAGTGTACTTCTAGTATACTTTTTAGAAATATATTAGAATGCAATTCAATGTATTTTTAATGCACTTCAAATAAGCATGTTGGGAATACAAATGTTTTCTAAACATACTATTTGAATTTCAAATATATTTTTAATACATTTAATACTACGTCTTTTTCAGCTGTTATTGCATTATTGAATTTTGTTAATGTCAGTTTTGCATTTAGAGAGGCGGGGTGACAACGAAATACTGTATATTGCTATATTTTTGGAGGGAAAAGCTAGTGTTCATGTTCGCATGGATAATAGCACTGGCTTTAACTTGACGTCCATCATCAGATGAATGATATGGAAAAGTTATGATATTTATTTTAGCACAACTGGGCTGTATTAGGCTATTGATTCCCGTGATTTTGCTTATAAATTCTGATTCAGCCATTAGCCTACCTTCGGGATCACGCAGAGAGGTCTGCCGTGGCCGTCCGTTAAGAGTTAGCTTAGAAGCTAGCTCACTTCTTCTGATGAAAGTGGCCACACCCCCAGGACCACAACGTGAAACATGATCATGTTAAGACTAAGAATATAATTTTAAGATTAAGCCATACACATTATCAAAACTATAACAGATTAACAACGAATTTACACTTTTATGTTTGGGTCTATAGGTAAGTGCAGAGTGAAGATTTTGCTCTATGGCTCTGGGTTAGTGTACAGAGTAGGCTAAGAGTAAGCGTAGCTGTAACTCAATCCAAGTAACTTAAGCAGTTAACTAACAAAACACTTGTAACTTCTGTTACAGCTATTGAGACATCAATTAAGCATGGCTGATACAAATGAAGGTTTTCAAATAACCTTTTTTTATTAAACAATGACAGACAACAAAAATGTGTGCTTGTGTGAGTGAATAAGAAAAACAAAAGCCAGGGGCAGGAGATCCATGAAACAGACAGGACTAGTGATGGCCATAACAATCCTAGAGCTCCAGCATTGTTTTCACAAGCCGCTTCACTCGAAACAACAACAACAACAAAAACGGTGGGATAAAGTGGGCCAGATAAACCATAAAGAAAGGCATACAAATGAAATTATAGGTGAGAAAACAATATAGACAGTTGACAATTCAAAATATTGGTCGATATTTCAGAAACTTACGTTACCTCTGGAACAACTCGACGCGCAGGATTCACCACTCAAAACTCAGCCAACACGTCATATAATGAAAAGTTAGTATATGCCAAAAAATTCAATTAAATAAAAGTTGCTATAAAGGTGGTAGCGATTCATTAACGAACTAATTAGGTGCTACCTTCACAGCTGGCGAAGTCGCGCTAGCTAACTAGCAAGCAGGCAATGCTAGAAAATTGGTTGAAACAACCAAGTTAAAATATAAATAATTACGCTGTGCATATACAAATGAAGACCAGTATAAGCATCGCAAAGGGCCTCTGATACAATATAGATTGCTGAAATATCGACCTCTTTTGAATTTTCAACTATTTACCCCTGGAACAACTCGACGCGCAGTGAATGTAGTCCAATGCCCAAATGACAGTTTTTGGAGCTAATCCGATCTTCAAATCCCGGAAGTAGGCGGTTAAAAGCGCCGCCATTTTTACAACGGAGGTCTATGGGAGTGTCACAACTCTTTCTCTATGGCTCTGCCCAGGGGCGTAGCAAGCTTTTCAAAAGTGTGGGGGATATATGTGGTCAGGGCTGTAAAACTATGTTGTGTGGACCTCTGTCTAGGGGGGTTCGGGGGCATGCTCCCCCGAAAGATTTTTTTTTTTTACATTTTAAGGTTAAATGCATCAATCTGGTGCACTTTGAGAGCTCAAAATTAAGAGAGCTCAAACATCTTTTTAGTTATGATATAGAGTCTCAGTCTACATTACATTATCACTGGTGTTTTAGAATGCCAAACATTTATTATAATAATATAATAATAATGACTTATATAATTATTCCTATGATGGAAAATCCATATAGCCTGCCCTATATATATGTACCTAGTGTATAAATGAAAATGAATATTTCAAAAGTATATTTTATATTACGCTATAGAATAGAAAAATTGCAATACTTTTGTCCTAATTTCTTCACTTTCAAGAAATAACACCAGATCACCATGCTGATCGCGTGACCAAAGTGCGCACTTTCCTTTAAATCACGCAGCACAAACAGAATGCCTACTTAAAGTCTTGTGCTGTTTAGTCTAAAAAACGAAATATAATACCGAAAACACTCGACATGTCAACAAAACATAAACATAACATCTTCCCAAACACATATCAAGCTTATTTAAAAACCTCGAAAGCATAAACACTCATTCAAAGTACCTGGAAAAGGGAGATTTAAATAACCATAAGTTCCCGCCGGCGCCGCCTCAGCACGAGCTGACCGATAAATCTAACACACCAAGAGAGGCGGGACTTAAGGCAGAACAGCCAATCATGGTGTCATGTTCGAGAGGGAGGGGGAGAGGAGGAGCCGCAGCGAGCGCAGACACAGAGCGGCCAGAGAAACGGAGGAGCGACTGTAGTGAGGCGTTTGTGCAAAACTGCGGAAAAACTGCAGAAAAAGTGTGGGTGTTGAACCCTCTCACCGGGAAAAGTGTGGGTGTTAAAACACCCACATCCCCCACGGGTGCGACGCCCCTGGCTCTGCCCCACGCCGACTCCGCCCTCGCCACGCCCTCAACTATGACTAGTTGCCGACTGTATGTATATGCAAACGACTGGGTCACTTCTAACCATGGATCCACAAAGAGCTGTATTTAGAGCTTGATTAAATAAATGCTTCGTTTATAATGGGGAGGACATCTTAAGCTATGAAACTTGCAGGAAGTTTTAATAGTACATAGATCTCGTATATACCAATAGATCAAGGCAAATTTGGTTTCTCATGTCATGACCCCTTTAAATTATAGTTACTTTTGGGTTGGGTTGTCACTGAAAACGCCTGTCTGTGTTCCCTGTAACTATAACATTACCTCAGCCTGACACCGCTGATGTGTTTGTTTGAAACATTCAAACATCTTGATCGCAACTGTTTAACACAAAACAACTTGATTACATCTCTACATAAAAAACTAAATATGGATCAATTCTTGTCACTTTTAGTATATAGAAAAACATTTTACTCAGCTTTGTACTTCTTGAAAATAATAAATACATGATGTGTGGTTGTTGAACTTAGTAGAAAGAACACAAAGTAAAACCAAAGTAATGTATTGCTATGCAGTGATTGTTGATTCTTTTTCTCTCCAATCTAATTTCTTATAGGCTTTTTGCAATTCAAAGGACAGTGAAGTGGTCGTTGCAGTGATTCAGTCAGCTGACGAGGATGTCACATATACATGGCACCTAACAGAGTTCAAAAGCCTGAAATCACACAACTGGTTTAAAGGGGAGGTAATCATACGTCTACAGTACCAAAAATGTAAATGTAAATTTAATGATTTAAATTAACCACCACTGTAAATGCCAAATGGTATTCTTAACCTATATTTTAGGATGCATTTTGATATTTGTGGACTTGAAAAGACAATACATAAATGACAAATGTTTGATGCATACTGTAGATTTATACATTCATTTTAATATAATGTTTAACAATAACTACTGTGCATGGAGTTTTACTATCTCACTACTGATAGGATAATAAATAAAGAAACTTGTCACAAATGTTAGTTTATTTGTTCTAATAAATTTAAAGGTAAAATCTGGGGTGAAAGCAGCCTCCCTCGAACCATAGAGGGTATCCTCTGCAGCTGTCTCTGTAACGCCACTCCTGTCTCTGTAACGCCACTTCTGTCTCTGTAACGCCACTCCTGTCTCTGTAACGCCACTTCTGTCTCTGTAACGCCACTCCTGTCTCTGTAACGCCACTTCTGTCTCTGTAACGCCACTCCTGTCTCTGTAACGCCACTTCTGTCTCTGTAACGCCACTCCTGTCTCTGTAACGCCACTCCTGTCTCTGTAATGTCCACTCCTGTCTCTGTAACGCCACTCCTGTCTCTGTAACGCCACTTCTGTCTCTGTAACGCCACTTCTGTCTCTGTAACGCCACTCCTGTCTCTGTAACGCCACTCCTGTCTCTGTAACGCCACTCCTGTCTCTGTAACGCCACTCCTGTCTCTGTAACGCCACTCCTGTCTCTGTAACGCCACTCCTGTCTCTGTAACGCCACTTCTGTCTCTGTAATGTCCACTCCTGTCTCTGTAACGCCACTCCTGTCTCTGTAACGCCACTCCTGTCTCTGTAACGCCACTTCTGTCTCTGTAACGCCACTCCTGTCTCTGTAACGCCACTTCTGTCTCTGTAACGCCACTCCTGTCTCTGTAATGTCCACTCCTGTCTCTGTAATGTCCACTCCTGTCTCTGTAACGCCACTTCTGTCTCTGTAACGCCACTTCTGTCTCTGTAACGCCACTCCTGTCTCTGTAACGCCACTCCTGTCTCTGTAACGCCACTCCTGTCTCTGTAACGCCACTCCTGTCTCTGTAACGCCACTTCTGTCTCTGTAATGTCCACTCCTGTCTCTGTAACGCCACTCCTGTCTCTGTAACGCCACTTCTGTCTCTGTAACGCCACTTCTGTCTCTGTAACGCCACTCCTGTCTCTGTAACGCCACTCCTGTCTCTGTAACGCCACTCCTGTCTCTGTAACGCCACTCCTGTCTCTGTAACGCCACTCCTGTCTCTGTAACGCCACTCCTGTCTCTGTAACGCCACTTCTGTCTCTGTAATGTCCACTCCTGTCTCTGTAACGCCACTCCTGTCTCTGTAACGCCACTTCTGTCTCTGTAACGCCACTCCTGTCTCTGTAATGTCCACTCCTGTCTCTGTAACGCCACTCCTGTCTCTGTAATGTCCACTCCTGTCTCTGTAATGTCCACTCCTGTCTCTGTAATGTCCACTTCTGTCTCTGTAACGCCACTCCTGTCTCTGTAATGTCCACTCCTGTCTCTGTAATGTCCACTCCTGTCTCTGTAATGCCACTTCTGTCTCTGTAACGCCACTCCTGTCTCTGTAACGCCACTCCTGTCTCTGTAACGCCACTTCTGTCTCTGTAACGCCACTCCTGTCTCTGTAACGCCACTTCTGTCTCTGTAACGCCACTCCTGTCTCTGTAACGCCACTCCTGTCTCTGTAACGCCACTCCTGTCTCTGTAACGCCACTCCTGTCTCTGTAATGTCCACTCCTGTCTCTGTAACGCCACTCCTGTCTCTGTAATGTCCACTCCTGTCTCTGTAATGTCCACTCCTGTCTCTGTAATGTCCACTTCTGTCTCTGTAACGCCACTCCTGTCTCTGTAATGTCCACTCCTGTCTCTGTAATGTCCACTCCTGTCTCTGTAACGCCACTCCTGTCTCTGTAATGTCCACTTCTGTCTCTGTAACGCCACTCCTGTCTCTGTAATGTCCACTCCTGTCTCTGTAATGTCCACTCCTGTCTCTGTAACGCCACTCCTGTCTCTGTAACGCCACTCCTGTCTCTGTAATGTCCACTCCTGTCTCTGTAACGCCACTCCTGTCTCTGTAATGTCCACTCCTGTCTCTGTAATGTCCACTCCTGTCTCTGTAATGTCCACTTCTGTCTCTGTAACGCCACTCCTGTCTCTGTAATGTCCACTCCTGTCTCTGTAATGTCCACTCCTGTCTCTGTAATGCCACTTCTGTCTCTGTAACGCCACTCCTGTCTCTGTAACGCCACTTCTGTCTCTGTAACGCCACTCCTGTCTCTGTAACGCCACTCCTGTCTCTGTAACGCCACTTCTGTCTCTGTAACGCCACTCCTGTCTCTGTAACGCCACTTCTGTCTCTGTAAAGCCACTCCTGTCTCTGTAACGCCACTTCTGTCTCTGTAATGTCCACTCCTGTCTCTGTAACGCCACTTCTGTCTCTGTAATGTCCACTCCTGTCTCTGTAACGCCACTCCTGTCTCTGTAACGCCACTTCTGTCTCTGTAATGTCCACTCCTGTCTCTGTAACGCCACTTCTGTCTCTGTAACGCCACTCCTGTCTCTGTAACGCCACTCCTGTCTCTGTAACGCCACTCCTGTCTCTGTAACGCCACTCCTGTCTCTGTAATGTCCACTCCTGTCTCTGTAACGCCACTTCTGTCTCTGTAATGTCCACTCCTGTCTCTGTAACGCCACTCCTGTCTCTGTAACGCCACTTCTGTCTCTGTAACGCCACTCCTGTCTCTGTAATGTCCACTCCTGTCTCTGTAATGTCCACTCCTGTCTCTGTAACGCCACTCCTGTCTCTGTAACGCCACTCCTGTCTCTGTAACGCCACTTCTGTCTCTGTAACGCCACTCCTGTCTCTGTAACGCCACTCCTGTCTCTGTAACGCCACTCCTGTCTCTGTAACGCCACTCCTGTCTCTGTAACGCCACTTCTGTCTCTGTAATGTCCACTCCTGTCTCTGTAACGCCACTCCTGTCTCTGTAACGCCACTTCTGTCTCTGTAATGTCCACTCCTGTCTCTGTAACGCCACTCCTGTCTCTGTAACGCCACTTCTGTCTCTGTAATGTCCACTCCTGTCTCTGTAACGCCACTCCTGTCTCTGTAACGCCACTTCTGTCTCTGTAACGCCACTCCTGTCTCTGTAACGCCACTCCTGTCTCTGTAACGCCACTCCTGTCTCTGTAACGCCACTCCTGTCTCTGTAACGCCACTCCTGTCTCTGTAACGCCACTCCTGTCTCTGTAACGCCACTCCTGTCTCTGTAACGCCACTCCTGTCTCTGTAACGCCACTCCTGTCTCTGTAACGCCACTTCTGTCTCTGTAACGCCACTCCTGTCTCTGTAACGCCACTCCTGTCTCTGTAACGCCACTCCTGTCTCTGTAACGCCACTTCTGTCTCTGTAACGCCACTCCTGTCTCTGTAACGCCACTCCTGTCTCTGTAACGCCACTTCTGTCTCTGTAACGCCACTCCTGTCTCTGTAACGCCACTCCTGTCTCTGTAATGTCCACTCCTGTCTCTGTAACGCCACTCCTGTCTCTGTAACGCCACTCCTGTCTCTGTAACGCCACTTCTGTCTCTGTAACGCCACTCCTGTCTCTGTAACGCCACTCCTGTCTCTGTAACGCCACTCCTGTCTCTGTAACGCCACTCCTGTCTCTGTAACGCCACTCCTGTCTCTGTAACGCCACTTCTGTCTCTGTAACGCCACTCCTGTCTCTGTAACGCCACTCCTGTCTCTGTAACGCCACTCCTGTCTCTGTAACGCCACTCCTGTCTCTGTAACGCCACTCCTGTCTCTGTAACGCCACTCCTGTCTCTGTAACGCCACTCCTGTCTCTGTAACGCCACTTCTGTCTCTGTAACGCCACTCCTGTCTCTGTAACGCCACTCCTGTCTCTGTAACGCCACTCCTGTCTCTGTAACGCCACTCCTGTCTCTGTAACGCCACTCCTGTCTCTGTAACGCCACTTCTGTCTCTGTAACGCCACTCCTGTCTCTGTAACGCCACTCCTGTCTCTGTAACGCCACTTCTGTCTGTGTAATGTCCACTCCTGTCTCTGTAACGCCACTCCTGTCTCTGTAACGCCACTCCTGTCTCTGTAACGCCACTCCTGTCTCTGTAACGCCACTTCTGTCTCTGTAACGCCACTCCTGTCTCTGTAACGCCACTTCTGTCTCTGTAACGCCACTCCTGTCTCTGTAACGCCACTTCTGTCTCTGTAACGCCACTTCCCACTCCTGTCTCTGCAACGCCACTTCCCACTCCTGTCTCTGTAACGCCACTTCTGTCTCTGTAACGCCACTCCTGTCTCTGTAACGCCACTTCTGTCTCTGTAACGCCACTCCTGTCTCTGTAACGCCACTTCTGTCTCTGTAACGCCACTCCTGTCTCTGTAACGCCACTCCTGTCTCTGTAACGCCACTTCTGTCTGTGTAATGTCCACTCCTGTCTCTGTAACGCCACTCCTGTCTCTGTAACGCCACTCCTGTCTCTGTAACGCCACTTCTGTCTCTGTAACGCCACTCCTGTCTCTGTAACGCCACTTCTATCTCTGTAACGCCACTCCTGTCTCTGTAACGCCACTTCTGTCTCTGTAACGCCACTCCTGTCTCTGTAACGCCACTCCTGTCTCTGTAACGCCACTCCTGTCTCTGTAACGCCACTTCTGTCTCTGTAATGTCCACTCCTGTCTCTGTAACGCCACTCCTGTCTCTGTAACGCCACTCCTGTTTCTGTAACGCCACTCCTGTCTCTGTAACGCCACTCCTGTCTCTGTAACGCCACTTCTGTCTCTGTAACGCCACTCCTGTCTCTGTAACGCCACTCCTGTCTGTAACGCCACTTCTGTCTCTGTAATGTCCACTCCTGTCTCTGTAACGCCACTCCTGTCTCTGTAACGCCACTCCTGTCTCTGTAACGCCACTCCTGTCTCTGTAACGCCACTTCTGTCTCTGTAACGCCACTCCTGTCTCTGTAACGCCACTCCTGTCTCTGTAATGTCCACTCCTGTCTCTGTAACGCCACTCCTGTCTCTGTAACGCCACTCCTGTCTCTGTAACGCCACTCCTGTCTCTGTAACGCCACTTCTGTCTCTGTAATGTCCACTCCTGTCTCTGTAACGCCACTCCTGTCTCTGTAACGCCACTCCTGTCTCTGTAACGCCACTTCTGTCTCTGTAATGTCCACTCCTGTCTCTGTAACGCCACTCCTGTCTCTGTAACGCCACTCCTGTCTCTGTAACGCCACTCCTGTCTCTGTAACGCCACTCCTGTCTCTGTAACGCCACTTCTGTCTCTGTAATGTCCACTCCTGTCTCTGTAACGCCACTCCTGTCTCTGTAACGCCACTCCTGTCTCTGTAACGCCACTCCTGTCTCTGTAACGCCACTCCTGTCTCTGTAACGCCACTTCTGTCTCTGTAACGCCACTCCTGTCTCTGTAACGCCACTTCTGTCTCTGTAATGTCCACTCCTGTCTCTGTAACGCCACTCCTGTCTCTGTAACGCCACTCCTGTCTCTGTAACGCCACTTCTGTCTCTGTAACGCCACTCCTGTCTCTGTAACGCCACTTCTGTCTCTGTAACGCCACTCCTGTCTCTGTAACGCCACTTCTGTCTCTGTAACGCCACTTCTGTCTCTGTAATGTCCACTCCTGTCTCTGTAACGCCACTCCTGTCTCTGTAACGCCACTTCTGTCTCTGTAACGCCACTCCTGTCTCTGTAATGTCCACTCCTGTCTCTGTAACGCCACTTCTGTCTCTGTAACGCCACTTCTGTCTCTGTAACGCCACTCCTGTCTCTGTCTCTGTAACGCCACTCCTGTCTCTGTAATGTCCACTCCTGTCTCTGTAACGCCACTCCTGTCTCTGTAATGTCCACTCCTGTCTCTGTAACGCCACTTCTGTCTCTGTAACGCCACTCCTGTCTCTGTAACGCCACTCCTGTCTCTGTAACGCCACTTCTGTCTCTGTAACGCCACTCCTGTCTCTGTAACGCCACTTCTGTCTCTGTAACGCCACTCCTGTCTCTGTAACGCCACTCCTGTCTCTGTAACGCCACTCCTGTCTCTGTAACGCCACTTCTGTCTCTGTAACGCCACTTCTGTCTCTGTAATGTCCACTCCTGTCTCTGTAACGCCACTCCTGTCTCTGTAACGCCACTCCTGTCTCTGTAACGCCACTCCTGTCTCTGTAATGTCCACTCCTGTCTCTGTAACGCCAATCCTGTCTCTGTAACGCCACTCCTGTCTCTGTAATGTCCACTCCTGTCTCTGTAACGCCACTCCTGTCTCTGTAACGCCACTCCTGTCTCTGTAACGCCACTCCTGTCTCTGTAACGCCACTCCTGTCTCTGTAACGCCACTTCTGTCTCTGTAATGTCCACTCCTGTCTCTGTAACGCCACTCCTGTCTCTGTAACGCCACTTCTGTCTCTGTAATGTCCACTCCTGTCTCTGTAACGCCACTCCTGTCTCTGTAACGCCACTCCTGTCTCTGTAACGCCACTCCTGTCTCTGTAACGCCACTTCTGTCTCTGTAATGTCCACTCCTGTCTCTGTAACGCCACTCCTGTCTCTGTAACGCCACTCCTGTCTCTGTAACGCCACTCCTGTCTCTGTAACGCCACTTCTGTCTCTGTAATGTCCACTCCTGTCTCTGTAACGCCACTCCTGTCTCTGTAACGCCACTCCTGTCTCTGTAACGCCACTTCTGTCTCTGTAACGCCACTCCTGTCTCTGTAACGCCACTTCTGTCTCTGTAACGCCACTCCTGTCTCTGTAACGCCACTCCTGTCTCTGTAACGCCACTTCTGTCTCTGTAATGTCCACTCCTGTCTCTGTAACGCCACTCCTGTCTCTGTAACGCCACTTCTGTCTCTGTAACGCCACTCCTGTCTCTGTAATGTCCACTCCTGTCTCTGTAACGCCACTTCTGTCTCTGTAACGCCACTTCTGTCTCTGTAACGCCACTCCTGTCTCTGTAACGCCACTTCTGTCTCTGTAACGCCACTCCTGTCTCTGTAATGTCCACTCCTGTCTCTGTAACGCCACTCCTGTCTCTGTAATGTCCACTCCTGTCTCTGTAACGCCACTCCTGTCTCTGTAACGCCACTCCTGTCTCTGTAACGCCACTTCTGTCTCTGTAACGCCACTCCTGTCTCTGTAACGCCACTTCTGTCTCTGTAACGCCACTCCTGTCTCTGTAACGCCACTCCTGTCTCTGTAACGCCACTCCTGTCTCTGTAACGCCACTCCTGTCTCTGTCTCTGTAACGCCACTTCTGTCTCTGTAATGTCCACTCCTGTCTCTGTAACGCCACTCCTGTCTCTGTAACGCCACTTCTGTCTCTGTAACGCCACTCCTGTCTCTGTAATGTCCACTCCTGTCTCTGTAACGCCACTCCTGTCTCTGTAACGCCACTTCTGTCTCTGTAATGTCCACTCCTGTCTCTGTAACGCCACTCCTGTCTCTGTAACGCCACTTCTGTCTCTGTAACGCCACTCCTGTCTCTGTAATGTCCACTCCTGTCTCTGTAACGCCACTCCTGTCTCTGTAATGTCCACTCCTGTCTCTGTAACGCCACTTCTGTCTCTGTAACGCCACTTCTGTCTCTGTAACGCCACTCCTGTCTCTGTAACGCCACTCCTGTCTCTGTAACGCCACTTCTGTCTCTGTAATGTCCACTTCTGTCTCTGTAACGCCACTCCTGTCTCTGTAACGCCACTCCTGTCTCTGTAACGCCACTTCTGTCTCTGTAACGCCACTCCTGTCTCTGTAATGTCCACTCCTGTCTCTGTAACGCCACTCCTGTCTCTGTAATGTCCACTCCTGTCTCTGTAATGTCCACTCCTGTCTCTGTAATGTCCACTTCTGTCTCTGTAATGTCCACTCCTGTCTCTGTAATGTCCACTCCTGTCTCTGTAACGCCACTCCTGTCTCTGTAACGCCACTTCTGTCTCTGTAAGGCCACTCCTGTCTCTGTAACGCCACTCCTGTCTCTGTAACGCCACTTCTGTCTCTGTAACGCCACTCCTGTCTCTGTAACGCCACTCCTGTCTCTGTAATGTCCACTCCTGTCTCTGTAACGCCACTCCTGTCTCTGTAACGCCACTCCTGTCTCTGTAACGCCACTTCTGTCTCTGTAACGCCACTCCTGTCTCTGTAACGCCACTCCTGTCTCTGTAACGCCACTCCTGTCTCTGTAACGCCACTCCTGTCTCTGTAACGCCACTCCTGTCTCTGTAACGCCACTCCTGTCTCTGTAACGCCACTCCTGTCTCTGTAACGCCACTTCTGTCTCTGTAACGCCACTCCTGTCTCTGTAACGCCACTCCTGTCTCTGTAACGCCACTCCTGTCTCTGTAACGCCACTCCTGTCTCTGTAACGCCACTTCTGTCTCTGTAACGCCACTCCTGTCTCTGTAACGCCACTCCTGTCTCTGTAACGCCACTTCTGTCTGTGTAATGTCCACTCCTGTCTCTGTAACGCCACTCCTGTCTCTGTAACGCCACTCCTGTCTCTGTAACGCCACTTCTGTCTCTGTAACGCCACTCCTGTCTCTGTAACGCCACTTCTGTCTCTGTAACGCCACTCCTGTCTCTGTAACGCCACTTCTGTCTCTGTAACGCCACTTCCCACTCCTGTCTCTGTAACGCCACTTCCCACTCCTGTCTCTGTAACGCCACTTCTGTCTCTGTAACGCCACTCCTGTCTCTGTAACGCCACTTCTGTCTCTGTAACGCCACTCCTGTCTCTGTAACGCCACTTCTGTCTCTGTAACGCCACTCCTGTCTCTGTAACGCCACTCCTGTCTCTGTAACGCCACTTCTGTCTGTGTAATGTCCACTCCTGTCTCTGTAACGCCACTCCTGTCTCTGTAACGCCACTCCTGTCTCTGTAACGCCACTTCTGTCTCTGTAACGCCACTCCTGTCTCTGTAACGCCACTTCTGTCTCTGTAACGCCACTCCTGTCTCTGTAACGCCACTTCTGTCTCTGTAACGCCACTCCTGTCTCTGTAACGCCACTCCTGTCTCTGTAACGCCACTCCTGTCTCTGTAACGCCACTTCTGTCTCTGTAATGTCCACTCCTGTCTCTGTAACGCCACTCCTGTCTCTGTAACGCCACTCCTGTTTCTGTAACGCCACTCCTGTCTCTGTAACGCCACTCCTGTCTCTGTAACGCCACTTCTGTCTCTGTAACGCCACTCCTGTCTCTGTAACGCCACTCCTGTCTCTGTAACGCCACTCCTGTCTCTGTAACGCCACTTCTGTCTCTGTAATGTCCACTCCTGTCTCTGTAACGCCACTCCTGTCTCTGTAACGCCACTCCTGTCTCTGTAACGCCACTCCTGTCTCTGTAACGCCACTTCTGTCTCTGTAACGCCACTCCTGTCTCTGTAACGCCACTCCTGTCTCTGTAATGTCCACTCCTGTCTCTGTAACGCCACTCCTGTCTCTGTAACGCCACTCCTGTCTCTGTAACGCCACTCCTGTCTCTGTAACGCCACTTCTGTCTCTGTAATGTCCACTCCTGTCTCTGTAACGCCACTCCTGTCTCTGTAACGCCACTCCTGTCTCTGTAACGCCACTTCTGTCTCTGTAATGTCCACTCCTGTCTCTGTAACGCCACTCCTGTCTCTGTAACGCCACTCCTGTCTCTGTAACGCCACTCCTGTCTCTGTAACGCCACTCCTGTCTCTGTAACGCCACTTCTGTCTCTGTAATGTCCACTCCTGTCTCTGTAACGCCACTCCTGTCTCTGTAACGCCACTCCTGTCTCTGTAACGCCACTCCTGTCTCTGTAACGCCACTCCTGTCTCTGTAACGCCACTTCTGTCTCTGTAACGCCACTCCTGTCTCTGTAACGCCACTTCTGTCTCTGTAATGTCCACTCCTGTCTCTGTAACGCCACTCCTGTCTCTGTAACGCCACTCCTGTCTCTGTAACGCCACTTCTGTCTCTGTAACGCCACTCCTGTCTCTGTAACGCCACTTCTGTCTCTGTAACGCCACTCCTGTCTCTGTAACGCCACTTCTGTCTCTGTAACGCCACTTCTGTCTCTGTAATGTCCACTCCTGTCTCTGTAACGCCACTCCTGTCTCTGTAACGCCACTTCTGTCTCTGTAACGCCACTCCTGTCTCTGTAATGTCCACTCCTGTCTCTGTAACGCCACTTCTGTCTCTGTAACGCCACTTCTGTCTCTGTAACGCCACTCCTGTCTCTGTCTCTGTAACGCCACTCCTGTCTCTGTAATGTCCACTCCTGTCTCTGTAACGCCACTCCTGTCTCTGTAATGTCCACTCCTGTCTCTGTAACGCCACTTCTGTCTCTGTAACGCCACTCCTGTCTCTGTAACGCCACTCCTGTCTCTGTAACGCCACTCCTGTCTCTGTAACGCCACTCCTGTCTCTGTAACGCCACTCCTGTCTCTGTAACGCCACTTCTGTCTCTGTAACGCCACTCCTGTCTCTGTAACGCCACTCCTGTCTCTGTAACGCCACTCCTGTCTCTGTAACGCCACTCCTGTCTCTGTAATGTCCACTCCTGTCTCTGTAACGCCACTCCTGTCTCTGTAACGCCACTCCTGTCTCTGTAATGTCCACTCCTGTCTCTGTAACGCCACTCCTGTCTCTGTAACGCCACTCCTGTCTCTGTAACGCCACTCCTGTCTCTGTAACGCCACTCCTGTCTCTGTAACGCCACTTCTGTCTCTGTAATGTCCACTCCTGTCTCTGTAACGCCACTCCTGTCTCTGTAACGCCACTTCTGTCTCTGTAATGTCCACTCCTGTCTCTGTAACGCCACTCCTGTCTCTGTAACGCCACTCCTGTCTCTGTAACGCCACTCCTGTCTCTGTAACGCCACTTCTGTCTCTGTAATGTCCACTCCTGTCTCTGTAACGCCACTCCTGTCTCTGTAACGCCACTCCTGTCTCTGTAACGCCACTCCTGTCTCTGTAACGCCACTTCTGTCTCTGTAATGTCCACTCCTGTCTCTGTAACGCCACTCCTGTCTCTGTAACGCCACTCCTGTCTCTGTAACGCCACTTCTGTCTCTGTAACGCCACTCCTGTCTCTGTAACGCCACTTCTGTCTCTGTAACGCCACTCCTGTCTCTGTAACGCCACTCCTGTCTCTGTAACGCCACTTCTGTCTCTGTAATGTCCACTCCTGTCTCTGTAACGCCACTCCTGTCTCTGTAACGCCACTTCTGTCTCTGTAACGCCACTCCTGTCTCTGTAATGTCCACTCCTGTCTCTGTAACGCCACTTCTGTCTCTGTAACGCCACTTCTGTCTCTGTAACGCCACTCCTGTCTCTGTAACGCCACTTCTGTCTCTGTAACGCCACTCCTGTCTCTGTAATGTCCACTCCTGTCTCTGTAACGCCACTCCTGTCTCTGTAATGTCCACTCCTGTCTCTGTAACGCCACTCCTGTCTCTGTAACGCCACTCCTGTCTCTGTAACGCCACTTCTGTCTCTGTAACGCCACTCCTGTCTCTGTAACGCCACTTCTGTCTCTGTAACGCCACTCCTGTCTCTGTAACGCCACTCCTGTCTCTGTAACGCCACTCCTGTCTCTGTAACGCCACTCCTGTCTCTGTAACGCCACTTCTGTCTCTGTAACGCCACTTCTGTCTCTGTAATGTCCACTCCTGTCTCTGTAACGCCACTCCTGTCTCTGTAACGCCACTTCTGTCTCTGTAACGCCACTCCTGTCTCTGTAATGTCCACTCCTGTCTCTGTAACGCCACTCCTGTCTCTGTAACGCCACTTCTGTCTCTGTAATGTCCACTCCTGTCTCTGTAACGCCACTCCTGTCTCTGTAACGCCACTTCTGTCTCTGTAATGCCACTACTGTCTCTGTAATGTCCACTCCTGTCTCTGTAACGCCACTCCTGTCTCTGTAATGTCCACTCCTGTCTCTGTAACGCCACTTCTGTCTCTGTAACGCCACTTCTGTCTCTGTAACGCCACTCCTGTCTCTGTAACGCCACTCCTGTCTCTGTAACGCCACTTCTGTCTCTGTAATGTCCACTTCTGTCTCTGTAACGCCACTCCTGTCTCTGTAACGCCACTCCTGTCTCTGTAACGCCACTCCTGTCTCTGTAACGCCACTTCTGTCTCTGTAACGCCACTCCTGTCTCTGTAATGTCCACTCCTGTCTCTGTAACGCCACTCCTGTCTCTGTAATGTCCACTCCTGTCTCTGTAATGTCCACTCCTGTCTCTGTAATGTCCACTTCTGTCTCTGTAATGTCCACTCCTGTCTCTGTAATGTCCACTCCTGTCTCTGTAACGCCACTTCTGTCTCTGTAACGCCACTCCTGTCTCTGTAACGCCACTTCTGTCTCTGTAACGCCACTCCTGTCTCTGTAACGCCACTCCTGTCTCTGTAACGCCACTCCTGTCTCTGTAACGCCACTCCTGTCTCTGTAACGCCACTCCTGTCAAACAGCTTTTCCTTCCAGGCTGTCGGCTGCGTAACTCCCTGCCAGTCCCTCCGACCCCACCGAACTGAACTCCAACAATCCTCAACCCCCTTCGGGATGCTCATTGTTTACGGTTTACATTATTTAAATGACCATAGTTTACATGCCTCTTGCACATCTCTGGCTGTTGACATTCATATGTGTTGCAGTCAACAATCTTATGTTGTCCTTTCTGTCTGCACTTATGTTACTGTTGTTCGTCATTTTAAGGTACTTATCACCTTGCTATTTTGGTGGATTTAAGTGTTGCGCCGCAGTTAATAGCTGTAACAAGTTATATCCACAGGCATCATACAGGGAAGGAAGGCAACAGGGCACATCCGAATCCAACGCTAATGTTCATTTAGTATTTAACTGTTCTTTGATTTAGTTAAAGGTGCTCTAAGCGATGCCGGGAGTCGTAACTTGTTGTTGACATTCGAATTGTTGTCAAACAAAACAGAGGCTAGCTGGACCCTCCCTCCTCCGCATCTCGTCTCCTCCCCCTCCCTTCCCTTCCTACCTGAATGTCGGACTGGAAGCCCTTCTGCCGGCCGAGTTCTCGCCTTCTTTCGAATGCTTTACCGATGTAAATTCGGTACTTCGCACGTTCTTTATCCTTTTCCCTCTTCTTTGTAAGTTGATCATCGGAACGTCGTCTCTTTGGTCGTGTGTCGGCCATTATTTAAACTTCCCTCTTGATCAAGCGGCAACATTCTCATCTGAAAAATTAAGCCTACCCGGAAGTGCGAAAAACTGCAATACATCGAAAATCCGCTAGGGGCCGGTCCCAAAAGGGAGCAAATGTCCATAGACCCCATGTTAAAATGTCCGTTTTCACAGCACAAATTCATGCTTTTACAGGTTGGTCCCATGGACTTTTATTGTATTTTTCGATAGGGTAATAGTGCCTGACAACTGTGAGGGGGGTGAATTTTTTTCTAACTCGTTAGTTTAGATCGTATTTAGATATAAAATGTATGACAAATAAGGGCGTGGTTAACTTTAATTGACAGCTTGATTGACAGCTGATGACGGGCTGCGCCGAGTGGAATTCCTGAAATTTGACGTCTCGGCCATGATCTGACACACACATCATACCACCTCTGGATCCTTTCTGAACATTTGTATTGAAATATCGTACATAAAATGGGTTGCTCTGCTATAAACTGCACTAACAGACACTGTAGGAGTAACGTTACTTCGCTCCATTTTTTTCCGGTAAGTGACTACCACTACTTCCACTACTATTTCACGTAAGTTAGTTAGCACTATTTAGCATCAATGTTTGTGGGCAGTGGCACTGCATTAGTTAGCATTAAATCGCCTCAGATAAGTTAGCGTCCGAGGTACTTTACCTATATAACTGACGTTTGAAACACTGTAAATGCGTCTGCAGCTTGCAATAACGGGTCCATGAACAAAAGACTCTTGGCTGAATAACTTTTGTAACTTTAATAAGAATCAGTATATATTTAATTCATACAGTGAAAACTAAGGTGTTATGCTACAGTAAAACACTGTTCACTTTCAGAAATTGTTGAGATGTTTTCTCTGTGTCACAAAAGGAATGTGAAACACGCATGTAATTTAAAATGGGTTGTAGCAGCTTTGCAGTGACTGTAGTAGCTAGCCGAGTCGATCATAACGGTACAGAGAGCTGCCGCTGCGCGTCCACCGGCCGGCTAAGCCGGATTAGGGTTAGGATTTCCCAAGAATTTCAAACATGGCGCCGCCCATACCCCCCATAAACGGCTTCAAAACCGTTATTCAGAAAGTCTATGGGTGACGTCACAGACGCTTTGTCCATTTTTTTTTTACAGTCTATGCTCTTGATGCTTCTCTCTCCTTCACACACCCCCCTCATGTGCACGCGCACTAACCCCCCAGACCCACCTTCAAAATACTTCTTGCCAGTGATTGGCTGGAACACTGTTTGTTATGTTTCGTGGTGCGGGTAAGCCCAGTTTGTTTTTGTTGCCGTTTGTGGAGCCTGTGGTGTCTACAGAGACCACGTTTCTTTACAGTGTGTTCAGGGGACAGGCAGCTAGCGGATAGTGAGGAGATGTTTGCTGTATGTGACAAAAAATATTTTGGCCTGACATTACTTAGAGCACCTTTAAGAGGTTCGTATCATATATGACTTCTAGTGGTGATAAATGTTATTGCACTGCGTAATGGAACAATTGGAAGCCGGTAAAGTAGAAGAAGAGACTCGCCACCTGTGATAACACTTTGCTCAGAACATTATTGCCAAGACAAAATCAAATCTATCTACTGAGATATCCCTTCATCTTACTGATTTTTGAAGGCAGTGTAGATATGTCCTTTACTGCCTATAATATCCCACAATCCTGTGCAATTGAGCTCAAAAATAAAGATGGTATCTGAAATTTGTAGTTGGTCATCAGTTTGTGAGAAATTGCATTTCTTTTGATGTTGTTGTATGATATCAAGGAAATGCAATTCCTGGCTTATTTTACACATACACTATATTGCCAAAAGGGACGGCTGCCTTTACATGCACATGAACTTTAATGACATCTCATTCTTAATCCGTAGGGTTTAAAATGCAGTTGGTCCATAAATTCTCTTTCTAAAATGAAACCTGAATGACCCGAAGGAACACGAAGCGGTTATTCATCAAATCAGTTCTTTATTGAATTACACCAGTTCACCAGATCAACCACCTTCATGTTTGATAAATGTTCATAAATGACAAAAAAAACAAAAACATATATATGGCAATGAGATTAATAAGGCTTCAGGTAAACGATTGTCACATCAGATCATTGGTAGTGTCATGAACTCTATATTATACGGCACATAAAGCCCTTCTGTGAGCAGAACATCCGCTCGATATCCTCCTCGTGACCAGTCAACGGTTACACCTGCAGTACTGTAGAAAACAGCTGAAGAACTGACAATCGCAGAATAGTGCAAAAGTTAACGAGTGCAAATATTTCACTTCAATTACAGATGACATTTGGTCCCCAAAGCACACATTTCCCAAACGACAAACAGAATCCCCATCGAACGCACCAAACGGCGCCGACTAAAGCAGAAACAGAAGAAACAGACCAAAGCGATGGACTGATAATAAGCTCCTTCCCTCGGTATCGTAGAGTCTGTGGCGGCTCCCGTGACGCTCATGTGCCGTAGCGATCCTGCGGGAACACACAGGGTTAGTCACGTATCCGCACGGGCGAACGGGTTCATCAGGAGCAGAGCTGACCTGTATAGAGGACACCACTCCGCTGGCCATGCCCGACAGCTTTCCCGCCACCGACCGAACGCCACTCTTCAGCTGCATCATGTCCGGCACAGCGGGCATCATGTGACTCAAGCGGGACGAGCCGCCGGACGCTGGGACACAACCACACACACACACAACATCACATCGAGGCAACCGGAGCGCACTGTGCAACACTATAACCCATCATTACGTCGAGGATGTGTTTCTTTAACGGCAGCGGCTGTTTGCAAGACAAAACAGCAGTATTGTATTTGCACTAAGAGTAAATATTGTAAATAAGAGGCAGTGTAAAGGAGGAGAGATATTTGCAATTACCGTAAATAGACACTCCATTCTTTCATTTATTTTTCCCGAATACGAGTCACGGTTTTTAACGATCTTAAACGCTCTACGACATATTCCAACGCAACTCACACAAATGTAACAAACGTCAAACGTTAATTGTGACAGAAAAAAAATTTTGAGAAAATAAAGATGATATAAACTCACAATTTTAAGACAAAAAAAAAAAAAAAGTTACTTTTAGCTGAACATGAATAAAAGCTCAGGCGATATTAGAGATGGATATTAAATATTATTGTGGTAACATTTTAGGTTTAATTTAATTAAAATTATAATATAGATCTTTCAAGTAAAACAACAGGAAAAACTGATTGTATTGTCACACAGAGGAAACCTAAGTGTGTTTATTCAGCAACCGCGATCACAAACGAGATTCATGCTTCGATTTATTGCAGTTCATCACTGAAGGCAATCCCGCAGGTCATCAGAGAAAGGCAACGACAGAGTCATGCGGATTATGATATAACATAAATACTGTAATTTATTTACTTCCAAATTTAAAATCATATAATAGGCCCACACAAAACACAGCATGCATCTAATAAATAATAATCCAAACACTGTATTTGTCTGTTACACAGACATATTTGAAGCTGTACTGTATCGATCATTCAATATAAAAATAATGTTGATTTGGTTAACTACACATAAACGTGCTCTTATGGTCTTCATAACTGTAGCGGCCTCATCTCGTGCGCACCTCAGCTGCTCCTCAACACTTCTACTGTTAACATTCATTCAAGACTTTGGAAATGTGACATTCATCACCCTAACCATTCATAAATACTCTAGTTTGTATAAGAACAACAATATTTCTGAACACTCAAACTCGATGTAAGATGGGGGATACCCTGTGAAGTGCACTTACCAACGCACCTTTATACTTGAGCAGAATATCAAGTTACTCTGATTAATGTTTACAAGATGAATTTAACAGAATAAAGATGTGCATTATTCCATTAAAACACAAGCCGGTTTTGCCTTCATGCTGCGTGTAGAGTACGCAGGTCTACGAGTGGAGACACGCACCTGCTGATTTCTTCTGCTCATCGAACAGGTCCGCGGAGCTGATGGCGGAGCTGCCCGAGTAGTTCTCCAGTCGCGCCCGCACCTCATACTGAAACAGAGACACAGCAGCGTTTAACACCAGAGCTCACCACACGGCATCACACGCTCGTTCGCAGGCGGCACCTCAGAGTAGTCCTGCTTGCCGAAGAACATGTCGGATGAAATGGCCTTGGCGTTGGCGAACTTCCTCTGGGCGTCATCAGAGACACACTGCGGCTCCGTCGTCCTCCTCACCACGGCCCTGTGGGAGGACACAGCAACACTGCGTTCAGCGCACGGCATGCTGGGACGACACGGGACTGTATAAGAGCACGGGAACTGACCTCTCTGTGTCCTGGTCCACGTCAGCCTGCTGGAAGAAGAACGGATCGGAGGACTCCTCGTCCGGGAGCCTACGGGAAGAGGCAGGACACACTCATGAACAAGAGCGCAGACACACACACACACCGCTCTCAGAGACCAGCAGCGAGGCGTCACCTGCAAGAGAAGCGCTTGTCCTCCTCCTCCTCCTCGCGAGCTCTTCTGCTGGACGAGCTCAGAGCCGGAGCCTCTTGCTGGATGATCCGCAGGTCCTCCGTCACCGAGTGAGACAAGCCGCTGGGACACAGGGACACACTGCGGCTTAGCCCCGCCCACAGACAGCTCATTGGCCAACACAGCCCCGCCCACAGACAGCTCATTGGCCAACACAGCCCCGCCCACAGACAGCTCATTGGCCAACACAGCCCCGCCCACAGACAGCTCATTGGCCAACACAGCCCCGCCCACAGACAGCTCATTGGCCAACACAGCCCCGCCCACAGACAGCTCATTGGCCAACACAGCCAGCCGTGAGACACAGACACTGACACACACACTGGTATCTCAGCAGTGACACACATTGACACACACACTGACACACACACCTGCGAGCACCGAAGCCCATGCCGAGGCGCTCCGCCTGCTCCTTCCTCTTGCAGTCCATGCGACTCATCTGCTGCTCGTCCCTCCTCACACTCCTCTGCAGCTCCAGACTGTCAAAAGAGTGGCTCAGGGACGATCCTCTGAGAGAGCACACACACACACACACACACACAATCACCACTGTCAAATACACTTCACAAATTACAATTTTTATTTGTTTTTTTACAAATTACAATTTTTTTTCTTCAATTTACATTTCTGGATTCTGTTGTTTTCGTTCACATTTTTCTGGAGTGTGATTTGAAATTATTTAAATTAATGGTTAGTAATTAAAAAGCATGTCTAGCAACTAACTGAGAACATCAAAACTTTTAAAAATTAAACAATTTATTAAAATAAAAATAAAAACTTAAGGTGCTGTGAAATCCTCGTTTTTCCCAAATTCTAATTATTTTATGTTCAAATTCAAACCCCCAAATTCCATGTTTTCCATTAAAAAAATTCTGGATTCCACTTTAATGGTTTCATTAAAATTAAATAAATCAAAAACATGTTTAAACTATTTAATTCATAAACATTGACCTACTTCCCTATTAGGGATGGGCATGATTAATCGACGATCGATTATTGATCGTTAAGAATTTAGTCGATCATGTTAATTTGTTATCGATTAAACTAATATGGTTGAGTTGCGTAGTGTGAGCCTTGAAGCAATGAACCGCTGGATTGCACCACTGTGAACGGAATAATGTTCCCCGGGCTGGTCATGTTAGCGCGGAGGTACCTGTGCATCCCGGCAACGTCAGTCCCCTCAGAGCGGGTGTTTTCGGCGGCTGGACTGAAGAGTTTGTTTACACTCGACGCGTCCGCACGAGCGCGAATGTGCGCGCGGCAAAAATTACTTCATTGCGTATTGCGGTATTAGGTGTTTCACAGGCGAGCGCATCGAGTATAAACGCCTCGTCTGTTTGCGGAGACTCGCGCTGCAGAGCCAGGTGAAAGTATAACAAGGCTTGACAGTCACCAGGTTGTGGTCGCGTCTGACCCCAGTTCATGTCATCAACATGTTTATCTTTCTCAACAAAAATCAGTAGACTGGTGCAGAAGTTGTATGTGAGTTACTAGTTATTTTTTATGAGGCTTTGTTAAGTAGCCTATTTGTTGTAGGCTAATCTCTCTCACACTCTTTCTCGACTCCGTGCCTTGGATAGTTTTGAGTTACATTTTGAGTAATATTATGTTTTTGGTTAAGTTATTGTTTAACATGATTTTTTTATTATTATTTTGGAACAAACGGTTCATATTAAGAGAGCTTTCAAGTTTACTATTTGTTAAGTTTAATCCAATATGCTTTAACGACCGTGTAAGAGTTTGAATGAAGGACAGTTGTGGAGTGTTTTCGCTGGATGCTGGATATTTTCAGCCATGTTGTTGCCAGACGTGAAAGATTACATGAACCAGTTTGAGATATGAGGTATTTAACTACTAATTTACTCATTGTGTGCTCGGGTTTAGTGTTTATTTGTAATAAACACGAAATCTGCTATTAGTTTCTAATGTAAGAATTGATGGTAACATTGACTAACAATAAAATGTATGGTCCATAATTTAGAGTTATATTAGGTTAGTGCTCTAGTCTAGAGCTGAATTTTGTCTTTAATTTGATTAGTGTATATATATATATATATATATATATATATATATATATATATATATATATATATATTCACACACACACACATACTACACGTACATACATAGTAGGCCTATGCTTATATGCACATACAGAGTGCTGGCTAGTTACTGATTACTGTAATCTGGATAGCATTCAGAGATTCCAAAAATTAAGTACTTGTGAGTAGAGTTTTCTCAGCATTTATTATTAAACACACATTCATTAGGCTATTTGACTTATATCACCCAGTCAGTAATTTAACCATATATTACTGTCTCTGGAAGGCTTTTATCTCATCTCTCAAACACATTAAAATGTACAAATTCACGTAATTTTATTTGTATGCAATGCAGGGATTACCCACTTTTTTTTTTTTTGTCAGCTAAACCTCTTTGTCTTAATATATTTAGTTCAAGATTACCCTTAGATTTTAAGCAAACATGTTAGGTCAACAAAATTAAGTCAATGATAATAATAATAATAGATAAATAAAATTAAGTTAAAGTTACAATATGTAAGATTTTTTTAATAAAATATCCAAAAATCACTTGAACAGTGTGATATATTTCCTGTAGTTGTGTAATTACAAAATCCCAAAAGTTCCCAAAGATTTTTAATTTCAGAGAAATTCCAATTTTAAATAATGGCTCGTCCATGTACACTTGTCGCCTGTCAGTGACGTAATATTCGTGTTATCCCTGTTTTCCGCTCGTACTGCCATAGTAACCTTGGCGACAAACATGGACAACTGTGTTACATCTAGGGCACGCTGTTGTTGTTTCGTTCAAACATTATGGACCATGTCAAGCAGACTTTGGGACAAAAGGAGAACTAAAACGAGGATCAATATCAGCGTGGCGTTTTCGAGATGCCAAGAGCTCCACGTCCACGACTAACTTCGACTCGATGAGATGCCATTCTTGCATGTACTTTATTAGACAGTTGAGCAAATGTACACAAAACTGGTCAATGTTAGCTCAACATGATGAAATATTAGAATATGATCAGTATGTTATTCTAATGTTGATCTAGCTTACTGCTAGTACAGCCAACTAACTAACACATAGAATAACATTATAATTTTCAACACACTCAAATGCAGTTTAGTGGGATGGTGTAACGTTAGACCAAGTGAAACAGCGCTGCGTTCCCTCACAAGTTTAAAGGTTGTATCAGTGATTTCAGGCCCAAAAATAAATAATCACATTCATCTAATCTTTCCTAACGATCTGCTAGCTGCCCGCCCCATAAGCATGCCGTCAAAAAAACGTGTCTCTGTCTCACTCAATTTTGGTTTTGAGTGGTGGTGTACCCATTTGTTTTTGTGTGCAGATCTCAGAGCCTAGGCTGCCTACAGAGACGCGTTTTTTTGACAGCCTGCTTATGGGGCGGGCAGCTAGCGGATCGTTAGGAAAGATTAGATGAATGTCATTTATTTTTGGGCCTGATTTCAGGTTAGAAAACGCGACCCGCGCAGCACTGCCCCGATCACACAGAACGAGCAGTCCGCTACGTTTTTTATGGTGCTAGGCGTTCAAAGCAACTGTAGCTTTCATCACTACAACGGAATTGCCTCTCCAATCATTCGATTGGACAGTGGAAAAAAACGCGATGACGTTGGGTGCTTTTTCTGCTCGAAGTTGATTTTTTTTCAGCAGGTGGTGAAACGCAAGGAGCCTGGGGCCGGGGCACATAAACAGAGCTTTACTACCATACGAAACCAATTGAAAAAAGGCGCCTCTCACTGCAAAAAACACGTTAGGTGTGATCGGGGCCTTATTCCTTTATATCCACGGGATTTGTGTGTGACGCGGATATCTGTCTCTCATTAGCAGTTGCGACCTGCTTCATGTTAAAAACATGTATTCACTCAGAGGCGAAGAAAATTACTATTGTAGCTTTAATGGATTTTTGATGTTGGTTAATGGTCACATGACATGCAGGTACACAAATAATATATTTAATAATTTTTTACTAAGTGTTTTTATTATTCAATTTAATAAAAAATGTTGGGTTGAGACTTTTGGGATAATGGCGCTGGGTTGATTCAACCCAATTTTGGTGGAAAATAGTTCTTAATCTGTAACGCAACGCCGCTGGGTTTGAAACGCGGAAGTGAAAGGGACGACACCAGTGAGAGAAGCCGACATTTTCTCAGCGTCTTCAGGTGAAAGCGAGTGGTTTATGGTAAGTAAAAATAATAAATTAAAGTCCTTATGAATTGTTTTTGCCCACGATTATGTTAAGGTTTCTTGGAATGTGGAAAATGCAAGAAAAGAGCTTTATATGGGAATATTTGTGGTTTTAACAACTTAACTGCCTCTTTTATTGAACTGAAGAGACACTTTTAATAGTTTAAAAGTGTTTAACTATTTTTAAACTATAGTTTAAAAAAAGGTTTTTTTAAGTATAATAGAGGGTTATCAATAGATTTACATTTAATTATTTTTATTAACCCGATTGTTATGAACTTAGTTTCCCTTAAGGAAATGAAACATTTGTAATAAGCAATGTGTAAAAAAAAAGGTAATTATTTTGATGCCGTTGAAGTGATAATTGTTAAAATGAATGTTTTGCATGTAATATTTCAGACTTGTTGCGCTTTGTGGGTTAATTTTGCCCATGCTGGGAGCAATTGAAACTCGACTGCTGTACAAGGATTTTCACAGCTTCTTCAGAACAGAGGAAAAGACGGTTATGGTAAGGAAAGGTTAATCGTTATCAATTGTTTTTTAATTAAGGGTAAAACCATGTTTGTTTTTTTGTAGATGTACATAGCCAGAGACCTAGGATTGCTTCACTCTTTTGTGTTTATTTTTAGAAAATGTTTCTATTGTCTCCTGCCTGTTTACTTTAAATTCTTATTAGTACTGGACAACGATTAATCGCATCCAAAATAAATAATACGTTTGTTTTTACATAATATATGTGTGGGTACTGTGTATAATTATTTTGTATATATAAATACACATCAATGTATATATTTCAGAAATATTTACATGTATACACTGAATATATATTTATACATAATTTATATTGTATATAAATATTTCATATATAAATTACAGCTTTTTTCTTTTATATATATATATATATATATATATATATGCATATGTGTGTATTTAAATATACAAAATAATTATACACAGTTAGTGGTCGACCAGTATTGTTTTTTTGATGGCCGATGCCTATATCTTAGAGAGCAGGATGGACGATATATATATATAATATTTATTTGAATCAATATTTAATAAATTAAAAATAAATTAGAACATTCTTTAAAATAAGCATGCTTATACTTTAGATGGTAACTTCTTGAATCTGCAATCCTATTACATTATTTTTCACAAATAAAGTAATTGTTTAAAAATATGTGAATAAAAAGGAAGTAAACACTGTAATGGCACTCAGTAATCTGGTCATTTTGTGTGCACTGGTAATCATATTTTTTCAAATAAAAACAAGGTAATGCTAATATTACATACATCACACAGTAAAACCAATATGAATATGACACAGTGGGCTACTGGATATAGCACAGAATATTTTAAAATGAAGGATTTAAAGTGTTTCGATCGCGTCTCCTGTGAAGCTGATCTTCTGTTCGCATTCACTCACTTCAGACCGTCACTCGCAGGAACACGTTTATGCCGGCTACAAATGCACACTTCACGATTTCACAGCTGGATTCGATTAAATCTGCAAGGTTTGTGAAATTAAATGTTAATTAGATATTCAGAGATTTGTTTAAATTATGTAAATTGCCATTTGCTGAATGTTGACAGTAAATGAGAAGGTATTTTAGCCTTTTCTGTTACAAATAATATAAAAGCAAACGCTGTACTTTATCGGCCAACCAGAAAAATTAATCGACTAATTTTTAAAAAAAATCCAAATATCGGCTGATATATTGGCCTTGGCGATATATCAGTACACATACATATTATGTAAAGGGTTCCTTGAAAACGTTGAAAGTTTATGAATCTGAAAAAAAAAACAATCAAGGCCCTGGAAAGTTTTGGAAAAAAAACATACATACATACAGTTCCTTGAAAGTGAATGAATTAATTTTGTGCAAGAAGTTTTCTGGGGAAAAAAAATCCATATTATTCCCTCCGTTAAGATGAAAGTGTATTTCGCCAACACTTCGTGGGCTTTGCATACTACCTTGCTTGATTTACGTTAGTTACGCACATTTACGAGTTACATTAAGTGTTTCCCACGTGAGGTACTTTGTGTTGTACGTTGCCATGACGTTCACGAAACTACTAAGATGGTTCCCTTAACGTTTGTTGTTGAAGACAACAAATGTGTCCCCACATTAAAGGCCCTTGCACACTGAGTCCGAAATTCGCGTCCAAAATTTTTGCACGTTAAAAAATAAATACCTCACGATGACCTTGTGTTATGTCAATCGTTTTTCGATTTTCTGCGTTTTTCGCATCTGTAGCAAGCAGTTTGAATGGTGTTGTGACAATTCAGAGCCACCGAATCACGAATACGAAAAAACGCACACAAAAATTTCAGACTCAGTGTGCAAGGGCCTTAAGTCCTTGAATTTGAGGGTATTGAACCTGGAAAGTCCTTGAAAGGTTCTTGAATTTGAAGTTAACCAAGGTGTGGGAACCCTGTATGTAAACACAAACTTTTATTTTGGATACGATCGATCACGATTAATCGTTGCCCAGCACTAACTTGTATGCAACAGTATGTCTTCTTTTTCACATTATATTTATATTTAAATCATTGATGTCCGTGTTATTCATTGCAGAACTCAAACCGACTTTGGAGAGGAGTCATCTTTCTTGGTCTTCCATTTCCTAAAGGATCACAAAAATAATTTACTCGCCCTCATGTCGTTCCAAACACACAAGACTTTTGTCCACGTTCAGGGCACACATGAAGATATTTTTTATATTATCATATTTTTTTGTTGATTTTCAAGCTTCAAAAATATAAGGTTATTGTAGAAATTGAACTTACTTAAACTGGACTATGACACTATTTTCTTCTACATCTGCTGTACAGCCGAAACAAACTTTGTTGCATTATTTTCCTGTTATCATTGTAAAGCAGCTTTGAAAATATCTGTAGTGTAAAAAGCACTATATATAAATAAAGGTGACTTGACTAGAAGTAATCCATACCAATATTTACATAAATAAAATCCTAAATTATATCTGTTCATATCAGAGTCAAGTCAAATCTTTATTTATAAAGCACTTTCTACAATACTGATTGTTTCAAAGCTGCTTTACAGTGATAACAGGAAATTAGTGCAACAAAGCTTCTGGATTTATAGTAATAAGTTGGGTGAACTTAAATTTGATTTACTTGTTACCTTTGTGTGCTTGAATAAGTTGGGACAATATTTAATACAATTAAAGTTAAAACCAATAAATCCTTTTATAGTGTTGTGTTTTTGTCACAAGTTCATTTTTATAGCACATTTCATACACAAAGTGCTTTACATAGAAAAGGAATTATAATAATTATAAAATAATCACAACATATGCATAAGTAATACGCATATATATAATAACCAGCTTGCATCCAAGAACCTGCTGTCCCAAACTCATGTCTGAGTGCGTGCGTAAACTCACTTTCCAATTCTCTCAACTCTTCCAATTAGGGCTGCTCGATTATGGACAAAATCATAATCACGATTATTTCGATCAGTATTAAAATCGCGATTATTTCACACGACTTTGGGAACGTGTTGCATTTATTAAAAAGACACCTTTCAACAATTCTTAAACATTTGAAATTTGAACATTCGTTGTACTTTAACTATTAAAATAAATAATATAACAGATAATACTTTCAATAAGTATTTTAATAATTCCCGCAGGTCTACCACTTATCACTTTAGCATGTAGATTGTATGAGTAGCCTAAATTAATCCACACAGATTATCAAATCAAATCAATCATTTTAAAACTTTCTTCAAGATACAATTTCACAAACCGCGTGAGTGTTCAGCGTCTTCTCTCTTGCTGTCTCTCAAAATGGGTTGGACAAGGCAAGCGTTGAAACTACATTCTGGCGTTTAGGAGTAGGGGTGTGCAAAAAAATCGATTCACATCTGAATCGCGAATCAAGCTTTACCGATTCATAGAATTCCAAAAATCTCTCTGTTTGAGAACGCCAACTCGCAGCTGCAGGTTCCGTTGCTTTAGACTAGAGCACCGCAGCGCATACTGTATATCTTCGAGTTTAGCCGAATGTCCAGTTTAACTGCTAAGTTGATCATCTTGTAATAAAGATCTCATCGAGGAAAAACACGCTCTATTTTTGTATTTTCATTGCATTTTTAATTTGTAAAAAGTTAAATAAATAAATAATTTTAATATATAAAAAATATTAATGATTAATCGATAGTCGATCGTTAATTCTCCCGACGATCGACTAAAGAAAATTTAATCGAATGCCCATCCCTATTCCCTATGAAAGGTTTTATTTATTTTTTTAGAAGTTCTGCAGAGTGTATTTAAACAGTTCCTGGATTTCTAACCGAACACAAACTCTTTGGAGGCGTAATGAAGTGAAAAGCCTGTTGTCCTGTGTGTGTGTGAGACGCTCACGTCAGGTGTGGAGGCTCGCTGTCGCTGCTCTTCATCTCCTCCTGGAGTCGGTCCACGGCCTGCGCTCGTCTCTGCTGCGTGCTGAAGCTCTGGCTGCTGACCTTCTGTGCGCCCAGACCGGCCTTCCTGCCGCCCACCTGACACACACAAGAACTTATGTCACGCCACGACATCACTTCCTGCTCTACGTCTCTATGCGGTGAGTAAAGGATCGTGTCTGTGAGAAACTCACTGTTTTCCTGCCGGAGGTGGCGGTGGGTTTCTTCTTGATCAGAGAGGGCAGCTCTGTAAGAGAGGGTTATGAGTTATGGACATGATGATGATTTCAGCGGTACGTGTCTGTCTGAGGGGGGAGAGCGTCACCTGATGAAGATGATGAAGGAGATGTGCTGAGCTGCTCCACACTGGGACCCTCCTCGCCGGCACCTGCACCCATCAAACACCAACAGCGTCCAGACACACCACACAACACAACATATACCGTCTCTGAAACACCAGCACACACCATCATCATCATCATACCGTTATTATTCCTGTCCTGGACAGAGTCCTGCTGTTGGCTAGTGTTCAGCTGGTGTCCCTCCTTGAGCATGGGCAGCTGAACACACACACACACACCACACACACACATTAAGAGATCCATGAGAGCATCATCACACATTCATACAGAAACATCCAGTTCACTGCGGAAGAGTTCTGGGTGGCTGATAGGGTGTTCTGGGTGTTGCTAGCGTGTTCTAAGAGATTGATAGGGTGTTGCTAAGAAGTTGCTAGTTCTCACAAATTGTTATTATGGAGTTTTTAACATTTTCTTAGCATGTTTTTTCACATCGCTAGACCATGCTAACATGATTTGGCATGATGCTAGCACATTTAGATTTGTTTTTTATCATGTAGTTAGTATTTTAGCATCTTTTAGCACTTAGCTAATTGCTTTTAGCATGTTACTATTCACTGTTAGCATGTGTTGCATGTTAGAAGTCCTGTTTGCTAGCATTAGTCAAAAGATCCAACCCCCGTGTCTCTGTGATGTTCTGATGCAGTGATATAGGTCTTGCTAAATGGTTGCTAGGGTACACTGTTTGGTTGCTAGGAAGTGGCTTGGCAGCTGCCAGTGATAATGATACTCCAAAAGCTGCATGTCAGTATGAATGATACAAACCAACCGCAATCCCTCTTTGACATTCAGATGTGAAGATATCGCTCTTTGATTTTGGGTTGCTAGGGTGCTCAACAATGGTTGCTAGGGCGTTGCTAGGAAGTGTTGAAGGTGATTGGCTGCCCCCGAGTCAAACGAGACCACCCTACATGTTTATATGAAACTTCTATCCAAAGACATCCCTTTGATCTCTTTGAATAGAAGTGCATGGGATCAGTTTCAAAGGTGCTCGACAACGGTTGCTAGGGCGAGGCTTGATAGACTGATTGATCATCATCATCATCAGCTGACCTGAATGTGCTGCGTGAAGAAGTCCTCGTGTCTGTCGCCAGGAGACGAGGGCGAGAGCGGAGCCTGACTGTCCAGCCACAGCTATAAAGGGACACAGAGAGAGACGTGAGCTTCATCACACCGATCAGCATAATGGCGATCAGCTGATCAGTGATGTCATCACCTCGGTGCCGTGTTGGCGCGTGGCCTGCGTGGCCAGACTCTTGATGCGTTCGCGGTACAGCAGCGCCGCCCTGCTGCTGTATTTGATGTTGGCGGCGCTGGCGCTGCAGCCGTGCTGACTGAAGAACGCGCTCTGTGGAGAACACACGCGAGTCAGTCACATGACTTCATCATCATCATCATCATCTTCTTCATCACTCACCGCGCTGGCGTTGCCGCCGACCTGCATGCAGCGCAGCTGGAACCAGGACCAGTTGGAGTCCAGCTCCGTCGACCTGCAGAGACACAGAGCGATCAGTGCCGTGATCATGTGACCTACACCTGCTCCCACAGCGCCCTCTAGTGCTCGGACAACCACTCTACTCAGGGTGTGTAGCAGAACGTCATGGGGGAGGGAAAACAAGTGGAGGAAAACAGGGAATAAGGAAAAAAAAATGTCTCGTTGCGTCAGAATCTGTATGCTCTGCAAAGTCGGTATTCATTTTTACAGAAATCCGCCGTCAAAGACGCTCTTTAAAGCTAAACGCAGACGTTTATGGTTTATTAAAAATGTATTTAAAGTTTATTAAAGGGACAGACTGGACTGATGAAACCAACGGCAATTATTAGCCATGGAATGTAAACAATAAATCTGCATAATACTATTCACATGCAGTTCATATCCACCTTATTCTGCGCCCGTTCTATTTCCCATGATTCATAGCGGGTTCAACTGACTAAACGGTTTTCTACTTCCGTTTCAAGTGTTTGTCTACATAGAATGCTGGCACTCTAGTCGAGACATTAGAAAAATATCAGTCTACACGTGCGTTTTATATTTAATATGAGTGAAATGCACATGTGACATAACACAACAAATCTTTAACTTTTAGGTGGCAAAATATTTTTTAGTAATTCTATGAATTACACTGCGCAAAACAAAAGTAAAAGCCTGCTAGCCGGATGAAGAAGGGTCGGCCTCCACAGAACCAGATGAAATATGTGTGGATAACAAATATTCTTTTTTTTTTTTTTTTTGTGTTCGCATTTATGAGAAAAACAAAACAATGTTGCACTCTGAAATCGACTTTAAAACTTTCACAGAGATCTCTAAGAGAAAGCACAAAGCCTTTCTTTAAAGTGAATTTCGTTTTTTATTAATTGTATCTTAATTTTAATCAATGTTTCGTCAACCAATTGCCTGGCTGGTTTTAATAAATAAGAAGTAAATATAGTAGAAAATGGATCATCATGACACGGAGGCGCCGGCGCGCAAACTGGACTTTGGTCTCATAAATGAACAGAAACTCAGCGTATAATGTAGCCTACTTGATTGCCTCACAGGCCAGATAAATATATAGACTATGCATTTTTGAAAGCAGAGGTAGACATGAGTCAAAGTGCTAACCAGCCTACGCTTATTGCTTGGGTTATTCTGCTGCAGTCGGGGTGATAGAGACTGTCGGATGTTCATGAGATCGTGCAGTCATGCATCAGCTATCTCAGCTATCCTTTGGAAGTTATGAAGAAAAGAAAAAAGTTCATTTTGTTTTTATCTGTGATTTAATAAAAAATAACGTGATCAAATCACATTTGATGAATGTTTTTTCGATTTAGTTTACCGATGTGGGGATGACACAATCTGAAATGGCAAAATCATATAGACCAGATTCGAACCGGAAGTTGGCAACCGGAGTCGTCGTCATGGCAGCGCGCATTGTTTAGAGCAGAATAAGGTGGATAGAGCATAATGTATTAGTCATACATATTTAAACTTATCATATAACTTTTATTTTTTGACAGTTCTGAATTTTTTCTAGCAATTGCGCGTTTATGTCGCACAAGAGCAAGAAAAAAAAGTCAGAATTGTGTGATATAAACTTGCACTCGGCTTTTTGTTTTTATATTCCGTGGAGGAAACGAGCTTCTGTTTCTACTTCAGAACCGTCACTTCCTGTCTCCAGCTAGGCCCCGCCCACTAGACACGTCATCGCTGTTTACAAACAGCCAAGCGGTGTCGCTGCTGAACACTAGACTCACTCCTATCTTTTTCTGTTGTATTTGTCCCGTGTGAGCTTCCACTGGTGTATATGAGTGAGTGAGTGAGTGTGTGTGTGTGTGTGTGAGAGAGAGTACCTGATGAAGGACAGGTGAACCCCCAGAGAGCGGTGTGTCCCGGAACAGTCGATGCACAGAAACACACCGTATGTGATGCTCGCCCAGCTGGGGTTCTTCAGCGAGCAGTCGAAGCACATCTGCACGCACACACACACACACACTGCTTACAACAGCCAATACGTCTGTGACACTTTAAATTATGTTATAATGCTTTAAATTAATTTTGATTAGCATACAGAAAACTTTTAACACACATTCAACTAATATTTTGAAGTTTTTCCACTTTTTGTTTTGTTGTGTACAAATTATTTTTCATGAAAACACGTTTAAACGTTCGCAAGAAGACCAGAACGCCACGTCTGCATCTGTACACTTGTTTCCATGAGTAAATCTGGTTTAATAAGCACCATGACGCGAGCGAAACACGAACTTCATCTGCCATATGTTCGATATAAACATGTGACGTGTCACAGAAGTGTTCAGTTTGTTTGGTCGGGCCAGGGCCTCGTCCTCAGGAGCCACACTCACCTTGTTGGTGGGAACGGAGCGCAGTCGCTTGAGGACCGTGGTGATGTCGTGTTTACTGGGGTCCGTCATGTTTACAGCTCTGCGTCAAACACCGAGTGAAGAAACACTCCGCGAACATCCGCGCTTCACTTCCGCATGCGCCACTGACGTCACGCGCCGCGCCGTGCGCTGATTGGCCGAAAACACACGTGTGCTCAACTCATGCAAAACAGTCGAAATTTAAATAAATGGCAAATAAAAATGACTATAATGACTGGTTAGCAAACCAGAAAAAATTAATAAATTAATTGAAAATAATACAAAATATAAACATAATTTAGTTTATTACTTGCCTATAATAACAGTTTAATAGAAATAATTTTAAATTAGAAATAATTTTTAATAATATATATTAATGTATCATAAAACAATAATGTCCTTCATTACGAATAATTACTTAACTAAATGATAATTACTCTTTGGTTAAAATGAAAATACATAAAAGGTTTTAAAATAAAACAAAGAAAATAATTAACTTCACTAATAGTAATGCTAATGCTAACTCAAGAAAGCAGAAAGCAACTGTGAGACTTGATGGCCAGAACAAACTCAGACTGACAGTGTTTCTGCTCAGGACACGGAGTGTGTGTGTGTGTGTGTGTGTGTGTGTGTGTGTGTGTGTGTGAGAGAGAGAGTGCAAACAGCAGTAAGTATATATATATATATATATATTTCCTCCATTTTAATTGTAAATATACATAGACAAATATTATAATGATTAAATTTAAGGGGAAAAAAAGACTCAACAAAATGGAAATTCAATTCATTTATTGCCAGTTTGACAAAATACAAAAGTAAATAAACTCCAACTGTGTAACTGAGTTCTGCCATGTGACGTCACCAAGCTCATGTGACGCGTACAGCAATGCTAAAAACTCAATCGGTCCGATTCATTTCTGCACATATGCGAAGAACATGGCAGCACACACACACACACACTCAGCGAACAGCATCCGTATACGAAAGCTGTGATAATGACACCTGAGAGGCGGAAGGCTTTGGCGTCGACTCTTATTTACACACAACGCTAAAACATTCATCTCATGTCAACATTCACAATACATTCTCAGAGTGATGACAGCATCTGTGCACTGAAACGCAGGAGAACTCTCACACACACACACACACTACAGCATAATCATGTTCAGGAGTGTGTGTCTACTACAGCATGTGGTCCAGTGCACATGTCCAGCTCCAGATGAAGACCGGACTCATAACCATGAAAGTAAAAGCACACAGCGCAGTCTCAGTGGCCTGGGGGGTCAGAGGTCAGGGGTCAGACGGATCAGTGTGATTATGTTCCTAAAAGCAAACAGCATCAGTAAAACTCTTTAAAATCAGCAGGTCACAGTCAGATCACTGTGAGCTAGCGTCTACGCTCGGGATATGATGTGTGAGGCACTGTGATGATGTTTCCCCTCAAGCTGCAGTGTGTGAGTGTGAGAGGCGGCTGGTCTGCACACACACACACACACTCCAGTCTCACTGCAGGTCCTCTGCGTAGTTGGCAGGATAGAGTCCGACGGTGCCGTCGCTCAGACGTCCTCTACACCAGCCCTGCTCGTCCTCCTCCCCGATCTTAGTGAACTCCTCTCCTGCACACACACACACACACATTACTACATGTAGGATCAGGAATGGAGGAGAACACTGTGATTGGTCCTTTCTCCTCTTCAAGCCAGCTAGCGTCACGTGGTGTTCCCGCTCATCTGTGGTGGCTCGAGCACGAGGGCTAGCGCTAGCACCCCGCCGTGTGTTATGGACTTCCTCTGGAAGTGGAACGGCTCAAACCATCACACACCAGCAGAAACACTGCCATGATCAACTGGTTATAGAAGATCAGCAGCATTCACCATAGTAACACGAACCGTAACCATGGTATTGTGGCAGAAATAGTCTAAAATAGTCTTTACATTTTATTTTTAAGATTTGTGTTGATCCCTCAAAGATTGTCTCCATTAATAAAACTAAAAGTTTCAAGATATAAAAAAGATGAATCCCCATTGTAACCATTAGATGAACCACTTATGAGCTTATTAGCTATTTTTACTAATTTTAAGTTTTTTGCATGAATATGAAGACACATGAATGATAATAATTAGAGTCAATAAGCTCAGTGCTTTATTGTCACTCAGTGGCGCTGGTGCTGCTGTCCTCAAGTGTTAGTCTGACTTAAAATAACATTGTCATTTCTGTACGTTAAAGGTTGTATCAGTCAGGCGAAACATAAGAACAGAAACACAGGCTCATCCGGGTCACAGCGATATACACTCGCTAGAAACGCTTTCTCTTCGTGGAAGTTTTGCGTTTGGTCAGCTAATAAAATATTCAAACTCAGTCGAATCAATATTTTGTGTACAGTTATTTAATTATGCCATCCAGTATCGTGGACTCGCTGTCTCGTGTTTTTAATAAAAACACAGATGCTGCCATTGTGTGACTATTGTTTTGTTCACTGTTGGATTATAAAACGATTTTAAAATGGTTTAATCTAAAATCAATATCTTATCCCCATAATTATTTATGTGGCGAAATGCTGTGTAATAAGTGATATGAACGACTGTACACCGTATCTCTTAAATGTCCATTTAGTTTGAACTTTGAACACTCACACACGCTCTGAATCTGAGCTCGTCCTGCCCCTGATCCTCGTACTCATACAGCGCACGCACACACACACTCACTGACTCTCACACACACTCACTCACTCTCACACCTGCTCTGAAGCGGAGCTCGTCCTGCCCCTCATACTCGTACAGCGCACGCACACACACACTCACTGACTCTCACACACACTCACTCACTCTCACACCTGCTCTGAAGCGGAGCTCGTCCTGCCCCTCATACTCGTACAGCGCACGCACACACACACTCACTGACTCTCACACACACTCACTCACTCTCACACCTGCTCTGAAGCGGAGCTCGTCCTGCCCCTCATACTCGTACAGCGCACGCACACACACACTCACTGACTCTCACACACACTCACTCACTCTCACACCTGCTCTGAAGCGGAGCTCGTCCTGCCCCTCATACTCGTACAGCGCACGCACACACACACTCACTGACTCTCACACACACTCACTCACTCTCACACCTGCTCTGAAGCGGAGCTCGTCCTGCCCCTCATACTCGTACAGCGCACGCACACACACACTCACTGACTCTCACACACACTCACTCACTCTCACACCTGCTCTGAAGCGGAGCTCGTCCTGCCCCTCATACTCGTACAGCGCACGCACACACACACTCACTGACTCTCACACACACTCACTCACTCTCACACCTGCTCTGAAGCGGAGCTCGTCCTGCCCCTCATACTCGTACAGCGCACGCACACACACACACTCACTCACTCACTCACTCACTCACTCACTCACTCACTCACTCACTCACTCACTCACTCACTCACTCACTCACTCACTCACTCACTCACTCACTCACTCACTCACACACACACACACACACCTGCTCTGAAGCTGAGCTCGTCCTGCTCCTGGCCCTCGTACTCGTACAGCGCGCGCACACACACCGACACCGCTGGGGAAGAAGGCTCGTCCTCGAACGGGTTCCCGTTAGCGTTAGCATTAGCGGAGGCGAAGGGATTTCCTGCTTCCTCATCCGAGCCGTCGGCCACCGGCGTCTTCTCCACCACACTAGCTCTGAGGGGAAACACACAAACGTCAAACACACGCGACACGGAGCGGGAAGAGTGAGAGGAGAGGACACACATGACGTGAGAGTGTGTGTGAGAGTAAGTGTGCTGGTGTTTTCAGTGAAGCTTCACCACGACTGCAGGCATGCAGACACACACACACACACAGCAGGTACGAGCACAAGCAGAGGCCGGAGGAGGAGAGAGAAACACAGAAGCACAGAGACAGGAGGAGAGGAGAAGAGATCATCTGTGTGTCACCAACGTTTGCTCGACCATCATCACTTCCTGTGGTGTGACAGTGATCTCAGGCCGCCGCTGCTCCACCGGCTCTTCCTCATCCTCGCCATCCTCGTCCTCCTCGAACGGGTTCAGGCACACGGGCTCTGAGCTACTGGCTACAGTCACGCTAACAACACAGAGACAGCGTTACACACACACACACACACACACTCACAGACTGTGTGCTCAGCTAGTGCTAACAGACGCTCACAGCCTCAAGCAAGATCTGTATCACACAACACACTGACAGAACCGGTTTGACATTTACATATTTACACACACACTCAATGATGGCTGGATTACGACTGCACTCTGACATTTGATAATTCAGAATTACTAGATTAAAAATCTAAATTATGTGACAATTAGTATCTTGTGTTTTTAAATTTCTCATAATTATGACAGTATTGCATATGACACGTTTTTAATTTGTATAATTTTTAATGTTTAAGTGATAATTGTGATTTCCCAAGTCAGAGATGAGCTTGTGTATACTTTATATACACATGTGTAAACAACTGACCGTTGACGACAGTGACTTCCAGCGACAGTGACCGTTGACAGTTAACGTTGCACAACATCAGTATCACACGTGCACACGGAATGCACTTGTAGGAAGCAAGTCTGAGCGGCGCGTATTTTTTCCGGCTTGCATGTTAATCAATGAGTGGATTCACACCAGGAGCAGCGCGTGAGCGTCAAGCAGGAGCGTCGCGTGAGCAGCAGTGAAGCGGTTTCAGCGTGTCTATCTGTGCTGCGCTGCACACGCTCAATTAAAGTGAAAGCACACTTTTGATGGACAAAAATAAAAAAATAGGATTTAAAAAGTGCCCAAAATGCACAGAATTTGCATGTCGTGTGTTTTAACAAGAACTGGAGTAGGCCATGTCAGAAAAGAAAATGAAGACTCTTTATAGAAAATATTTATAGAAAATGTACCCATTTAAACTTGTTTTTATTACTGAGTTTGAGTAAAAGTATATGGTGTTTTAAAAAAATATATATATAGAAAATAAACATTTGTGTTATTGAAAATAAAAAACTGGTTAGAAAAAATCAAATCGGAATCGGCTAAAATCGGTATCGGCAGGTCAAACTCAATGAAAATCGGAATCGGCCTAGAAAATTGTAATCGGTGCATCTCTAGTACAGAGACTAGCGACACACTCACTACCGGTGTGAACGGGGCTTCACTTCTACTGGGAAAGGAAATGGACAAGAGACAAATCTCTCGGGTCATCATCCATGTGCTCGACACTGGTCTAGTGTTCGTCTCACACACACACACACAGGTTTGGTCTCTCTCACCTGCTGCTGGTTTTGGAGGCCGTGGTCTTGAGGTCACACACACACACACACACACACAGGTTTGGTCTCTCTCACCTGCTGCTGCTGCTGCTGCTGGTTTTGGAGGCCGTGGTCTTGAGGTCACACACACACACACACACACACACACACACAGGTTTGGTCTCTCTCACCTGCTGCTGCTGCTGCTGCTGGTTTTGGAGGCTGTGGTCTCAGTGGTGTGACTGATTCCTGTCAGAGTGACTCCATCAGTGGGTTTCCTCTTAGTTTCCCGTCGACTGAGCGTCCGGTTCAAGTCCATTGACAACTCCTACAACACACACACACACACACACACACACACATACGCACGCACACACACACACGTCCGTGTCACAGAAGTCGTCCGTACTAAATATCTAATATAAATTATTAAATCACATATTTTAGACTTTTTCCTCATAATTATGACTTAGTTTCTCTTAATGATTTTCATCTAGTTTCAACTATGAAATTTGTTTAACAACTACATTGCTTGGCGGAGGAATACATGTGTTATAACGTTATATTTTTTTGTTGCTGGTGTTAATTTTATGAACAAAATAAATATGAAAATGAATATTTTTATGGAGTAACCGTTTCATAAAAGCAATAAGCCCCTTGAAGCCGTGTTTTACAGTGGATTTAGAACAGCTGAGGGGTTTACTCCGCGTCGAGTCTAACAACTAAACTCACTGTATCACGGATGCAAGGGGCTTATTGCTTTAATCTCATATTTAAGACTTTTTTCTCATAATTATGATTTAATATCTCATTAAAAAAAAAACTCAAGTTTCTCACTTGAGTTTTTTTAATTATGATTTAGTTTCTTATGATTTGGTCTTTTTATCTCTTGATTTTGACTTAGTATCTCCAGATTTTGTATTAATACCTCATGATTTTGACATTTCATCTCATAATCATTAGTGGTGGGGGAAAAAATCAATACAGTATAGTATCGCGATATTTTCTGTGGCAATACTGTATCGATACACGGGCGCCAAGTATCGATCTTTTATTATTTAAATGCAGTGTTGTGCCTGAACGCGTTCATTGAACGATATATAGTTCATGAACTCGTTCATATTTTAGGCGAACGTGAACTGAACGCACTGTATTACTGCCTGATGAACGTTACTGTGAACAACATTCTGGTGTCTGTGAACGCACGCACGCTCTCTCAGTTTAACTTCGTTCAATTGGGTGCCATACTTCTATAGAGAGCCTTCCAGGCAAAACCCGGCTAAAACACACCGTAAACAGGCCTTAACATGTAGCGAAAAAACACCCAATCAGGACTTGAGGCACACGGTATACACTATCTGTATGGTATTGTATACCATAGACAGTTTAACAGGGCGCGCGCAGCTCTTAAAGGGGCCTCACCTTATATCCACTCGTTACAGTATGATCATTTTAAACGATAAAATAAAATGTATGTGACATGAACAAACAGATGTTGACAAAGTTTTCCTTTGCGGACATAATTTGAAGTTGGAAAAATTTAATAAATTGCAATATATTGCAGAATATCGCAATATGTTTAAAATCGCAATAATATCGTATCGTGACCTAAGTATCGGGATAATATCGTATCGTGGTGCCTCTGGTGATTCCCACCCCTAATAATCATGACTTTGAATTTCCTGATCGGCACTGAAACTCTTTCCCTCCTCATGTGTGCTTGTGTTTTCAGTGTGAATATCGTGTAATATTTCAGCCTGTTCCTCAGGTACGGTGTCGCATGCCTTCAGGAGACTACGGCATCACATGATCTGTCATATGAACTGCTGTTATGACACTGTGTCCATTGGTGGCGTCCAATGGCCCTGTTCTCTTTCAGTTTCATGAATGTCTTGCGTTGTCATCCGCAGAAGACGGGTTTGGAGGTGCCTGTGTGTGTGTGTGTGTGTGTGTGTGTGTGTGTGTGTTAGGGGTGCTCCCATCAGGATTTTTGGGGCCGATCACCGATCCCCGATTATTTGAAGCTGTATCACCCGATACCGATCACCGATTACAGGGTCTATTTGAAGACTTCTATTTATCATGTAGCATTACTTATTGAACTATATTTAACAACAATGGAAATTAAGTATTACATTTAAGAGAAGACAATGTATCATGAATTGACACCTGTGTATTTATTTGCAAGTGTGGTGGCAATTTTATGATATTCATTGATCTTTAGAAAAGTCAGATGATTCAAAGAATGTCACATGTGTGTCTCTCACTTGTAGTGAGAGAAGATTCTGTTTATGTACCTGGGGAGGCAGAAGGGGGAGACACTCCAGAGAACAGACGAACAAGGACCTCTGACCTAGATGTCAGAAGGCCATTTGGTGCAGGGGGGCTTAGTGGGCCAACTAGTGACGTCTATGGAAAACTACTGGGAGGAAGGCTCTGGGGGGAAGAAGGCCTTGAAACTAAGATAAAAGCTAGTTCAGTCTGTCTGGGGGTGTGTCACTCTTCTGCACAGGGTAACAACTGTGTATTAGACTGCTCCTATTCTTGCAAGAATAAATACTTCTATTTCTATAATTTGACAATGAGTGTCTCTTACGCAGTGATGTTTGTTTAATGAATTTTCGCCACAACACAAGCAACACGTCCACCGTATTAACTTAGCAGCTTGGTTATTGGGAGCAGCTTAGGGCTTGACATACAACTTTCCTGTAGAATATAAAATAAAATAAATAAAAGACAGAACATCTGAGTTTTTAAATTTAGCTTTAGACTTAAACTAAAAAGGCTATAGCCAAAATAATGTTTTGCCATCAGCCATCAGTTTTTCTAATAGACTTAAAGGATCACAGGTAGTGAAGTGCACAGCAACAAAAAATACAAATAACTAACAACTTCCATATAGGCTATCTATAACTTTGCTTTTTTCTGGGATGCTTAGTCAGATTTTGTGGGCATTTAGAGAGGAAGAGAGAGGTAGATGAAGAGAGAGGGGGATAGAGATTATTAGATTAATTTCTCTCAATTTCTTGGTAATTTTTTTTTTTTTTTTTGCAAGAACCCTTGAAAAATTATTTTAAACAGATTAAGAAAGCCACACAAAATTAAACAAAAAAAATTTAAGATAACTTCACAAAAATCTTCAATAACACAACAGGTCTCAACATCTTGTCAGCTTACAAAAGAAACCCTAACCTTAGGGATATGTTAGTTAGGAGCCGCCTCCCCTCAAGAAAATCAAAACAATTGTTACACAGACCCAAATTATCCGGACCCAAACTAGTCAAACAAAAAGGGAAACAAAGAGCGTATACAACACCCAACATACCTCTTAACCACACCAATTGCGTGTACGTAATTACCTGCAATAAATGCAAGGGACAGTATGTAGGACAAACCAAGAACTCTATTAGGAGCAGGTTACATCAACATAAGTACAATATCCTTACTTCCCCAAGGAACTCTAGGAACGTAACTCTAATCAAACACTTCCAGAGACATGGTATTCAAAATATCTGAATCCAAGGCCTAGAACATAATCCCAATTGGACGGAAGAAGAAAGAAGGAAACCGGAATGGCAATGGATCAAAAAACTGGACACCAAATTCCCTGAGGGACTAAATGAAAGATCGGAAAGTAGGAACTTGGAAAACAAAAACAAAAAAAACACATTAATTAATATTTTAAAATACAATCTCCTCATTGGAGGGTTATGTCTAAACCAGGTCTAGAATAACTACAAAATTAACTTGTTGGGAGTGTGTGCACGCAAATACTGAACCCACTCTATTTCTCATTACAGCAAACATGTCGGCGGATGACCAATTCAAACTACTGGTTAGGAAACTATACAACTACTTAAGGGCGTTTCACCATGCCAAAACACTGGAGGAAAAGTCCCAGCATAATTTGGTACCACGCAGACTAGACAAAGTGGCAGAGAACTTGAACCTGGCCATTAAACCAGCCCTTTTGGAGACTAATCAAACCACTAAGATGTGGATATATGCAAACGCCAGGAACTGGTTGCACACAGGCCTGGAAATCCTAAAGGAACACCATGAGGGCACTCTTGAGAACACCCAAAACGCTATCCTCACAACATCTACGGTTAGATGGCAGGAAGCATGGCAGGTGGCCCAAAAATGGGGCAGAAAGAACCTAAAAACCCTGAAAGAAGCAAACATCCAATTAGCTTCTCAAGTAATAGAAACCTTTATGAATGAGAAAACAGAAAATCCAGAAAACACAAACCAAATCACAACTGATCTCGAAAAACATCACAAGAAGAACCACACCAACCAGAACAAGAAGTGATATCCGCGGCTAACTCCAACACGAAAAAACAAAAACACAAACCCCCAAAAGAGCACTTACACAAAACGCAGAAGAAAAACCTGACGTAGCTACCGGTAATATCCCAAAAAAAAAAAAAAATGAGAAGAGTGGGGATTCTCACCATTAGGAGCCACAAGGGATTCGGACGACGAAATTTTCTTCCCCACTAGGGAAGACAAATGGGAAAGTGAAAAAATATGCACACCAGAACAAAAATTAGTATCCATAACGGCGACCCCAACAACCAGCAAATCCACAAACGAGCCCCAGACTAAAGAAGTAATCTCAAGATTCGGCATTTACGAAAAACAGGAACACCAGCACAACAAGTGGAAACACTGGTCTTGCACTGCAAAAAAACAGATTGTTCTCCTGGGAGACTCTAACTTTTCACGTCTACCCCTAATCCCGAAAGAAAGAGTTCAAGTCATCTGCTACCCAGGGGCCAAATTAGAGCATATGTGCCACGTGCTTAAACATAACACCACTTACGCCCCAGAAGTACATCTCGTAATCCTGTACTTCGGGATGAATAATAGAGAAGAAGGAAACACCACCATACTACAAAAACTGGTATCCAGACTTAAGGGATTAGCCGGAGCACACTTTGAGACAGCGGAAATATATTTCCCTTTGATCAATAACAACCATACCCTACCTTCACGCATAAAAGAGAACCTGGACACCCTGAACCAGATAATCAGAGATAAAACATCATACATCCCCCTCCTACCAAACACCAAATTCAGAACCACCGCGGACAAAATACACTGGACCGAACCAACAGGGAGAGCCATGGCCGAGCACTGGCTCAACTTCATACATGCGTAAGGTACAGAAGAACCCACCCTTCATAGAAAAACCACAAAAAAGTGAGACAGCGAAGAATAGAGGAGAGAATGAAGAGGAATTGAAAGGAAATTTAGAGACTTTATAAACCAACGGGAAAAGGTTCAGAAATATTACTGTATTAAACTGCCTAAAAAGTTCACAGAGGGAAATGTCTTAGACAAGCAGTAATGTTATAAATTGGTTCACCACAATTATTATATCTTATTCATCACTACTGTTATGTTCCAAGAAACAATACAATTTCTGTTTATACTACTATACCACCCCCCCCCCAGAACTCTAAGTAAGAGCGTTCTCCGAGGAGGAACAAGGGGATAGTCTAACATGCGTCGGCCCATGCCTTCCTCAGTCTCCTTTCTTCCCTGGACAAGTGCCGGAGGGGGAGCTGTAGTAAAGTTTACCAAAACCTAACCATAACCCTAACTCCACCCACCCGGACCTAACCCTACCATCAGTAATCCCTATAGCTACACCCACCCCGGACCTTACCTAACCCTACCATCAGTAATCCCTATAGCTACACCCACCCCGGACCTTACCTAACCCTACCCTTAGTAACCCCTGTGGCTCTACTGGTCACATCTATATGGTTATTGATTTGTTTAGATCCAGTGAAGTCTGTCCCACCATGTAGCCTACCTAATATAAATAAATAAAAGATCTCCAGTTAACTAGCAGAGCGTTCATTTTACGATGCATTCATTTAGTTCGCTATTAAATACGAAATCTAGCGCTAAAATGTGTTTTTGAACTCAAGCTGCGCGCTCGTTGCCGCATGGATACGGTGTTCTCTGTGCCTCGTGCAGTCTTCACTCGGAGGCGCGCTTCAATCTATCGCCGTTGTGGACTCTATTCATTCCAGTGAAATCACAAAATAAAACACAAACGTGTCCCTGCTTGATATAGACTGTAATCACTGATGAACATATTCAGTTTTGATGAGAGAAAAAAATATATACAAGTGCGGTGCAGATTAGAACCGGAAACCTCTGATACGCTTGGCAAAAGATCTCCGACTAGACCATTGAATAACTCAAACGTAAATTGCGGATCGATGGATTTATTTACGGGATGAGCAGAGAGGCTGCACAGTTTGACAAGCGGCCGCGGCATGGTACACACATTGCAGATTGCTAATGAATTGTTTTTTTCACACACCTTGTAGAATTGCCAGACCGGTGAAGCCATTTTTATCAGGGCGTAAAAAAATTGTCTCGCGAGTTTTGCGTCATCTGATCGGCTTTTCTGGATCGGCCTTTATAGAGACCGCCGATCACACATCCCAAAGCAATTATCGGCCGATTATGATCGGCGACCGATCAATCGGAGCACCCTTAGTGTGTGTGTGTGTGTCTGTGTGCACCTCGAACTGAGGCCAGCTCATGGGCATGCCGGGCCCGTGGTTGGCCCGGAACCAGCGGAGGTCCTCCTGCGCGTCGGCTGCCTGGATGGTGTCCTCCAGTGTGTGATACACAGTCTTGTACCTGAAGGACAGAGACGTTAAACACGTCAAACACTCACAGCTCATCACACGACCTCAGCTGGAGGGTTTGTGTGACAGAGACTCATCAGAATAACAGCACTCCTGTGCAGATATATTCAATTCAATTCACATGTATTTGTATAGCGCTTTTCACAATACACATCATTTCAAAGCAGCTTTACAGAAAATACACGAGTCCACATTATAATCAGTGTTATGCCTGAACGCGTTCATTGAACAGCTCGCGCTTTATTTCCCCAATCAAACTTGGGGCAACTGTCTGTCCCACGCTCCGTCCACAGCGGTACCAAACAAAACAAACAGATCAGATAAAATGAGCGCCATTACCCGCATACATCGAGGCGCACGGTACAATACCATACAGATATAAAATGTGTAGAGTTTAACAGGGCGCGCAGCTCTTAAAGGGGCCACACCTTATATCCACTCGTTACAGTATGATCATTTAAACGAGTTTTATGACAAGGTCGGTGAGGATGGGAAAAATCTTACATTTCTGAGCAAACTTTGCACGACGATAAAATAATTGCTGTCTGTGGTTGTGGGCTGTGGCAATAATTTAAAAAAATAGCTCGCAACAAATTTATGGCAAAAAAAAGAACTATGAACTAGTTCATTTTTGGAATTGTGAACGTTGAACTGAACTAGTTCATTTTAAAATGTGTGAACTGAACTTTGAACTAGTTCATGTAGAAAGTGAACTTTCCCAACACTGATTATAATCTACAGAGATCTGTTATCAGAGGAAGTTATGCATTTCAGAAATGCACATATACAAATCACAGTTAGCGAGAAATGTATTGCTTTAAACAATGTCATAATTAAATGCAGAACCAATGAGCTGGTTGAAGTGATGAACAGTAGTTTGTTAGGGCTGTGGGGTTCTCACTTGTGATTGGCTGAGAGGTCGAGGTGCTGCTTGACGCTCAGCAGGAGCTGCTTGAAGAAGCCCAGCCGGTTGTCCTCGAACTGCTGCCACTGCTCGAACACCTGCTCCATGTTCTCCATGTACTGAGGCGTCACCTTGTCCAGCTCCACCAGAGCCTTCTCGTAGCGCTCCTGAGTCTGAGACACACACACACACACACACACTGTCACTTTAAGACTGAATAAACTGAAAAACATCCGGTTTCTTTCTCAACTGAAAGAAACCGAGAGAACACATGCCAGTAATTCTGTGTTTATGTGTCTGTTGAAGGGCAAGGAAACGCGAAAGAGGATTCAATTCAGTGTTTCGAGTGCTGTCTGAAACACACCTCTCTCTCTCTCTCTCTGCGTGTGTGTGTGAGAGACTGTGTGCACAGATAACACTAGGGGTGTAACGGTTCACAAAATTCACGGTTCGGTTCAATACACTGGTGTCATGGGTCGGTACGTTTTTGATAAAGCAAAAAGAAAGAAATGCCAGAGAAATTTCCTTGATTTTTTTTTATTTTTTTTAAATTAAAACTAACATCATAAAGTATGATCATTTTTTACTTTGAGCAATGATGGAGCTATACTTGACTCTTCTTATGATCATCTAAAACAAAAAAAGCTCCTTGCTCCTTGACAAAAAATTAAATGTAATATTGTAATAGTTTATTTTTATTTCAGATTAACATTTGAGGGCAGCAATATTATTCATAATGTTGATATAAAACCGACATAACGATACTTGAAAGCATTGAAGCTTAACTTACTATTCCTGCCAAACTTCCATGGTTACAGTGAGTGTTACTACAGTAAATCCATGGTTACAGTCAGTGTTACTACAGTAAACCCATGGTTACAGTCAGTGTTACTACAGTAAACCCATGGTTACAGTCAGTGTTACTACAGTAAATCCATGGTTACAGTCAGTGTTACTACAGTAAACCCATGGTTACAGTCAGTGTTACTACAGTAAACCCATGTTTACAGTCAGTGTTACTACAGTAAACCCATGGTTACAGTCAGTGTTACTACAGTAAACCCATGTTTACAGTTAGTGTTACTACAGTAAACCCATGGTTACAGTCAGTGTTACTACAGTAAATCCATGGTTACAGTTAGTGTTACTACAGTAAACCCATGGTTACAGTCAGTGTTACTACAGTAAACCCATGGTTACAGTCAGTGTTACTACAGTAAATCCATGGTTACAGTCAGTGTTATTACAGTAAACCCATGGTTACAGTCAGTGTTACTACAGTAAACCCATGGTTACAGTCAGTGTTACTACAGTAAACCCATGGTTACAGTCAGTGTTACTACAGTAAACCCAGGGGGTGGTGATGGCGGGGTGATGATGACGCAGTGGATAAGACACATGCCTTTGACAGTGAGAGACCCGGGTTTGAATCCACTGTGAGACACCAATGTGAGCAAGACATGTCAGAGGCGTGCGACCTCTGACATGTATAGCAATTGTAAGTCGCTTTGGATAAAACCGTCAGCTAAATGAATAAATGTAAATGTAAATCCATGGTTACAGTCAGTGTTACTACAGTAAATCCATGGTTACAGTCAGTGTTACTACAGTAAATCTATGATTACAGTCAGTGTTACTACAGTAAACCCATGGTTACAGTCAGTGTTACTACAGTAAACCCATGGTTACAGTCAGTGTTACTACAGTAAATCCATGATTACAGTCAGTGTTATTACAGTAAACCCATGGTTACAGTCAGTGTTACTACAGTAAATCTATGATTACAGTCAGTGTTACTACAGTAAACCCATGTTACAGTCAGTGTTACTACAGTAAACCCATGGTTACAGTCAGTGTTACTACAGTAAACCCATGGTTACAGTCAGTGTTACTACAGTAAATCCATGATTACAGTCAGTGTTACTACAGTAAACCCATGGTTACAGTTAGTGTTACTACAGTAAATCCATGATTACAGTCAGTGTTACTACAGTAAATCCATGATTACAGTCAGTGTTACTACAGTAAACCCATGGTTACAGTCAGTGTTACTACAGTAAACCCATGGTTACAGTCAGTGTTACTACAGTAAATCCATGATTACAGTCAGTGTTACTACAGTAAACCCATGGTTACAGTCAGTGTTACTACAGTAAACCCATGGTTACAGTCAGTGTTACTACAGTAAATCCATGGTTACAGTCAGTGTTACTACAGTAAACCCATGGTTACAGTCAGTGTTACTACAGTAAACCCATGGTTACAGTCAGTGTTACTACAGTAAATCCATGGTTACAGTCAGTGTTACTACAGTAAACCCATGGTTACAGTCAGTGTTACTACAGTAAATCCATGATTACAGTCAGTGTTACTACAGTAAACCCATGATTACAGTCAGTGTTACTACAGTAAACCCATGGTTACAGTCAGTGTTACTACAGTAAATCCATGATTACAGTCAGTGTTACTACAGTAAACCCATGGTTACAGTCAGTGTTACTACAGTAAACCCATGGTTACAGTCAGTGTTACTACAGTAAATCCATGATTACAGTCAGTGTTACTACAGTAAACCCATGATTACAGTCAGTGTTACTACAGTAAACCCATGGTTACAGTCAGTGTTACTACAGTAAATCCATGGTTACAGTCAGTGTTATTACAGTAAACCCATGGTTACAGTCAGTGTTACTACAGTAAACCCATGGTTACAGTCAGTGTTACTACAGTAAATCTATGATTACAGTCAGTGTTACTACAGTAAACCCATGGTTACAGTCAGTGTTACTACAGTAAACCCATGGTTACAGTCAGTGTTACTACAGTAAACCCATGGTTACAGTCAGTGTTACTACAGTAAATCCATGATTACAGTCAGTGTTACTACAGTAAACCCATGGTTACAGTTAGTGTTACTACAGTAAACCCATGGTTACAGTCAGTGTTACTACAGTAAACCCATGGTTACAGTGTTACTACAGTAAATCCATGGTTACAGTCAGTGTTACTACAGTAAACCCATGGTTACAGTCAGTGTTACTACAGTAAACCCATGGTTACAGTGTTACTACAGTAAATCCATGGTTACAGTCAGTGTTACTACAGTAAACCCATGGTTACAGTCAGTGTTACTACAGTAAATCCATGGTTACAGTTAGTGTTACTACAGTAAATCCATGGTTACAGTCAGTGTTACTACAGTAAACCCATGGTTACAGTCAGTGTTACTACAGTAAATCCATGGTTACAGTTAGTGTTACTACAGTAAACCCATGGTTACAGTCAGTGTTACTACAGTAAACCCATGGTTACAGTCAGTGTTACTACAGTAAACCCATGGTTACAGTCAGTGTTGCTACAGTAAACCCATGGTTACAGTTAGTGTTACTACAGTAAACCCATGTTTACAGTTAGTGTTACTACAGTAAATCCATGATTACAGTCAGTGTTACTACAGTAAACCCATGGTTACAGTCAGTGTTACTACAGTAAACCCATGGTTACAGTCAGTGTTACTACAGTAAATCCATGGTTACAGTCAGTGTTACTACAGTAAACCCATGGTTACAGTCAGTGTTACTACAGTAAATCCATGGTTACAGTCAGTGTTACTACAGTAAACCCATGGTTACAGTCAGTGTTACTACAGTAAATCCATGATTACAGTCAGTGTTACTACAGTAAACCCATGGTTACAGTCAGTGTTACTACAGTAAATCCATGGTTACAGTCAGTGTTACTACAGTAAACCCATGGTTACAGTCAGTGTTACTACAGTAAACCCATGGTTACAGTCAGTGTTACTACAGTAAATCCATGGTTACAGTCAGTGTTACTACAGTAAACCCATGGTTACAGTCAGTGTTACTACAGTAAATCCATGGTTACAGTCAGTGTTACTACAGTAAACCCATGGTTACAGTCAGTGTTACTACAGTAAATCCATGATTACAGTCAGTGTTACTACAGTAAATCCATGGTTACAGTCAGTGTTACTACAGTAAACCCATGGTTACTACAGTAAATCCATGATTACAGTCAGTGTTACTACAGTAAATCTATGGTGAATGTTGCTGATCTGTGGACTCTGGATAGTTCATTCACGGCACAATGTTTCTTCCTGGTTTCCACGTCAGCGCTGTTTGATCCGTTAATAACGGAGTAATGTGAACGCTTCTCACCAGATCTCGCAGCGATGTTATTACTTATTAGCGAATACAAATGCTTTCTTCACTGGATGTCTGAGCGCTGTGTAGTAACAGTGTCGCTTGATCGAGATCGGCTCACGCTGCATTGGTCCAAACCGATAAACGGTCCGTGAAACACAAAATAACGAGTCGCGCAGTTTCCTTCAGCTTTCATTACGTTTGCCATTTGATGTTGGGCAATGTTGTGGTCGCACAAGCGCCTACATTTGAAATAAAGAAATTTTGGTCGGCAGAAAAAATGGTTCAACGAACCGTACGGTTTGTAATGCGCACCGACTACCGAACCAAAAGCCTCGTACCGAACGGTTCAATACAAATACGTGTATCGTTACACCCCTAGATAACATACAAGCACCTCTTCGTCCATCCGTGTTTAAAATTGGCAAGACAAAACACGTCCAAATGATAAAGTTTCCCTCTATGACGGTTAAATTTCGCAGTGAACGCGATCCGTTGCACCCCTACAAGAGACATATATATATGAACAGTGTAACTTCCATGTCTCAAGACTTCCTCTCCAGTAGACAAAGCTAGAAAACTCAGAAATACACACATCTGCAGGCCTCCTCCCATTCAGTGTTGGGACACTCAGAACGAGAGAAGCACTCAGCCAATCAGAGCGGAGCTTGTGTCCACGAGTAAGTGTCAGACTGACCTTCTGGACCTCCTGCTGGCTCTTCTCCAGCTTCTCCTGCAGCTTCTTCTGCGCCTCAGGGTTGTTGTTCTCCAGTTTACTGGTGCTCTCTCGACTGGTGGCCGATTTCTCGTCCTTGCAGGCGGCGTGGTACGCCTTCTTCATCCCATCCACCTGTGCATCATCATCATCATCATCATCAGTGTTGGGGGAACTCATTACAGGTGAGTTACGCAATCACATTACTTTTTCAATTTACAAATAAATATCTGAGTTACTTTTTCACATTTATTGACTGACAGCTCTCCTGTCCTCATGATGAGAGAAATAAAGTTAGGTGTTTGTGTGTGTGGTCACATTTACTGCTTGTGTCATAGTATGTGTATTGTAGAGGATGAACAGAAGTTCAGTGTTACTCTTATATAGTACAGTCAGCTTTTTTGAAGTTTTACACAAAACTTTTATAATGAACTATATTAAATGACACAAATACACTTCATGTATTTAATTTCACTTTATTAACCAATGTCTTTGCTGCTGACCTTCAATGATCTAATTTAACCATACTAATAAGCAGAAATTACTTTAGATTAGATTTAGAAATAAAACTTCTCCTCCTGTCTCCTTATGTTCTTTAATCCAGAATAACAGCTGCTGAAAGGTTTGTACATCTACTGTACAGGCGTAACTATGAATTTCCTTCAGCCTGAGTCTTATTCATTTCACTTTTGGTGTGAAAGGGCCTTAACATTTGCCCAAAAATATAACTTTTTTTGTCTGTTATTAAAAAACAGGCAAGCAAGCCCAGCCCAGGTGAGAAAAAGTAATGCAAAAATAACGTAACGCATTACTTTTCATAAAAAGTAACGCAATTAGTTACTTTTTTGGGGGGAGTAACACAATATTGCAATGCATTACTTTTAAAAGTAACTTTCCCCAACACTGCCTATCATCATCATCACATCATCAAAGAGACAGTGCAGCATTATGGGAGCATGCATCAGAGAGCGCCAGCAGAAACGGCACGGATGGACGCTTGCACATGTGTTTGGGACGCACCCTTCTTGCATACTTCACAGAACAGATAAGATGCAAATTCAGTCCTCAAGAGCACAACCATGAGCAACTGCGATCACATGACTGCACTGACAGCTGTACCGGCCTGATTCACGCTCTTATTTTGTTTCATATGCGTTTTATATTTATATTGAAGACTTAAGGTATCAGAAGAGAATTTTTCTTTCATGAAACATGTTTTTTTATATACACAAAATCAGAAGTAAAACGACTATTTTAGTATTTTAGTATTATTCCTTAAAGTACTTTAGGAATCAGACGAATAATTATTTAATTAAAGAATTTTAAAGGAATCAGAAGATTTTAAAGGAATATAAGATGGTTTTTAATGGAATCAGAAGTAGAATAATTTTAAGAATTGTTTTAATGGAATCAAAAGTAGAATAATTTATAATGGATCTTTAAGGAATAGGATATAGAAATATTTCAGCCCTGCTGGTTTGGTGATGGTTTAGTAATTAAGAAAATAAGTGGAAATCAATTCACATTTCTTCCTAAAAGGATTCTGCACTGATCAAACGCAGCACAATCTAACAAATCGAGTGTATGCTTTGCGGGTGTGTTGTGGTAGATTTCCTAGACAGTGTGCAAACAGCTGGGACACACCCATGTTGAAAAGAGGCTTTGTTATGAGCTGAAAGCCTGTATGTGATGTAATGGGTGCGCTTGTACCTCCTTGAGCTTCTTGGCCCAGGGTTTCTGAGCCTTGCGAAAGCCGTCGTCTGCTTCTTTGGTCTCCTTGAAGCCGCCGATCATCTGCTTGTGGTAAGCGTCCTTCTGCCAGTTCTTGACTTTCTCGTAGTCCTCGGCCATAAGAGCAGCCTTCACCTCCATGTGCAGGTCGCTGACCTTCTCGGCCTCGGTCATGAGCGCGCACCAGGCCCGCTCCAGCGTCCCGTACTGGGGCCCTGCAGGAGACAGAGCCGGGTTCAGACGGGTACAGTGATCCTGCGGTCCTTGTGCTGGGCCTTATCCTGACTCTGGGTCACAAACAAAACTCAAAAACAGCAACTGGGTTTTTTTTATAAGCATGACTGGGTGTTAACCACATTTCTAGTGATCGAGAGAGGAAATACTGTAGTAGATTGACTTACAGTGCCCTATTTTACGGTCATGAGTGAATTTTGTAGAAAAAAAAATCCACACTAGTATTAATTTTTAATAGGTTTGAAGGCACCACTAAATGATGCTGTTTACAAACAGGTCCAGAAGGAGGCGCTGTAGGAGCAGCAGAAACAGCGTTTTCCCCAGTAACGGCTCATAAACGCTGCTTTATCAGGAAAGATAGAGAAAGATTAAATGAAAATAACATTAAAACTTTTCTTAAGACTTTTCAGTTCCCTTCAAAGATACATGTATATAAAAACACCCGCGCCGCGTGCAGTGCTCATGTTTGTTCACCAATGTCAATGCCAACCACACATAGATTTTCCAAAAGGTTGTTGATATTGTGGACCAATGTATGGGAAACACTGTAATATAATTTGACAGAAGATATCAATTATAGTTGAACCTATCCATCTTCACAGTCACGCTTTAGAAACACACATAGCTGTGCCTCACCAGTGCAACAGTGAAAAGACCCTCTAAAACAGTGCCGCCGCGTTCCCAACGTTGTTGAAGTGACATACACCGGTATTGCGGCATATTAAAAATTCACATCAAAACAAAAATAAACACCGGTATTCGGTATGAACCGGTATACCGCCCAGAACTAAACAACAGATGCCGGTTTCTCAGGAGTGCCCCAGGGCTCGCTACTGGGCCCGCTGATATTCTCATATTCTGCACCACACACACCACAGCTAACCAGCGTCACACTCACCCGGACACTTTAGGAAGAGTGTTCAGCACAACCTGGGTGTGTTTACCGTACAACGCCGTAACTCGCTGCTTCGCTACTGTAGAACGATGCATCTTTGAAGAAATCAACTAGCTAGTCACGACTGTTTCCCGAAACCATATCATCGCAAATCGGTCGTTCAACAACGTTGGTTAATGATGTCACGAACGTGATGGAGTAATAAATTATTTTAATGAATCTGTTTGAGATCTAATTAACGTGAGATGTTTTGCTATAAATGACGGACATGGCATCTGAGGACTGTTTCTCATTTTTCTTAGTTATTTTGCTTTATTTCCAGATTCAATCATAGGCTTGTTCTTGCGCACTAGAGCTCGTTCACACATGCGCACTCTACTAAAAACTGTGCTTTAAATCTCTTGACAAACTAACAGACGTAAATAACATTTGTATGAGTCCACATGTCATGCAAACAAGAAACTCTGCTTCTAACCGCAGGAGATCTGTCGCTCACACACACAACTCTGCGATGCTGTTTGCGAATGTTCGTTGGAATGATGGTTTCGGGAAACACAGACTTGTTGAACTGCCGATAACGACAGAACAAATTTTGCTAACAATGCTTTTGGGAAACGCAGCCCTGAATGACTCGTCTATAACTAGGGTTGGGTACCGAAACTCGGTTCCAATAGGGAACCGGTTCCGACGTAAACGGTAGTAACCAGACCGAATAAGAACGACAATTTCGGTGCCTGATTTCGGTGCCTGTAAAACATCTCGCGGCAGGAATGATCCAATACATATAAATAAAACATCTCTAGTTAACCAGCAGAGCATTCGTTTTGTTCGTTTGTTAAATAAGAGGTGATCTAGCACTGAAATGTGTTTTTTAAATCAAGTGATCAAAGTGCTCTTTGCCTCTGCGATCAGTGGCGCGGATGGCTCGCGCACCCAGCATTGTCTTCACTCGGACGCGCGCTTCAATCGAGACTCTCTATTCGTTCCAGTGAACTCACAAAATATAATTCACAAAAATGTGTCCCTGCTTGATATACAACCACTGATGAGCATAATTGGTTTTGATGAGAACAAAAAAAAAAAAAAAAAACTGTACGAATGCGGATTACAACTCAGATCCTCTGACACGCTTGACGAAAGTTCAAGTTCAGCAGCTGCCAGTGTCTCTATAGCACGCAGTGTGTTTATCGTGCAATTTATATGCGAAAATTAGATTTTATGTGCATATGATAGGCTACGAGGTTTTCGCGTGCATTTGATGCGCACTTCATTGCGTGTAATACACACGCATCCCACACCACTAATTCTACCCAAAGCCAAATGTATTATACACACGCACCCCACACCACTACTAAACATATAACCAAACCATGCGTATCCTATGCACGTAAAAACTAATTTTCGCGTATAAATTACACGATAAACACACTGCGTGCTTGAGACGATCTAGTAGTGCGATCGGGTTGCGACATCACAGACGATGATAACAGCAGCCGTTCCTCTTCGGACAAGTCTATTAGCCCTATTTTAATGCCAACTGCAAACCTTGCATATCAAGTAGGCTAGCAAACACAGTTGCCATTAAACAGCGAGTGTGACAACGTGTGCAAAATGTTTTAACAAAGTTCCAACACTTCTTTATACGAGGCTATAGGCTACTGTGTGTGTTAAATATTTCTGCTCAGTGTCAGATATTTCTCTGCTTGAAGTAGTCATAATATGTGAAGACAAAATGTTGATCTTAACTTAAGTATTTTACATCAGTAGCCTATTAAACGGCGCAATTTTTCATTTAATCAGAAAATCTTTAAATAGCCTATTTAAGTTAATATTGTGTCCAGTTTGGCCCTGTAAATAAAAGGGTATTATTTTTTGACAAAGTGTGTGCGGTTTCGTTTTCTTAAGTATCGGAACAAGAACCGTTTAAGCACCGGAACCGTTTAAAAAATACCGAGTAGGTACTGGTATCGGATAAAACCCAACCGATACCCAACCCTATCTATAACAAACTACTGCTTCTACTGAACCACACACTCTGAGTGCATGTTTTGTGTTTCATCTTGTTTTTAATACATTGCTTGGTTCTCTTATTGACTCTGCAGAAGCTCATTAAGGGTTTCACTTTCATTACGGATTAAACTTTAATGGCCAGCCATTAACACATCATCAAGTGGTGTATTTCTAATCGCAGGAAACCTCTGAAGTACGAGCAGAAAGGTGCAACGACAGCCAGTCAACAAGGAAACACTGCTCATTTCCTCAGTACCACATTTAAATATGGCCTTTAGCTAAACAAAGACATGAAGCTACAAGACAGCACAGCGTGTGCGCTATCAAAACAAGCAGCTTTCACAACACACTGCGAAGGATTGACCAGAGCCGCGACCTGGATACAGGAATGCTACCAATCCAAGATAACGCACATTATCAGAGCGCAAGATAACGGCACATGATAAAACCAAGATCCAAGGACCTCTGGATGAACTTTACTTCCCTGAACACCGGCAGCAAGTCTTCATCATCATCATCATCATTATCGAGCAGGAACAACGGGCCTAGCTTACAAAGCCTTTCAGATGCAAATCTTCTGATTCATCACAATTTACACGTTTTGTGTTCTTTTGACAACAAATTTTTGCATTTACCATAATAATATATGACAAAATTCATTCGATAAATGTGAAATTAAAAGTCTAAAACCTTTTCATAATTCTGAGTACCAGCGCTTTTTTGTCTGCAAGTGAAACAATATAATTTTTCATACAGCCAGTTTATCTCTTTTGCATTTATGAAAATGACTAACCTGAGAGTCTAACGATCACACGTCATACCTGCACACATTACTCACATACATGCACATTTAATTAACGGATTATGTTAATTGTGAATGAGAGAGCACTCATGAGTGGAATTCATTAAACAATCAAACCTGAGGTTTAGGAAAGATTTGTGCGAGAAATAAAATGCAAATATGATCAGGGATGGAAGAAGGCTGCAAATAAAACAACATCGGTCGACTTCTGAATAGACTTATGTTTAAGCATGTCTAAAAACCCTAGATAACCAACAAAAAAAAGTCATGGTTATTGATAAATCAATGCCCTTTTTATCTGAGATTGTATCTGAAACACACTGTGAACATTCAACAACATATGAACTGCACAACATGCATGAGATCAGATGATCCATCATTTCCAGAGAATAAATCGCTCCTGTTGAAATGAAAGAGCTCCGCCTCTGGATTCTGATTGGACGAGACATGTGACGCTGATGTTTTGATGAGTCGGTGGATTATTCTTCTTCATAATCTAGTCATATTTTTTAATATAGAACGAGTGATGTATGATCGACAGTGCTTGAAATGCAGTGCTCAGACTCAATATTAATAATAATTCATTACATTTATATAGTGCTTTTCTGGTAGGGCTGCACTATTTGGGGAAAATGTCATATTGCGATTATTGAGGTCAATATTGCGATTGCGATATAATAACCAAATGGTTTCATGAGTCAACTTACTTGGTTCTAAAGCAAAATGCACACACAGATTAGTGATACTTCTGTGTATTAATGTGTATTTCTCCACTCAAACTAGCAACAACAACTAAATGATTAATAACACCTTTAATGATCAATAAACCATTGATGTCTGGATAAAAATTACATTAATTATAGCCATCCAACATTACAGTGATTCTGTCATTACAAGTGAAAGCTATAAATTTTTTAGAAACATTTTAGGCTTCAAAAAATATAACAGCTTTTAATTTAAGTAAACTTCAAACAATCCTCACATAAACCCATAATAAATGTCATATTTACCTGTGCCCTTCCTGTCTAACAGGTAGGACATATACAGAAATTGAATAAAGTTATCAAACAGTTTGCATAAATTATATATAGACTAGGCCCTAATCCTTATTAAAGCTACAAAAGTTATTTAATCAAGATCACCGACCGAGTAATTTTCTCTGTTTGTTCTCTGTTCCCTTTGTTCTTTGATTAACTTTACTGACAGAGCATTATTGGATGCTGGCCCTTTAAGAGCAGCCGCTGCTGACAGAGACGCGGATCTCACACGCGCCTCATTCTCTCACAACTCTTAACGTCCATCATAAGACTGCTCTTATGTTATGAAGATACTCGACAAAATGATATTTTGGCATAATTGTGTGTTTTATTGAGAACTGCATTCTGGCGCGCGGTCTGTGCACGTGACACTGGCCGCGCGCGTCTTTCTGTGTGTCACAGTCAGGACATTCACAGACAGCGCGCTCTCTTTTGACTAGTCGTGCAAGAATGGTTTTCGCACGAATAAGAGCGGGATCATGTTACACTAGCCAAAGGATGACAAAAAATAACAGATGGTGCGTTAATAGCCCTAATTTGTTTATTTCATATAAAATCGCAGCATTTTGCGTCATATAATCGCATAGACTTGACATCGCGATTACGATTGCGATATGATTAATCGTGCAGCACTATTTTCTGGGTACTCCAAGCTCTTTACATATAGAGGTTAAATCTCCTCAACCACCACTAAAGTGCAGCCACTCTTTTCTAGAGCCCGACGATAGGCAGTTTTGGGGGCTGACACGGATACCAATATTAGGAGTAAAAAGCCTTATATTATCCAATATTATTTATGTGTATATTATAATACAGTAGAAATCATATTCATGTGTATATTATAGTACAGTACACTTTCCCATTTGTGTGTAGAAACTTTTGACGGGTACTGTATATAGAATACTACATACATAAACAGAATATATATATAAATATATATATTGGGAATGATACATTTGAGCTGTAACCAAACTAGTTTGCATTGCATGTTCTATTCTAAATTATATTCTAAAAACTGTTGCATAATCTTCACAAATGACTTTGTCTTTTAATTTAGTCACGTTATAAAAAATTTTTTTTTATCAATAAATATATCAAAAGTGTCACAGGCAAAACCTTCTATTTTTAGTCTTAATTCCTCTAGTCTCTATCAGTGGAGGAAGTACTCAGATCTTTTTACTAAAGTAAAAGTAATAATACTATAATGAAACCGTGTTTATTTACATGTGTACAGTACTTTTATACTATTTTAAATAGCAAAATAGCTAAATGTACTAAAAGCGAAACTACTCTTTATGCAAAATAGCCCCAACAGCTGTTTACCCTGACGCAGCAAAGCGCCCGTTACGGAGCAGAACGAGGCATCAGTTTACTGTCGGAGATTTGTCGCTCGCGTCCAGTGCGAACATCATCACTGATTATAATGGGTTCAACTGATTCAAACTGTCCTTTGTTTCCGGCGTCTTGTTCAGGCAGCAGCAGACGAGCAGTCGAGCAGTGTCCTAAAGGTAAGTTGCTAGCTAGTTAGCAGTGCAGTGGTGGCTTGAGTCTTTTGAAAAGGCGATTTAACGCTGCTACGTTGTCACGTGGTGAGACGCAAAGCTATAAAGTAAATAAAGAATGTCCCCGTCTGCTCTCACAACGAGCTAATCATACTCGTTCGCTACATTAGCTAGCTAAACATGTGGTGTCACTACAGCGACATGGGTCGCCATTAGCAAACCACGGACCACGCTCTGCTGGACAAACTACGTAGTTACACAATTTACAAGCATTTTATCCGCATTATATGTTCTGTAAAAAAAAAAAAAAAATCAGTATCATCGGTATATCTGCGTCATATACGCCGATACCGATATATCTGCGACGGGCTCATATCGGCCGATAAATCAGTCAGGCTCTACTCTTTTCCCAAAGGACATCCTGGGATTCTTAATGACCACAGAGAGTCAGGCCTCAGTTTAACGTCTCTTCTGAAGGACGGTGCCCTTTGACAGTGTAGTGTCCTCGTCACTGGGAATAGCACACACACACACACACACACACACTCAGAGAAGCGTTACATCAGTTCCCGGTCTTGAGAAGCACTGCTTCCTCTTCCTCATTATAGGCTCCCTCAGATGATTCCCTATCCCGGCAGCAGCCCTTTATAGTGTGTTCAGGGGAAGTGATGTCACACAAACAGCCTAACTAGTGACCATGGCCACACACACGAGCCCTAACGCTCCTTCAGGCGAGGCAGTGTTCTGGAAGAGAAGTGAATGAGCGCACCTTTCTCACACACACACACACACACACCTCTCTCCACCAGCTGCCTCCAGCGTTTGGCCCACTCGCTCAGCTGCTGTGCGTAGCTCTTCTCGATGCGCGCGCGCTCATGAAGGCAGTTCATCAGGTCGTTGCACAGCCGGTTCCCATCGTCCACGCGCTTCACCACACGCTTGTAGTTCCCCACCTGACACACACACAGAGGCATTACACACACGCTAGTGGGACACACACACACATGCGCGCGGGGACGAGGACACGTACCTCCCAGAAGCTGTCGCTGGAGACGTCCACCAGAGAGTCGTGGAAGTCCGACATGCTGGAACGACAACGTTAAAATCATTACTGATCTCAGGCATATTTCCACACAATACACTGACCAGACCAAACCTGAGGCCCAGAAACAGTGTCCACTGTAACACTGGCACACTAAACTAACCCAAGAGCAAACCAGTCTTTCTCTGGATTACTTCTGTTTTCTATTTTAATTCTTCAGAATTTAGTTTTAATGGTTAGGCTAAATTAGATTATATTAAACAAAAACATGTCTAAATAATAAAGAATAAGTAAACAGAATTTTTTTAATTTTATAAAAGTTTAACAAAGATTACATTTAGCGCACTTTTAGCATTTTTTCCCCCTCATTTTAAATGGCTTAACTAAGTTTTAATAATCAAAAAGTATGTCAAGTCAATAGAATTCATAAAACGTATTAAAAAAATTACTTTAAAAATATTAGTGCACAATAAAATGTGTTTACAATTTAAGAATTTACTATTTAATACAATGTATTATCAAAAAATATGCAAATCAAATTAAGGCATAAAACATTATTTAAATCTTTTAAAATGTAATCAACTGAAAATGTAGCAATTTGGTTTACTTTAAATTATAACGGATGAAAAATGTAGATTAGCTCTTGAATATAGCAAACTAAGCTTAAAGTCCCCATGAAATCAAAATTATTCATACTTACTTTGTTTGCCTAAATTGATTGTTTTGTGGTGAACAATTCATCCATGCAAGTCAATCCACACACACAAAAAAAATTTGGCTTCGTGTGTGTTTTGCGAGCATTGTGGTTTAATCGCGGTAAGCTTAATTTATCTGTCAATTATAGATGTAGGCAACTATTCTAGACAATGTACAACATTCAAACACTTATGAAAACATAAAACGCCGGTTACTATCATAACGGTTAGTATTCCGTTTCTCTCGGAAATACGTCACAACACTGGAGAAAAGTCGTTCGCAACTTCCGGTTCACATATTTTTTTACGGTTTCGGTATAAAATCGTCATAAAATCGAGCGAATCGCTCCTGGAACATGATCAGATGTGGGCGGGGCTTGATTGTGTCCGTGGGAACTGATTGGATGGTTGTGGTTTGCTGTTGGCTGATCTCATGTGAGTGACAGGTTATAGCCCCGCCCTCATCATCAGAGAACAGAAGAGATGCTGCTGTTATTCTGATTCAACATTACTAACACAATAATGATGCAGCCCTGCCTGTAATAGTGCTATTTTAAGACGAATCCCAGAGCTTTGCATACAGAACTGGAAATATGAACCGAAAACACAACTGTGTGTGTGTGTGTGTGTGTGTGTGTGTGTGTGTGTTGAGTTTCAGTTGCTTCATCTGAAGCTGAAGTTCAGATCGCTGCGAGCGACACACTTTCCAGGGAAGTGATGGAAATTCCTGCCATTCTCCAGCGGTGTTCCTGATCCGCTTTATCTCTCTCACACACACACACACACACACACACACACACACACACACACACACACACACACACACACACACACACACAGTAAACTCATACTTTCCACGATTAATGACTAAATATTACATAATGAGATTATTTCACAGTGGGAAAGAGGAAGATGGAAACTTCTAGATGCTGAGCTCTTAAAGGAACACACACACACACACACACACACACACACACACACACTTCTTCTGCTGTTACACAACAGCGATTGTTCTTCAGCTGATGTAAACACATCCGTGTGCTCGTGTCTCCGCATGTTTCTTACGTGAGGTCAGAGGAATGCCACATTCCCCAGACGCTCATCAGCACTCGACACACATTTGCGTATTAAAGCGATACTGCAGTGCGATGCGTTCGGCTGTTTTCATTGGTGGAGCAGAAACTGTCGATTGGTGACCCGCCGAAACTCCGGCAACCGAACAGTTACTAATAATATTATTCATCAGTTTGTTCATCAGAAAAGTGTATATGACTGACAGACTTGTGCTGCACTGAACTATTTTTAACCTAATTTTCTAATCGGATTGATAACGATAACATTAAAGATGAACATACATCGTACGATATCGATACATCACACATTTTGCTTAACCTGTTCTTCAATATGTAATGTAGCCTATGTCACGAAAACAAGTTATTACAGCCACAGTTTATGTTTCAATCAATGAATTGGAGAAGAAACATATCATTTTGCAATTAAAAAAATGATCCAAAAACTGTCTCATGTGCAATTTAGAAGTTTATGAAACATTTTCATACATTTTTTTATAAGTTAATTTAAAAAATAATAAAAAATGTATTCCGGTGCATCACTATCTTGGTCTAAGTGATTATCAATATCAATATCTATATCTCTGTGTGTGTGTGTGTGTGTGTGTGTGTGTGAGTGAGAGAGAGAGAGAAACTGCTGGTAAATCACAGCCGTAGCTTCATTGTGTTCAGTGAGCGTCACGTGATCTCCACACTCCAACAACAACACACTGATGTGGTTACAATACACACGCACAAACACACGCACACACACACACACACACACACACACACACACGTTGGTGCGACAGCATTATGAGGACTCTCCATAGGCGTAATGGTTTTTATACTGTACAAACTATATATTCTATCCCCTTACACACACACACACACACACACACACACACACACACACACACTGCCCCTGTCCTTAAACCTACCCATCACAGGAGACATGCTGCATTTTTAATTTTTTAATAAAACAGTGTTTTTTAAGCCATAATTTATGAGGACTTTTGAAGTGTCCTCATAAACCACCCATAAATTGTAATACCAGTGTAATACACATGTCATTATACACATTTGTGTCCTCATAAATCACATAAACCAACCCACACACACACACACCTGTGTGACCGCTGAACACGCTGAACCCCAGTGAACCCTACTGACCTTCACACGGTATGAAATGAAGCCTCTTGAAGACTCGTGATCATGTATGAATCTGTTACATTCACGACTCAACCAGTGCACACACACAGCTCATATCAGTCAATTCTCAATACTGAACCGAACACAAGGTTTCACACACCAGAGTCACACACACAAACTCAGCAGTGACGACTGACTGACAGCTGAGAGGACTGATGCAGCACTCTCTCACACACACACACACCTGATGTTTTTCAGCGTCACACATCATGAAGAAACACACTGAAGCAGCAGTGCTGTGCACGCATGATTAATAACCAACGGCTCTCTAATACTAAAATAGCACTAATCATAAACACACTGACTTCACTCAACTGTGATTTTTTTGTGGTGCATATTCAAGATGTATAAAAACGTCAGTCTGTCCCAATTCTTGACCTTAAAGCTACAATATGTGATTTTTTCCGCCGCTCTAATAATGTTTATGGATGAAAACATTCATGTTTTTTAACATTACAGTGGTATGAAGCAGGGCAAGAGACATATATCACACGCGAGTCCCGCGGATGTAAAGGAATAAGGACATTTCATTCTACCTAATACACACAAGTGATATGTTTTATGTACATTTGCTCACCTGTCTAATAAATTTGTGCAAGAGCGGTGTCGTCGGTGTAGAGTCGTGACTCGTGAAGCTCTGTCGAGTCCAAGTTAGCCGCGGACGCTAGCTCTCGGCATCTCGAAACGCCACGCCGATATTGATCCTCATTTTAACTCTCCTTTTTTGTCCCAAAGTCTGCTTGCCATGGTTGATAATGTTTAAACGAAACTACTAGAACAGCGCGCCGCTAAACGTTACGCACTACGCAGTTATCCACGTCTGTCGCCATGGTTATGGCAGTACGAGCGGAAACCGAGGATAGCGCGTCATTGACAGGCGACAATTTTTACCGGGACGGCCACTTATTTCAAATTGGAATTTCTCTGAAATAAAAAATATTGTAAGCACACAACTGCAGGAAATAGGCACACTGTGCAAGTGATTTTTGGATATTTTATTACAAAATTCTTACATATTGTACCTTTAAAGGGTCCTATTTTGCCCTTTTACGAAGTCTTGATTTAGTTTTTGGAGTGTACTAGAATATGTTTTCATGCTTGAAAACCGCATTGTTAAACACATATTTTCCATTATTACAGCTCCTCTCCCCCAGTCTGGTCGACTTCAGAAATACTGTGCTGTGATTGGTCAGCTGGCTGGACCAGTGTGCTGTGATTGGCAGGGAAATGTCCCGCCCCTTCATAACCAAGAGCTCTACTCTAGTGTAAATGATCAATTTCAAACCAGATCGAGCTGATTCAGACCCTGACAATGTTAACGAGCAAGAGGATTGTGCACAGATTTCACAGTGTTTTCAGACCTAATGAACTTTTTTTTGTTACGAAGCAGGGGCTTAATTTGTTAAAACGTTCCATTTTTCTCTTGGTTTGGTTTGCTTTCACAAGGCAACCATTCAAAGCGTACAAGTCACATGTGAGTAAAGCTGTCCTCCTATAGGTCAGCGTTTCCTCTGCGTGAGTAAAGCTGTCCTCTTATTGGTCAGTGTTTCCTGAAGATGATTGACAGGTTGCCATGAGTTTGTTTAAATGAGGGACATTATGACTTCATAAGATCCGGGACTGTTAGTCCAAACAAGCCGTTTGCTGTAGTTCTTAAAGTGGATTCTGTTAAATTTAATATCTCCCTTTGAAATGGACTGTGAAACATCCTCAAACAGCAACATTACACGCTGACTACAGGTGAAAAACTGGAAAAGCATAATAGGACACACTTAAGCTGTTAATAAAAACACAAAACGCCTTGACTGAACAATGTTTTTCATGAGTCATGAGTGAGTGTCATGACAGAGCAGGAAGTGATGTCACGGCGAGGTCAGGTCACGTGGTGCGACTTGCAATTTTTTTTACTTTATATATAGCTTTTATTATTTTTATGAATTAGGTGTAGTTATTTGTAACTTCACGTTAAACTGAATGAAAATGACAGCTGTTGCCTTCGTGACGTGAATCTTTATATCTTAAAACCGATGTGAACACAGAAGAAACGTTTCTGCACACATTTATCTATTCTCACATCTTTATATTTATATATTTAACTACTGAGTAATATTAAAATTATAAAAATTAAAATAGTAAAAAAGTAATATTATAAAATTATAATTTATTATTAAAATGATAATATTATAAAATTAGACTACCTCTAATCTAATGAATGTGACAAAGCATAAATGACAATGACAAAAATGTAAAAAAAATAAAATACAGGCTGTAAAGTTTGATTATAATAAATATGAAACATGTATAAACTTAAACTGCAATGTGGTCATTAATTGATTGGATATAATAGACATTTTTGGCTAAACTTTATTTAAAGGTGTCATCGTTACCACATGTTTATATATTTAACTACTGAGTAATATTGATTAACATGTACTTACTATAGAGTCATGTAATTATGCATAATGTACTGTTATTACTATGGTAAACATGTAACATTTTGTACACGTTTACCATATTTATGAAGAACGAACAACAAACTAAATGTAGCACTAATCAAATACGCTGATGACTTGGTTTTGATTTCTTGCCTAACACATAAATTGTTCAGCCTATTTTGAGAGTATTAAAAGTCTTGTACAATGGTTTGAACATTGAACACTACAACTGAACATTGAGAAGAAAAAGGAATTATGCTGAATTATGAATGAACAAGTTATTATAAAAGGTGTAAAAGTAGAGCAAGTTGCAAATGTTAAATATTATTAGGTATAATTATAGATGACAAACTCTCATTCCAGGAAAATGTGGACCATACACATAAGAAAACAAGACAGTGTTCAGGTCTACTCGGGACGTTAAGACATTTTAGGATCTGAACTACTGTTTACAGATCAATACTAGAAAGTATTTTAACTTATAATATAGTTTCGTGGGATGGCAAATTAACAGTGAGACAGAAGAGACAGAAGTCGGGGTGTAAGCTGCTTTATAAAAGATAATTTGTTCCTTTAAATTAAGGTAGTTACTATAGGTAAGCATGTGTGTGTATTTATGCAGATATATTGTATTCATTTGTTTTAATCACGTTTCTGATAGAGTTAAATGTGTGCCTCGTGTGTTTTATTGTGTGGTTGTACAGTTTTGTCTTTTGTAACATCTGTTTTTTATGCCATTATATTGTTAAAGATGAAGTTCTGTCATTTAAATCTCAGCAGACAATAAAGTCAAGCAAGCAAACAAACAAACATGTAACAAGGACACTCAAATAAAGTGTTACCACGGTTTCCCGCTAATAAGATCGTTTTCATGTACTTTACATCAATGACAATAATAAAGCCATGCCATAAGTGGTTTATGTCCAGTTTTCCACCAGGATAAATCAGTTCAAACCTTCTTATACTGTCTATGGTTCAAACACACATTGTAAAAGACTGTGACGTTCCTGAGGAAGATCGTGACGTCACATCGCAGCGTTATCACGTCACAGCGGCAGATGATCGATCAGAATAACCGAGTTAAAGACCCAGAAAGAGTCAAATATGAACCGCGGAAAAGCCCCACACTGCCCCGCCCTGTGAACACACAGCTGTCGGTGTCCAGTACGCGTGTACACACACAGACCCGGCGCTGTGGACGGAGACATGAGCGTCTGAAGACTCGCAGTGTCTGTGTGAGTGTGAGCGTGTGTTTGTGTGTGTGTGTGTGACAGTTTGATTCGATGATCGATCAGCAACGGACGCGTCAGAAAGTTTCCTCAGACGACTGCACGGAGAGTGTGTGTAAAGTGTCTGAATCGCAGCACACGCGATGTTTTTATTACCTGAATGTGTGTGACAGTCCCGATCCAACGCTCGCGTGTCTGTGGATGAAGTGACGCTCGCTGACTTTCTCCGTTTCTCATCGATACATTCAACGACTGCTGTGAGTCGAGCGGGGGCGCGCCTCTCTGACGTCACATCCCCTCAGCGCGCGCACGAGCTCTGTCGTCATATTATTCCTCGTGCTATTTTTACCATATCTCTCTGTTTTTACCATATCTCTCTGTGGCAGAAATACTACATTCAGTAACGTGAAAAACATATAGATTTTATATTGATTTCATTTAAGTATTCGTAATCTTTATATTTCCTGAAAATGATTAAGTTTCACTTTCAAAATAAAAATAAAATATAAGAAATTAAAAAGAAATTAAACCGAGAAACACAATATTAATATTTTGTCAAAACGGATAAAAAAATAAAATATATATAACATCAAATATTAGGATATTATAACTAATAATCTTATACAGTGTCAACTTGCGCCAGCCCATTCCTAACATTTGTACAAAACACAATTGTGTTTTTGATTGTGTTGATACTGAATTTGAGTTTTTGAGAACAGTATTCACTGAATGTGCCAAACCAACATGTAATATGAGTGTTTATGACTCAAAACCTCACAGATACTGAAATAGAGCCTGTGACAACTAGCCCCGGTGTCCCTATACTACTCACTATACATGTCAAGTCAAGTCATCTTTATTTATATAGCGCTTTTAACCCTTTGATGCGCAAGCTATGGAAACCCCTTCTAATGCGCAACATGGGTCTAAAAAGACCCGTATTCATTTTCTATGTTATTTCATGTATGGCTGGACTTTTTTTTTTTTTTTTTTTTATCTTTTGAGATCAATTTATTTAAGCATTTAATATTCCATGATCTATAAATTCCATGATTTATAAATGTTAAAAATTTCTTGTTTTCAATTTCCAAAAATTATTATTTAAATTTTTTCTAGGTTTTGTGTTACTATATCAAATTTACTTATCAACCATGATAAAACAAAAGAATAAAGACAACATTTAGTCAAATTAATCATTTTAGCATTACACTTAAAATGTTTATTTGCCACTTTGTCTCACATAGCATTCACATATCACAGATAACTGATAACACTGAAATTAAACTATGTAACTGTATTGAATTGTGGTGAATGTGATTTAACACAAGAAAATACAACAAACAAAATAAAATCACACTGGTACAGCGGCATCTGTACTGTTAGGCCTTCTACATGTAAATAAGCTTTAAAATACAATCTTTTTTTAGCTAACATTAGCTAGAATATGTCACCAGCTAGCTATAGTTAATAGTGTTGGACATGTTTCTCCTTCTCACAAGTAATTTCTTTCAAGGATTACAAGGTCAAGGTAACCATAGCCTAATATTCAAATATTATGTCCATCTTTTACAAAATATAAAATATTTTCTGTGGTTAAAATAAAATAAGACTTGCATCAAATATACAAAAGCAGCCGTGTTGAGTTGTGAAATGTGTGGCAGGTGAATAGTATTCTGCAGTAAATGTTCCTACTTGCAACAATGTGCAAATATTAAAGGTTTCTACATGGGTCATTTTTGATTGATGTAGAAATAAAAATAAAAATAAACGGTTTGTTTATAAAGTAAGAAAGGAAACATTAACATAATGATTTGTGGAAATCAAAAACAAAATATTTAATGAATACCTGAAATAAAAAAATAATAATAAAAAAAAACGGTTTCACTTTATTTTGATGGTCCCTTTAACACATTCTGTTGACTATAAGTAACTTTGCACCTACATGTCTACTAACTCTCATTAGAGTGTTAGTAGAGTATTAATAGACTGGTAGGGTTAGGGTTAGAATAAGTTGACATGTAGTTGCAAAGTTACAATCAACAGAATATTCAAAAGGGACCATCAAAATAAAGTGTTACCAAAAAAAAACAACATATATTTTAAAGATTCAGCAAAGAAATACTCAGCCATCACTGAAATAACATAGGAAATGAATACGGGTCTTTTTAGACCCATGTATGTAAAAAAAAATTTAGAAATACAAAAACTGTGTTTGTTTATAAAGTAAGAAAGGAAACAAAAACATAATGATTTGTGGAAATCAAAAACAAGATATTTAATGAATACCTGGAATAACAAATGATAAAATAGATATATTTGAAAGATTCAGCAAAAAAAAACATTCAGCCATGCATGAAATAACATAGGAAATGAATACGGGTCTTTTTAGACCCATGTTGCGCATTAGAAGGGTTGCGATACAAAAACGATTTTTATTAGAAAAGTAAGAAATGAAAAATTTAAATTAGGATTTTTAATGATCTAAAACAAGTTAATTGAGGAATACCTGGAATGCTGAATGATGAAATTAATTTATTGCAAAGATATAGAAAATGAAAACTCAGTCGGGTCTTTTTAGACCCATGTTGTGCATCAAAGGGTTAACAATGTGCATTGTTATTTTAATTTCCTATCATCACTGTAAAGCCGCTTTGGAACAAAGATTGGTTTGGCTTTACAGCAGCTCTAAAATTAAGTTATTTTCCAGCTTAAGTTAGATTAATAAAGTATTAACTTCCGTCGCAACGATCATTAGTTATTAACTTTGGGGCCGCTAACACGACACTGTTTTAAGAGAAAACTTTTAAGTTCTCGCTATGCAAACTTTAAAAACGCAAACCTGTGAGAACACTGATGGCGTACACATGCGTCTTAAGAGTTCATTCTATAGGTATGCGCGTTTGAATATATATGCTTCCCTAAAAAACAACCCTCAACAAACTACTTGTCTGGCCTTAAAATTTATAATACAGAATTTTATCGCTTCGGCAATACAGCCAATGCAGTGTTGACAGAACCGGGCTAATATGGTCATACTTCCTGGTTCTGGTAAGAACTCGAGCGGCTGCGTTTTGAACTAGCTGTAGTTTGTTTATTAAGTGTGCAGGGCAACCACCCAGTAGAGCATTACAATAATCTAGCCTTGATGTCATGAACGCATGAACTAATTGTTCCGCATTTGTCAATGAGAGCATATGGCGTAATTTTGATATATTTTTATACATTTTATATAAATTTAGATATATTTTTAAGATGTAAAAATGCGGTTTTACAGATACTAGACACGTGACTTTCAAATGAAAGATTGGCATCAAAGAGCACACCCAGGTTCCTAACCGACGACGAAGACTTAACAGAGCAGCCATCAAGTGTTATGGCGCTTTTCCATTACCAGTACCAGCTCAACTTGGCTCGCTTTTCGCTCCTTTTTCCATTGCAGACAGTACCTCCACAATAGTACCTGGTTGTCATGACGTAATCTTCTACGCGAGTCGAGACACACACCCGCGACACTCACTCCTCGTTTGACCACGGCGTATTCTTCCGAGTTGCCATAATAATAGTAGTAATGGTTATATCACGCAATCTCTGGCCAAACTCTTTAAAAATGGCGGGATTATTCAGGATACTCAGTCTGGCGCGTGCAATGATGACGCAGTGAATAGTGACGATTCTCTCTGACCAATCAGCAGTCTGCCGTGTTTACACGTCACATTTTAGTATCGCCTCAGCTCACTCAGAACCTCGCCGGAGGTGATACGAAAAAAAGTACCCCGAAAGCAGGTACAGGTACAACATTTACACAGTGGAAAACCAAACAAAGGCGAGCTGGTACTGTGTAGTGGAAAAGCGCCATTAGACAGTATTCTAGGTTATTCTTAAGTTTTTTGTCCAATAATTAGAATCTCGTTTTTTCCCGAATTTAGTAGTAGGAAATTACTAGTCATCCAATTTTTTATATCAGCTATGCATTCCGTTAATTTTGTGAATTGGTAAGTTTCGTTAGGTTTTGAAGAAATATACAGCTGAGCATAACAGTGAAAGCTAATTCCATGTTTCCTAATGTTATCTCCTAATGGTAGCATGTACAGAGTGAACAGCAGCGGTCCTAGTACTGAGCCTTGTGGTACGCCATACCGAACTTGTGATCGATAAGACATCTCTTCATTTACTGCTACAAACTGATAACAGTCAGATAAGTATGATTTAAACCATGCTAGTGCAATTCCACTAATGCCAACATAGTTTTCTAGTCTATTTAAAAGAATGTTGTGGTCGATAGTATCAAATGCAGCACTAAGATCAAGTAACACTAATAAGAGAGATACAACCACGATCGGATGATAAGAGCAAATCATTTGTGACTCTAACGAGAGCTGTCTCGGTACTATGGTACAGTCTAAATCCTGTCATACATGTACTGTATGACAGCCATTATCCTCTAGTCTATTTATACATTATTCTCTACACTACTGTTCACAGAGTCTCTTCTGCTCACCAAGGCTGCCTTTATTTGATCAGAAATACAGTAAAATAGTGACATATTATTCCAAAGTAAATCAGCTGTTTTCTATGTGAATATAGTAAAGTGTAATGTATTCCTGTGATCAAAGCTGTATTTTCAGCATCATTACTCCAGTCTTCAGTGTCACATGATCCTTCAGAAATCACTCTGATTTCAACATTTATCATTATTATCAGTGATGAAAAAAGTTCATATTTTTGTGGAAACTGTGATGCATTTTCTTTTTCAGGATACTTTGATGAATAGAAAGGTCAAAAGACCAGCATTAATTTGAAACAGAAAATCTTTTGTAACATTATTTATTTTGCTTTTCTGAACATGAACAGCATCAGTCAAACTTTGTTTTAACAGTGACATGCTTTGGTATTTACCCCTTACCTTTAATATATAACTACATCAATAAAATTACACAAATAATTAAATAAAAAAATAAATTATATATATATATATATATATATATATATATATATATATATATATATATATATACACATACATACATACATACATACAGTGTGTGTATATATATATATATATATATATATATATATATATATATATATATATATATATATATATATATAACTGCACAATATAGAATAAAATCTAAAACATTCAAAACCACACAGATAAAAGGAAGAAATTACATAAATACACAGATCAACAGGTCAGGGCCAGTCTGGAGTCCAGTAGCATCTGTTCAAACAGTTATAGTTTATCAGCTGGGATTGAATGTCACGAACATTAGTATACAATATTGATATTGTATAGTGCCCCGTTTACATGAGGTGCATTAGCGTGTGTAATACAGAAAAAGAAAGCTGAAGCCTGACCGTCCGATTCGTTGCTTATTTAGAGATATTTCCAAAAGTCAGTGTTCAATAGTGTGTAAGCGTTTCCCTGCTCTCTTTTTCATAATGATTTTGTTTTGTGCAAAATAAAGCAAATTCAGCTTTTTTCAGTATTATGTCATTTAGTCCCAATTTTAAAGCTGCCGTCGGCAACTTTTTTTTGATCATATTCAGCGAATTCGACACTATATTCCGACAGAACAACATAAATAAAGTGGTTTTAGAAAAAAACCGAGCTTCTAACTCCACCTGGAGCGTGTTATTTGTTTTCCAAAAATCCACCGCTCCCGGTTCACTGTGTCCAATCAGCGCAGGGGGGTGTGAGATATGACTGTCAATCACAAGTCGTGCATGCACACGTCAATCACATGCACACGCCTGAAGTTCGCGCAGTAGGGAAGAGTGATGGCGCACTGACGAGCACGAACTCTGTGGGAGGGTATTCGTTGATAGTGGGGGAGGGGCATGAGAGTTGTAAACATTCAAAATTTTGCCTAAGTCCACTCAATCAGCCAGAGTTGCCGACGGCAGCTTTAAACTGTTTCATTTATTAAAAGAGACCGGGTCTGGGTGATTTATGTGTTGTTGTTTCAGGGTCTTGATCTTTTCTTCTAATGTAACTGTTTTTTCACGAACAGTGTTGGATAAGCCATCACCTCAGGAAAGCCTTAAAAGCGGCCCATGTTATACCAGGGTCAGAGACAGTGCTCATCTAATGCTGTTCGTATAAATGGTAAATGGACTGCATTTATATAGCGCTTTCACAGACCCAATGAACCACCAACCTTCCGGTTTGTAGACAACCTACATGAAACACTGAGCCACTGCCGCAGTGGCTATAAAGGAACATGAGGTCTCATTGTGCAATAGTGGATTGTTAAAGCGCCATCTTGTGTTGTCTGTGTAGTTTGCAGTGGTAAGGAGCGTATCTGAAGGAGGATCTGAAGGAACAATATTCCCCCACTGAACCTCCACTAGGGAGACCACACTGTAGTTGCAGCCGTCGTGTGTGCTGACGCGCCAAGTACACTGCAGCCGTTAACGCCGGACAGAAGGGGAGTCACACCCTCATATGGAAAGAAGCGTAAATGGATGGAGAAGCATAGTTTACTGTAAAGCTACGTCTTAGTGTTGCTTATCTTGGCGAAAGCCGAGTACAAATCAGCATGAAGTTTTAACATCTACTCTCGTGTAATGGAAATCAACACTTGCTCTGAAATGAGGATATAATCACAGTCCTTGAGGATGAACTTGAGGATGAAGTGAACGCCATATATCTAGACCACATTCATCCATCTTTATAACATTATTAATGCCTGTACTGTCACTTTAATGTGTCGTTGCTGATAGAAGTCTTCATTTCCTTCAGAAGATCAAGCGTTGTCCTGCTGAACGCCAGTGTGTCTGAGATACACAAGCACTGATCTCTGCAGGTTCAACACACACTCTCTGAACACAGGCGTCAGTCCTGGCTGAAGGTCATGTGATCACACTGAACAACCACATGTCTGTGTCTTACACACACTCACACTCACACTTACACTTACACACACACACACACACACACACACACACACACACACACACACACACACACACACACACACACACACACACACACACACACACACACACACACACACACACACACACACACACACACACACACACACACACACACACACACACACACACACACACAGTTTCCTGCAGTGAAGTTCTCATGTGGACAGTCTCACTTCCAGGTGGCGGGGAACGGTGGCCTCACGCTGCCGGATCTGCTGCTCTTTGACCCCAGCGACTGACCCGATCGGCTCCTGAGGTCAGCGCTCTCGCTCGGGGCCTGCTCCTCGTCATATCTGAGAGAGAGAGAGAGAGAGAGAGAGAGAGAGAGAGAGAGAGAGAGAGAGAGAGAGATGTTTGATATTTTAGTAATTGTTTTGTTTTTTACATTTGATACTGATTTTTATTTATTTATTATTAATGTTTAATTAAGTAACTTTTTAATATATATATATATTTTTTTTTTTTTCATATATGTTTGTATATGTCTATTGCTTTGGCAATATTGTGCTAATGTACACATTCATGGCAATAAAGTTCATTGGAATTTGAGAGAGAGAAAGAGGGAGAGAGAGACTGACACAGGAGCCGCTCCTCACGGGACCACAGCACATGCAGAGATAGATAGATAGATAGATAGATAGACTCACAGCACTTGATAGTGTCCCAGAGCCTCTTTGGGCAGACAGCGGTTCCAGCGGCAGTCCGGGATCTCGCCGTTGGGCGTCACGATGTTCAGCGTGTCGTTGATCAGGTTGTACTTCAGGATGCGGTCGTTGGCCGTGCTGGAGGTGAGTGACGGGGACGCATTCACCTGAGTGAGAGACACACACACAGACACACACACAGACACACACACAGACACACACACACACAGACACACACACAAACACACACACACACACCGTTACTGCTAACTACAACCATTAACAGTAAGTTACGTACTTTAGTTTATAAAAATAAAGATGAATAGAAAACACAAAACTGATAAAAACAACAAAAGCACAAAGTTATAAACCATCAGGGGGTCTGCGATCACGCCACCAATCCAAGCTGGCTCACCAGATCCTCCTGTGGGCCCAGGGGAAACTGCTTTCTCTAAGGGGAAGTTTATAGTTACAGGAGCAGTCGTCCTGTCGAGGCAGGGGCCGAGGCCCGAGGAATGGACACTCCACTCCGAGGTGGTGTGGCTCCTGTGGGAGAAATGCGTTCAAGCGGAAGGGGATCTGTTAGCATCTTTAGAGACAACACACTCTGCTAGGTGCTATGGTACAGACGTGGCCAAGGCTACATCTGTACGCGTTACCCCGATCGCTCCTCCCCCGGGAGTTCTGGAGAGGGTTTGCCGGGATGGGCCCGTTTGTTGTTAGTAGCCCCTTACTGGCTCACCTGAGTATGGTTCTTGGACCTTGTGTCACTCCTCGTGGACTCTCCTTTTGAGATTCCAGTCGGGGGGACCTGTTGTCCCAAGTGGGGGCACAATCTTATAGAAACTGTGGGCCTGGCCCCTGATGGGGCTCAGCTCATAGATTCAGGTCTCTCAACCGAGGTTGTTGAGACCATACTTCAATCCAGAGCTCCCTCCACAAGGAAACCGTACGCCCCTAAGTGCAGAGTTTTCACGTTATGGTAAAGAGCGTGCCAGCCTCACTCTAAAGACTATCTTCCTTCTTGCCATCTCGTCTCTTAAAAGAATGGGAGACTTACAGGCCCTATCGGTAGCTCCGTCATGATAAAGGCTTTTGGTTACACTTTATTTCGATAGTCACTTTAGACGTTCTACTAATTATAAGTAACTTTTCAACTACATGTCAACTAACTCTCATTAGAGTATTAGTATATTATAGTAGACTGTCAGGTTATGGTTAGGTGTTAGGGTTCGGGTTAGGAGAATAAGTTGACTTGTAGTCGCCAAGTTACTTATAGTCAGTTGAATGTCTGTTGGGGGACCAACAAAATAAAGTGTTAGCAGATATTAAGCTGACAGTCTACTAATACTCTAATGACAGTTAGTTGACATGTAGTTGAAAAGTTACTTATAGTTAGTAGAATGTCTAAAGTGGACTATCGAAATAAAGTGTTACCAGGCTTTTCTTCATCCTAGGCAGGGTTATGTTCCTAAGGTCCCCACCAATATGGCAGGGCCTAATTGCGCATACAATCTTGAGAGAGCGCGTCCGTTGTGATACATGGATGTGTGCGGTTATAATGCGTTGCTATTGACGACAGTAATTTATTAGGAAGGAAATGCCATGGAATTTTGCTTTAAAAAGTTTTTTCACTGAAAACATTTCAGTGTTTGAACTTGTTTGAACAGTGTGAGCATCAGTTCTTTTTGAAAACAAATCTTTTCTGATTTGGTTATGCTTCTGTCGGCTGTATGAACATATCGGTTTGCTATATTACGTCTAGCTTTAAATATGCAACTTCGCTGCATAATGAATGCATAAAAGTGACCAGCTGTATATAATCTAATGCAAATAGATTGTAATAATTGTGACATTAAAAGGATCATTACAATGTTTTTTTCTTTTGTTTTATTATGTTCCCTTAGGTGCAATTATAGTATTACTATAGTTTTTTGTACAAATAAAATAAAAAAATGTAGTGATTTATGACATTTTCCCACCCTGTTTCTCACCTCTGATTCAAACAGTCTGTTTTGGGGTGTTTCCCCTTTAAGACTTCAGTGTTAACACCCACTGTTATGATTGGCTAACGTCAGTGCTGCTTATGCATAAATTATTAACGTTAATCATTTTGTATCACATGTAGACTACACAATGCTCCACCACGTGAAACTTCGGTCTTCCAATCTTTTACCATCGTGTCAATTCTCAATTGATTTTGATTCATATGCACGAGGGAGGGAGAGAGAGAGAGAGAGAGAGCAAGACAGTTTGAAGGCGCAAATGAGGCGTAGTTGTCTTGCGCTGGAGGCGGTCATATGCAAACGACTGGTACGTCACTTAGTACCGTGACGTCACTTCATACCATGGATCCAGAACGAGCTGTATTTAGAGCTTGATTAAATAAATGCTTCGTTTATAATGGGGAGGACATCTTAAGTTGTGAAACTTGCAGGAAGTTTTAATAGTACACTATTATAGTAGTATAATCATATGACAAAATGTACTGTATGAATACCTTTTTGCCGTCGGTGCTTTAAACGCGCATCTGATGTCAGCGCTCTCAGTGCAGCGTCACGTGTGGAAATAAACAACACGAGGCATCAGTGATAGTTTTATTACACCTCTAGAGGCCACTCTTGTACTGCATGATGCCAGCAGACCTTTCTCAGCTCTCTCGTATTGTGTAATGAATGACAGCGAGGACTTCTCAGCCGCTCCAGCAACGGACACAACCAGGAAAAACTATCGGTATGGATTTTTGCCGATAACGATAGTTCCACCAATCAACTATCGGTGCCGATTAATCGGCAAAAACGATGAATCGGTCAACTTCTACTGCTCACCTTTGTCAGGTTCAGTAGCCTGTACTCCAGGTTACAGAGTGCTTTTGCCCTAGTGTGCTTTTACGATTCACAAATACAGGCACTTGCTAGTACGGCGGCGTGGGTAAGGGGTTCCCACAGGGTCTCTACGCAGCTGGAGTTCCCTTGAAAGGGACCGTCTCAGGGACCTGAAGAGGAAACGAGACCCTGCGTCGCCCTGCATGCCTGTGATCGACTTGCTTCAGCCTATCTGAAGCTAGTGTGGTCTGTTTTCGGGTGTGCTTTATCGTTTGCCTATGACGTTCCCTCAAGCCATTGTACTGATTTCACACGTGCTTCATGACTGATCACGCAGAGGCGTTCCCACAGTCTCGACGCAGCGTCTCGTTCCCTCTTCAGGGAACAAGGGTTACATACGTAACCTGAGATGTTTTCATTAATTGAAATAACACTGAAAATATATATAAATATTAAACAAAATACCTGAAGTCAAATGAAAATTAGAAATGTTGCCTTGCCAACTAATTTAAATAAAATAAGTTTAATTTAAAATACTAAAAAGATTGAAATAAAAATGAATTAAAAGCAAAATAGAAATATTAACAAAACCACACAATTAAACTTGCAAATGAGAAATGTTAGAAATACAATAAGTTTCAGTTTAAGTACTAAAATTACTAAAATAAGTAAAATAATAAAGCTAAATAGAAGTATTTAAAAAAAACTAAATGACAAACAAAAATAACAAAAAAACTAAAACAACTGGAAAAAAGTTTTTAAATGCTAAAATTCAAATATAAGTAAAACTAAATAGAAATATAAAAATGTTGAAAGCGATGATGATATCTGACCTCGATCAGCCACGGCTTGAGCCTGTCGTCGATGATGATGTCATAACCGTAACACTCGAAGCAGTGCTTGTCGTTATTCATGACGGGCTGCAGCCGAGAACAGAAACACATTATTATATTGTGAATAACTCATCTTAGTCTTCCAGCTCAACACTTGTGTATCAGAGCGGTCCCGTCAGTGCGGTCCTACATCATCATGCCTGACAGATGCGGTGTTCTGTGGATGTTTCTGCAGAGGCATTAACGTATGCTAGCTTGACTTACAGCCACGGCTTTGAGCGACTGGACGATGATCCAGTGGATCTGGTCAAACAGGTGGTTGGTGACGTCCCGTCCTCTAGTGCTCTCCAGATAGAGGCGCAGGTTACCGACAGTCCACTTCCCGCCATGAACGTGATTGTAGTCGTCCTGCGGTCAAACACACACACACACACTATATACAGCACTGCCTGAAAAACACTCTTATAGATGTCTGAATCAGCCATGGGGTGTTTATATAACCAATCAACTGAATTTACCACAGGTGGACTCCAATCAAGTTGTAGAAACATCTCAAGGATGATCAGTGGAAACCGGACGCACCTGAGCTCAATTTTAAGTGTCATGGCAAAGGCTATGAATATTCATGTACATGTGATTTTTTTTTCAAGTTTTTTCACGTACAAATTTCTTTCATGTTGTCATTATGGGGTATTGTTTGTACAATTTTGAGGAAAATAATGAAGTTAATCCATTTTGGAATAAGGCTGTGACATAACAAAATGTGGAAACCGTGAAGTGCTGTGAATACTTTCCGGATGCACTGTAAATATTACTACTGTAATCGTACTGTTTTTCTGTGAAACAACATTATTATAATTATTATGAAACAGGGCAGTAACCACCATAGCAGGAGCGTAGTAACTGGTAATACCAGTTTATTCTGACCTTTGTCTAATTTACAGGTTTTATTTTTTCTTATTTCTGGCTAAGAAATCAAATACACTGCTGAGCAGTAACCAATATTTTTTTATTTTATAATATGTTGTCCTAATGACAAGTTTATGATTGTTTTATGTACCACTAACGTCTGAGTAAAAAGCCATGATGGTTTTATGCACAAAATGTAATTTATCATCACAGAATAAGGCAGTATATTTTATAGTTACTACTGTAATAAAGGCTCTGTCAATTAGCCATATGAATCCATTATTCATATACTTTATTTTTATGAAAATACCCCAAGATGGAACATAAAAAATATATAATCTGATTGGTCCGAGCAGCTTTGGTTCAGGAATACTTACTTCACAACGGATCAAGTCCAGACTGAACTTCCCAGCTTCAAATGTTGTGGGCGGGGCTAAGACTGGCTGGCATCCAGGCTAGCACAGACTACCTAAAATATCATTTTGAAATGAAACATTCCCATTATCTCAAGGAACCGAGGTTACGTAAGTAACCGAGATAAGTATTGCGTCTTTGCTAGATGCTATGGGGAAAACTCCTTTTTATCTGAAATCTTGAATTAAAAAGCCTTCCGGGTCTGTGCTCACTTGGCGGGATGCGCCACGATTGGTTGTAAGCAAAGCAGTGCTTGCTTACCAGTTTGAATATCAATCACACTGATCACTTCATTACAGTCAGCTCATGTTCTCATCAAAACATCCGTGCATTCGAATCCTCAGGTAAGATGATGTAAAATTATAACAGGCTTCTGTCTGTACCATCTTGACTTCTTGCTCGCTTTTTAGGGCCCGAGCACCGATGGTGAGAGGACCCTATTGTTTTTGCTCCGTTTATTATTATTCCTCTCCCAAAAGAATAGTTTTTTCGAGGGTCTAACCCTAACATGCTTGAAAATTCATGAAACTTTGCACACGCTTCAGAAGTGGTGAAAATTTTCGTGTGATGTGGGTTTCAGAATTGGGTGGGGCAAAATGATTGAACATCATTTGATTAGACATCAAAATGATTAGACAGTAACTAAGGGGGGCGGGTCTTTGCGAAGGGTCAATTGTAGGAGTTGCTTGCAGTTTCGATGTTGCTAGGCAACCACAGACAGCCTGCAGTAACTCAGGCATACAATGTCCGATCTGCCCCAAACTTCACATGTTTGATAAGAGTCCTGTCCTGAACACATGACCATGCTCATATTCGGTTGTAGCAATAGCGCCACCTGCTGGTAGCAGGAAGTGTGGCAACTACAAATACTTTGATAGCAAACTTCACAAGTTTAGATACTACAAATACACAGGAAGTGTGGCAAAAACAAATGACTTTAACATAGTCCTCTTATATTTACATTCTACCCACCGTGCTGTTTTCCTAAAACCGCCAGGTGGCGGCGGCACGGGTGCTAGGGCCCTTTTAATCACTGCTTGCAGCTTTAATATTACTTTTGTTTTTATTCTTGTACACTGACTTGTTCTCTCTCTCACCGACGGCCGATGCCGTTTCGACAAGCTCAATTGGCCAAAAAAAACCAGACGACGTCCGACAAGTGTCGACAGTGTGGAACACCGTATAAACTGGGCCGGCCAAAATGACAGTGATATCCAGTGATGAAAACTACTCAACTTTATCATGATTTTTCGTCATATTGAATAGAAAATATACTATCATTTAGGCTACACGATTTAATTCATAACTAAATGTGAGGAATGTGAGGAGAATTTTGCTGGATTTTTTTCACATAGCAGCAAAATAGACTTAAAATACTCCATGATTTTTGGTCATACAGACTTAAGAAATAAAAAAAATAAACTGTTAATTGTCTACTTTTTTATGTGTCCACTTACAATTGAAACAAAACATTGCGCTTTTGTAAAATAAAGAAAATAAACAGGGTGTGCTTTCTGTCTCTCCATCTTTTTTTCTGGAGCACGTCTCTAAACTCAGCGAATACTAGTCACACCAGTCACCCAGGCATGAGCAATATATCTTTATAATCATGTAAGTGTCAACTATTAAATTATATAATTTAAACCGAAAACAAATATTCTCTGAAAAGAGAGATGCGATGATGCGACGGCAGCCACAGTACAACGTGCCAGTGCGCTCACACACACCAGCTATGGGTGGAGAGGATATATAGGTGGAGACTGAAATATATGGAAATAAAATGTCTTTGTATAAGCAATGAATTAAACTGCAGATTAACATTTATGTGCCCTATATTAATATATCATAAAAACGATGATACAGACAAAATATGAATGTTTAGACAAGATTTCGTTGACTGGTTTTGAATAGATTAAAACATTTTTACAGTAAAATAGACTACTGTCACATCAAATAAACTTCTGTTCGCAAATTTCTGCTCATATGTTAAATATATAGTATGGGATGTTTTCTCAAAAAATAAAGTATATTGAATTATCAACTAAGATTATATTATAGTGTTTGTTCCAATTGAAACTAATGAATCCTTACCTTTGAAATACGTATGATAAAATTTATGCTTTTTACAAAGAAAGATTGCACTTGAAATATTGTTACAATTGTAATTGTTGTTGATTTACATGTCAAAACTTTTTCATAAAATAGCAAAAAAATACAAACAAAAGTAGATGTAAACAAAATCTTAATAGGTCAGTATAAGTGTAACGGTCACCCTTGAGAGCCACCAGAGGGCACTCTCCACATCAGACTATTGCCATTCCCCCTCAAACTACATCTCCCATAATCCTCTGGCTGGACTCATCAGCACTCATTTTCACATTCACCTGTGTCTCATCATCTTGTTTATCTCACCCCGTATAAGCCTGGTTCACCCCATCACTCACGGCGAAGTTTTGTATGTTGTTACGCTGCATTTCTGAGCATTCTCCCTGGTTTCAGTGTCTCCATGCAAACGCTTGATTCTCCTTCCTTGAAAGAGAATCAAGCAAGAACACTTGCAGTGCACCAACTCCCTCGCTTTAATAGACTCTTATCTTACATGCACATACAAACAAAGCAGCTTCCTGAAGATAACAAAGCTGATTACATGTAATGCAGGCACTGTTTTAAAACGTTCAGGTGATCCATATGATATCATTGGACTGTCGTCGACCAATAAGATTGCTTTGATTTCACACATGCTTCAGACACTGGGTTGTGTCCCCATTGTGTCAGCAACTTATGCAGCATTGAGTTCCCTACAAGAGGGAACCGGCAGCTGATTCAAACACGGATGAAAGATTGTGCGTGTGTGAGTGACTTACGCCGTGTTTCTGGATGGCCACGTTGGTGAGGTGCACAAACATGTTGTCCAGCTCACTGGTGCTGGGCGTGTATTTGACCGTGCAGAAGCGGCAGAAACCCAGTTTGTACCTGAAACACAAAGCGTTTAGAGCGGATAGAGTGATGCAGAGGCGTGCAGCGGTCACACACTCACATGTAGCACTTCAGCGGCCTGTAGCTGGTCACCAGCACGTACAGACGCAGGTCGAACTTCTTCCCGCCGATCAGCAGAGGGTTGTCGATGTACAGAGAGATGACGTAGGCCTCCTTTCCACTGTTCGCCGCCACGAACCTGCCAAACGACAGCATTTCAGACAGAAGTCAGCAGCTGATGGCACTTTTACGGTGATATATTGACTATTGGGATGCACCGTTATGAACATTTGGTACCTTTATATTTGAAAGCCGATAACCGATAAATTGGCCGACAAAATTCTCATCATTAAAAGCCATCTCACAATCACACAATTATAACGATGTTCTCATTATACTTTTGTCGCCTATATGAGACTTGTGCTGCACATTTTGCACTTTACTGTTTTTCCTTTTTATTTTCCAGTCAATTCAAAACCATCATGGCAAACAGTGCATATCTTAAGTGTCTCGGCTGAAAGAAGTAATCCATTATTTAAATATAGGCCAAAATGTATTATCATGTCGATAACAATAACATTACAAATGAACATATATCGTCCGATACCAAAAATTTTGGCCAATATATCAAGTATCCCTATTAACTATATACATTTTTATAAAACGGTTAGTTCCAATCCTTGATTCTGATTGGTCAATAGCTGTGTTTTATTCACTATAAAACACAGCTATGACCGCTTCACCCAACAGTTCTATGTATCACTACACAACACCCCTAGCAACCACCCTTAGCAACTTAAACACTTGTTTGATCTCATTGATATTGTTCATTTAAGCTAGAGTAGAGTATTGTGAGAGATCGAGTCAGCGACTGTACCTGCATTTACAGTAGACATAGCATTTTCCTTCAGGTCAGTCCTATATTCATAATACTAAAATCAGTTTGAATGTCCGCTGCGATATCTTGTCCTTTTAACAGTTAAGGGGTTTTCCGTTCCTATAATCATCTGTCAGTTGCGTCTTTCTTCTCCGTGATCACAAGTTTGAATCCTTTCAATATAAAAGTCTTCTGACTCACTCGCTCATAAAGACAGTCTTTGCCGCCATCTATTGGTGAAATAATGTATGTGACTTCTGTTGCTGTTTACAGTCAGGGACTATGTTTTCCAGCGGAGGGAAGGCTTTTAGTGATTTTACTTCATGAAAGTTGCATAGATACATATTTTTCGGCTTTAATATTTGTATTGTGTGGTAACCGTTTTATAAAAGCAATAAGGTACTCGAGGGCTAGTGCTGTATCGTGAATAAGTCATGGCTGACTTCGCTTCGCGTTGTGCCAAACAACACCTTCAGCCGGGACTTGTTCACGATACAGCACAGCCTCTCGTACCTTATTGCTTACTTACGGAGCCCCTAAAGAGACAGGAGGGAAGGACAAAATATGAGATGGGAGGAATAATTATGTCAATGCTTTTGTGTTCTCTCGTAAAGGTTTTGCATTCCCCAGAGAAACTTTGCGACCGCTCGCAAAGAACACAAAAGTTTTGCGAGAGAACGTAAAAGCAATATTGAAATACATATTTTTCTCCCAATTTACATAATTTTTCCATCACCATGTTCCTTAATGTATTTTTAGTACCGGACATATTAGTATCATTATAATATTAATTTTCTTAAAGGAGCCGTATGTAAGATTGTGGCCAAAACTGGTACTGCAATCAATTTCAAATTACTGACTCGATGTTGCCAGATATGCTGCAGGATCCGATTACGACACGTTATTAGCTGCAGCTGTGGGAACTAGAGCAGATCTGGCAACCCGAATGCTGCAACACTACTGAGTCCGTGATTGGTGGATCGGTGGAGGGTGGAGCAACACTACTGACTCCGTGATTGGTGGATCGGTGGAGGGTGGAGCTCAGACCAAAACACAACATGACAACATCAACATCAGTTGAGGGCTGCAACTTCACTTTTTAAATGACAATATCCTGGCCGGACTACTGTTGACAGTGATATAAGTATTTGAAATGATTTCTTAATGTCTAGTGACATATCAGGGAAAATTTATGATTAATTGAAATAAATTTCTTGCATACAGCTCCTTTAATTTGCCTTTGCATATTTCATTTTTATTATTGTATGGAAAAAAATATATATTAAACTGCAAAATCAAAATAATAAAATAACTAAAATACTAATAAAAAAAATATGATTATTATTATTATTGTTTAGATATTTTTATTTTTGTCATTATTATAACAATAAAAATAATATGAATAACTGCTATTATCATATCATATAATAATAATAATAATAATAATGATACATGTGTGCACAAGAGCTTTTTTGTACTTTGACCAGAGTAAAATGTGTAGCTGGTTTCACTGAAGAGGATTGCAGGAGTGGCCGATCTTACGTGGACGTGCGGCTGTCGCGGGACCACTTCTTAATCTGAGAGAGCTTGTTGATGAGGAAGATGCCTTTTCCCTGCGCCTTCCCGCACGGCTTCATGATCCACGTGCTGGACGGGCTCTTCCGGAACTCCTCCACGAACAGATTGTAGTCGGCCGGCAGCATGAACGTCACCGGCACGAAATCTGTGGTCAGAGTCAGAGAGTGAGCGACGGCACATACGAGAGAGACACAGGCGAGAGGAAGGAAGCAGCAGCTCGTTTCACCCAGGTAGAGGTATTTCCCGCTCTCGTCCTTCTCGGCCAAGGGACTGGCCTCCTTCTCCAGGTCTTTGCGGTAGCGCTTGATGTTCTTGATCATCAGGTCCTTCCTGGTCAGCTCGTAGTGGTTGGGGAAGTGGTTGACCATCTGGTCGTCAGTCAGCCGGTAGCCGGTGTCTACGCTGAACACGCTGCGGATGGTCTGGATGCTCATCCTGCCAAAGAGAAAACTGCAAACATGAGACGTGTGTGTGTGTGTGTGTGTCGCTGTAAGTGTAAATGAAGCCTGTTCATCAGTGCTGGATTGACTACAGCAACCTGTGTGGCACAAGGGCTTGTGGGTAATGTCAGCCTAAAACAATCCAATGTTTGTAACACTTTAGTATGGGGAACACATATTCACTAGTAACAAAAAGTATAGCCTCAAACTCATAATTTACTGCTTATTAATAGTAAGGTAACACTGCCCTCAACTCATGACTGAACTGGAAGTGATATCCACATTCCTTTGATTTATTTGGTCAGACTGATATTCTACACAAAACTGGATTTGATGTGTGATGGCACACTGACGAGCACGAACTCGGTGGGAGGGGATTCGTTGATAGTGGGGGACGGGCATGAGAGTTGTTCAACATTTTTCCTAATTCCACTCATCAGCCAGAGTTGGCGACGGCAGCTTTAAAGAAAAGACTGAGAAGAGGGAGAGAAAGCAGGTACTTGTGAACATGGAAGGAAGAGGGGTCCAAAATAAATAAAACCAGAATGAGAGTTCACCAGGGAATATTACCCAACAGCCAGAGAAGTTCTGTAGCCAGTTCTGTAAAGCTAAGCCATTTTGGTTTGTCCACCGTAGAGTAAAAGACAGAGAAACATGTGCGTGTAAAACCTTTTGGCCTGAAGATAAATGAGAATTCCTTTTCAAAACATTTTCAAACTAAACAGGCTAAAGTAACTATACCTAAAAAGAGAGAAATGTTCTTTAAGTTGGGTTGCTGGATGAAATATCCTTTAAACTAAAGTAAACTGAGTACTGAAATGTAGTTCATTACTGTACATGCTATGAGTATGGATGTACTGTCATGACAACTCTCGGGAGATTAGCATGGTAATGGATATGGCAATGTTAATGTATTTGGTCTTGGAGGAATAGATCTACTACTCTGATTGAACTATATATAAAATGAGAGAAATCCATAAAAAATTTAATTTAAAAACAAAAATTATTTCAGAATTTTAAGTAACTGTTAATAATCCATTTTTTTAAATGTGTTCTTTTCTAACAGTGCTGATGTTTTTCAGACTGTTGTGATAATTATATTTTTTAGGACTTGGTTTGGAAATTATCCTCAAAAAGGTTTTAAATTGTAAGTAAATGTTTTTCAAAGTAATGTTCACAAATTTTGCCAGACTTTGTTTCTAATGTCAGAAAAATTTTTATTTTTTTTTAAACCGAACTTTCTTGAGAATTACCCACTCACCAACCCACATTCAGGAGAAAGAAAACCACGTGAACGGTACAAACAGCACCTGAACAACATGTAGTGTGTGAAACTGGTCTGATCAAGTGATCAGTGTGTAGTTCAGCAGTTGAACAGTGCAGTGTCAGTGTGTGAACGGATGAAATGAAACGAGGTCTTGCCAGTAGAAGTTCCAGTCGTCGCTGTCCGTCACCTGGATCCATCCTCTCTTCTCAAAGTTATTGATCAGCACCGATTTCTCGATGTCCGTCACCCACTTCACCTTCCCAGCCATCGCACACACACTCCTGAGAAACACACACACACACACTCCTGAGAAACACACAAACACTCCTGAGAAACACACACACACACACACACACTCCTGAGAGACACACACACACTCCTGACTCAGAGACAGCGCGGCACGACAGCTCTAAACACTCATGGAGAGAGGAGCAGCTCAATCACTGTGGGGTCAGAATTGTTGCATTATTCCAAATAAATAGATTAAGATCCACAAATAAATGTAAAGAGTTTCATAAAAATTCACAAATAAATAAAATGAGATTTGTAAATAAAAAAATATTTACAAATGTTTAATTATTTAACAAAAAACATAAATCACTGTGTGATTATGAATTGTGCTCGACTGAAAAAATTATAATAAATTAAAATAATACTTTACAATAATATCCCATTAGATAACATCACTTTTAGAAGGCCTAAGTTAAAAACACAACTGTTAGGTTATAGTTATTCAGCTCAGATCCATTAAATAATGTTAATAACTGTTGATTTAATAATGTTATGTAAATGATAAAAAAATAACATGAGCTAAGATTAATAAATGCTGTAACGTTAGAAGAACTGTTCATTATTAGTTCATGTTAAGTAATGTTGTTCACTAATGAAACCTTATTGTAAAGTCTTAACAATGTTACCAATTATTTATATTATTACACTTTGTTTGGCATTAAAACATAATGATGTGTGTCACATTATCATTCAGTAGGCCTAATGTCTTTGCGAATCTAGCAGATGTTCATGTGTTTAGAGGAAGATTTCTGTGTCGAAGTGCTAAAACAGATTCTTAAACACAGATGATATAAACTACAGTCGCTGCTCGTGCGTTTCATTATAAACTGACAGACTACAGATCATATAATCAATAAAACACGGCAGACTGAACTCACAATCACAGCTGTCAGTCCGCGCAGCGATCAGTTCATGCTGGGTGTTGCTGGTGAAATGAGCTTTTCTTCATAAGAGGAGCGTCACAACAGCAGCAGCGGCCATAGCAACGGCTCTGCACTTCCGCCTGGATCACGACATTTCCGCAACGACGCGCCTCACACACGACATCAGTTTATGTCAGTTTATAGTTTATGTTACAAATTACTAACCCTAACATTTGCACATGATAAGAAAAGAAGAAACTAATTTGTTGTAAATGTATTTACATATATTGCGTTACTGATCGCTGAAAGGAAACACACAGTGTTTGAATTAAGTGTTTGTCTCTGTCTAAATATTAGTTCTGTTAATAATAGTTCTGTTAATATTAATTCTGTTATTAATAGTTCTGTTAATTTAACTCTTCATTTCAGGCCGTTTCTCAATGCATTTACATGCGATGAAAAACAAATATATTACAACACAACAGAGTAATAATTTATCAATAAGAAATCAGAAATAAATACTTATGCCACTATTAATAATATTACTACTACTAATAATAATACATAAAATATTAATAATAGTGGTTGTAATAATAATATAAAAAGTAAACAACGTAAAAGTAAAGCTAATAGTAAATCTTGAATATAAACACAGTTATACTTTTATTCACAATAATGTTTTCCTCACTTTTGTATTTTCAGATACAGAGATCGTAAAACACAATATTGTTGAAATTACACGTTAAAAACTGAAGGTTGAAGATATGTGAAACAGTAACAGATTTATAAGATAAAACTCTTGTAATTCAATTCACATTTATTTGTAAAGCGCTTTTCACAATACACATAATTTCAAAGCAGCTTTACAGAAAATACACGAGTCCACATTATAATCTGAGTCTGTTATCAGAGGAAACTGTCCATTTCAGAAATGTACAAATACAAATCACAGTTAGAGAAAAATGTGTTAATTTAAACAATGTCATAATTAAAGGCAGAACCAATGATCTCATTGAAGTGATGAATACTTGTTAACAAATGATTATGAGATTTAGAAGATTGTAGCATTGGTGCATGTGTGTGTGTGTGTGTGTGTGTGTGTGTGTGTGTGTGTGTGCGTGTGTGTGTGTGTGTGTGTGTGTGTGTGTGTGTGTGTGTATGTGTGTGTGTGTGTGTGTACACATAAATACACAGAACAATAATCAGAAACAGACCAATTAAGATCAAGAGAAACTCAAATATGAACAAAAACACAGCGAAACTAAACATACACTGTTAAATGTTTCTGATTTACACCCAAATTTCAACATGATTAACCTGTTATTTTTAATAAGCGCCTTACTGTTAATTTTAGGAAATATATGTTAAATAACGACTCATTTTTGTTATTTAACACCTCATTGTTAAATAACACCTCATTTTTGTTATTTAACCGCAAAATCGAAAATTCAAGCAAAGATGTCGTATAGAGCTGGTATGTTTGGAGATAAATAGGCCTACCGATATGCAATTTTATGCTTATTATAAAAAAAGTTATTATTTATCAGTGGATAAGTTAGCAATTTCATTTCGTTTTCTTTAGGTTGCTAAACAACGACTCAATCAATAGTCGACGCGGTGCAATCTAGCAAACTAAATATTGTATGCATTTACAGAATGAAAATTAGACAAATTAAACACTTGATTTCTCTACTGCAAATGTTATCAAGAATAATCTTGCATAGCCTATTGAGAATGAGAATGTGACGTCACACGTTTCACTCCGCGTTGCATTGTGGGAAGGCGTCGCCATCTTGGAAGGATACGCTATCCGTTGTCATGGTTACTTCGACAGTGAGACCGAGAGAAATAGCGACAGAGAGAGAGTAGCTTGATATTTGTTTGCATTTTTGCGATAAGGCACAGTTTCTTGGGAATAAATGAAGAAGGGGGAAGCAAAAGGAAAGGGGCTCTATCGGGAGAGACTAAATAACACCAAGCAGCGTTATTTAGAGAAACTAATTGACATCTACAACATATGGACCCGTACGACCTGCTACAGAATGGACGAAAGACCCAAAGCACTACAACCTTTCACATACCCTGACATAGTCAATTACCTGGTTTATGGTATCAGTGCCTAACGTTACTGCCTACACAATGCAAGAGTTCAGAAGCTTTAAGTCATTAGAAGCTTATGAACAATTCTGCTGCGACCGGGTGCAAGACTTAGAAACCCCCAAACCTGTAACGTTAAACTGCCAGAGTTCAGTCATACCTGATGTTTCAGGCCTCATTCATATGTGGAAATAAATCTGATATGAATCAGATACGTGCATTTGCACCCGCCGTGCAACGTCAAGCGGACAGATCGGACATTCCCGTCGATGCGAGTCGTACGTCATTAAAAAAAAAAGTGTCTTTTTAAAACATTTTGCGGTACAGATACGCCTATATCTATAACAAATTAAACAACTCTAGTTGAATAACAGAGTATTCATTTCGTTAGTTTGTGTTAAATAAAAGGCGAACTGTGCTGAAATGTGTTTTTGAAATCATGCTTTGCTCCCTGTTGCTGCTGTCAGTTTATTGACAAGCAGTTTCTCTAAATAAAGATGGCCCTTTCATTTCTCTTCCTTCTCCATATCTTCCAAAGAAACTGCGGCGTATCGCTAAAATGTAAACAAATACTAAGCTGCGCTGTCTCTCTCTTTCTCTATTTCTGGAATGTTTAGTCGCGCCTCTGTGAAGTTCTGAAGGCGTTGCCCCTGGCAACTGATAGCGTCTCCTACCATCATGGCCGTCCAGCTCAGACCCCGCCCAAATCGGCACGTGACTCCTCACTCTCAATTCCACAGAAAGTTTGCGGTGTTTTATGTGCATGTTCAAATGTGTTTGTTATCGTGGGTGTAATAGCCTTTTATTACCCTAATACCCTACACTCCGGATTTTACGCGAGACGGCCAACATTCATTTAGTTGACGAACTGCGCTCCCAATAGAGAGCCTAAGTCCCGCCCCTCCGCTTCCGGCTCATGGGACCTTATTTCGGAAAAAATATACATGGTAGTCAATGGGGAGAGACGACTTATCTTTTTATTCCGTCTGATCTGTGCCCTGAATTACACATATGATGTTTGTCAATTTAAAAGGTAATTATGAAAGTCAAGAAAGTCGCAGTTTGTCATAAAACAGGAGAGTGACAGTTAGTTTTATGTGAAAATCGCTCAATGAACTAACTTACATCTCTCGTCTCGCACCAAGCTCGTGTGTGTGCAGAAGCTCGTGTGTGTGCAGTCTGGTACAAAACACACAGGCATGACGGCGTAACGTTACGATTATAAAGTTAGACTATAGAAAACATGACAGACCTTAGCTTAGCTTCATTCATTGAGAGAAAAGGTATGCCGTCTCATGCGCGCCTTTTGGGTTTTGTAGTCTTTGTAATTACGTATTTTCACAGTCTTATACCTCGACAGTTTTACATCAAACTGCGACTTTCTTGACTTTAAAATGTATCTTTTAAATTGACAAACATCATGTGTAATTCAGGGCACAATTCAAACGGGATCAAAATATTTGCTGTCTCTCGCCATTGACTTTCATGTAATATTTTTCCGAATTAAGGTCCCATGGTGGTTAACCGGAAGGGGAGGGACTTAGGCTCTCTATGTGTATGTGTGTGTGTGTGTGTGTGTGTGCGTGTGTGTGTGTGTGTATATCCCCTGTTCTTTCTGAACACGGTGTAAATATCCGTATGACACACAGCACGCAGGCGTCACTTTATTATTGGCGCCACAATCTGAAATAACATGATCATACAGTATTTGTTTTGCACTCTGGGAAGGAGCGTAGAAGGCGGCATTTGAACCTGCAACGAACGAACACGGAGATCCATGTCGGAAGATCGCGGTGGTTACATCGACCAAAAGCACAATAATCAGGTGAGATTAAGAGTTTCTTGAAAGTCATGTGTAACCCAGGTTACTAAAGATGTTTTATTTTTGAAATAGAAAAGAAAGAGACTGAGACTTATGTGAATAAACAGTTATTTTATTAAATATCTGTAAAGAAAAGGGAACATAAGAATACATAAATTAGAGAAGAGTGATTTGATTTAATGAGACAATGATTGGTCCCAGTGCCGCTGCTAGCCATTTTGGTGCCCTAAGCATAATTCCTTTATGATGCCCCCCCCCCCCCCCCAAAAAAAGTTTCATTTATGTTTCATACCCCATGATTTATAAAAAAATTTAAAAATAACACTTTAGTTTAGGGTCTAATGCTCACTAACTAGTTTCATTACCATGCAATGGCATGGTTTTATCATCACTGTGGTCCCGAATTTAAGGCAGGTCAGTTAAGGGGATTCGGGGTTTCCCTGAGAAAATTTTGGATTTCTCTGAACTACAGATGTGCATTTTAAGATGTTGTGAAGGCACAAAAAAAACTTCGATAACAACAGCTTTAAAACCATGTCAGTGGGCAGCTGATTATTTTTCTCTCCTCATCAGCATCACACTCTTTTTCACTTTGTTGTTATCTTGCCCTGTCTCTTCCCCTCCTAAAGTTGGCTTTTTTAATTTACTAAAGGCTACAATTTGTATTTTATTCTCAATATGTACACAATCATTATTAATCCTGTGCCTAACATGATGAAAACGGCTTTGTTCATGTTTCTTGTCCCCTCACAGTAACTGTTAGCCTAAACTATTACACTAGGCTACATGTTACATAGGCCTATTTTCAGTTCAAAATGGCGAAATTAGACAAAACTATATTAGTTTGCCTAATTATTTTTTGTCATTCGTTTAACATTTATGACCTAAAAAAACCTGTCAAATATGAAACGTTAAGTTTAGCTACTTACATGTTATTATCTCGCACTTGACCGTACACTGAAGCGTCGAGTTGCACTGTTAAAATTCACGCTCAGCGTCTGTGAACATAAAGCCCGCCTACTTTGATTTGATTGGTCATCTCAAATATTCTGACATTGACGAGCAGTGACAAACCAATGAGGCTCAGATGAACACACACACACCCTGTCCTCTCTGTTTCTGACGTGCTCTAGCTCTGCTCGGCGCTGCGGATTGAAGACGAAGAACACGCTGAATCTGATTATAACAAGTTTGATGATTGATTTTTCATTAGGCTATTTTTGGTGCCCCCTCAGCACTTGGTGCCCTACGCACAGCGCGTGATGCGCGTGGTGGGAGCGGCGGCACTGATTGGTCCTAATAGACGAATCAGTTAGTCGGTGGAGTCAGCGGAGTCGAGAGATGATGCAATGATCGTTTTTCCGAGAGAAGCACCGAGCGCGATCTGAGAAGAGAAAGAATTAGACTGAGCGAGCTAGCTAGTAGTTTGATTTGAGAGATTTAGAGATATAGAACATAAAGATTTTGAGAAATAGAATCAGAACTTGATACTGTGATAATTGATTTTGAGTAAAAGTGAAACTAGCTTTTTTTGAAGTAACTTACGGGCTGAAAGAGCTGCCGCGAACTTTTTCTAATTAATATTACTGTGCGTTCACACCGGACGCGAATAGCGCGTCAAATTCGCGTCTACCGCGTCTAGTTTGACGCTTGACCACTTTGTGTTAATTCGCGTGTCAAGAGTGAAACTGATGCGCGTAAAAACAAAAGTTTGAAGCGAAATTTCACACACGCGCGACGCGCGTCAGATTCGAAATCTGTTGGCCGCCATCTTTTTTATGTTGATCGAGCATTTATCGAGAGAGTCACCGCTCTGTATTTGCTCTGAAAAGCAGAACAGCGGCGTAGGGATCATCGTCGCTGTATTTGGGTCCACCAGACCATTCGGAGGCGAACTCAGTTTGGCGAGTTTCACCATTTCCTCGCTCCAGGAGCAGCGCCTGGATGACGGCCGCTTCCAGCGGTACTTCCGCCTGTCCCACGCCCAGTCTGATGACCTGTTGTCCCGCATCGGAGCGAAGATCACCCTCGCCCTCACCTACCTAATCTGTCAAATATATAAAACAGACCGGACACCGTCGGGTCTAGAATAATTATGTAATATGTTGGTTGTTTTTACATTAGAATAATAATGTTTCATATAATCTAGAAATGGAATAAAAAGCATTCAATACAAAATGAATATGTCTCATATATTTAAATCAAGTTTTTATGTGATAAAATATTTGCTTTGTTGCTGCATTAGAACAGAATAGAATAGTAATTTTATTCCATTTTGTCATATTACAAAATAATGTATTGAGGCATCCAGCATCCAGATACTTCACCACGTGACAGCAAGCAGGCTCCTGATTGGTTAACGCGGCGCGAATTGACGCAGAAGTTCAGATTTTTCAACTCGGGCGGCAGACGCGAATTCGCGTCAAACGCGTGAATGCACAAATGGCACTAACTAAATAATTTGCGCGTAACGCGCTTAACGCGCCAGATTCTTAATTCGCGCCATTCGCGCGACATTGAGGCGTATTCGCGTCTACCGTGCCGCGCTCTACGCCTCATTCGCGCCGCAGGAATTTTTTACGCGCGTAACGCGTCTTTGCATTGACTGACGGTAGAGATCCACTTTTGCGACACGACTGTCGCGTGGTGTCGCAACGCCTCCCCACATTTGTACGTTGATGGGCGTTCCCGCTATGGGCGTGGTTTTGACCGAGCGGGAAATGTTGCGTATTAGAAAAGAGGACCTGCGAGAGACTTCCCCCCGTCTCCATATGCTCTACTTCTATTGGATAGTCGCGTCGCGTTCAACGGAATTAATTTGCATAAAGATGGGCTTCGGCCAGCTTTTTGACGCGCAGCATTTTTCCAAATGAAGCGCCGCCTTCCCGGGATGCATTGCGGGGGCATTAAAGTCGCGTGACGTCACCCATAGGAATAAAGCGGAGCGCGGCGCGACAGAAGTGCCGCACGGACAAGTGGATCCGCACCGTTAACATTGAAATCACTCGCGCCTGACGCGCTATTCGCGTCCGGTGTGAACGCACCATTAGAGTACTCTTGGTAAGTGAAGTTTTCGTTTTATTGTTATTACTAAGGTTCTTATGTATAAATATCCGATAAAATGTGTTCAAATGCCAGATATGTGTGATTTAGCTAAATGTATGTAAGAGTCAACCTTCTGTAAAAAAAAAAAAAAAAAAAAAGGAAAAAAATATAGAAGATTTCCTGCATAAATGTGTTAAATAAGTGATATTATAAAGGGAGAAGTTATTTTTGATGATTGTGAAATGTAAATTTGTAGTTTTCGTCGAATAACTGAGTTTGAGCAAACGGATAAGTGTGACGCACGTGTAAATTGAGCAGATGTGGCCTAGCGCGTCATTTGAAGTTCTGTTTTTATATAAATGAGAAGTTGATGTGTTAATATTGTATGAAAAGTGAAGTTTGAAATATTAATAGTTGAATATATTGATATTAAGTGTGGTAATATGTGTATTTTTTAGAAAAGTGCCTAATTGTACTTTTGGCCTTGTTTTTTCAAGGTTGGGTTTTTTTTTCCCCCTTAGGCTTTCTATTTCCTTTACCATAACGTTAACGATAACGTATTTAGATAACGTTAGTTGGTCTAAGACTGTATTTGATTAATTCGTGTCAGCTGCTCGTCTTTGATGGATTATAGCTCGTTGGGCCAACAGACATGCTGGTGTGACTATTTTATGTGCAGGTTTTAGCCTATCAATGAGGTAAATCCAGCAAAAACAGCTACTACTGATCAGGCTAGTGCAGTATCTAACTAAGTTACGTGAACAGCTATTCTCTTTTAATTGCATTGGTATAGTGCACCCTATTTTGTGGTTTTTTTTGCTGTTTTGATTATCATTGAGTTGTAGATCAATGTTTACATTTGTTTTCTTGTTTTTTTTTATTACAGATGCAGATGCAGGGTAACGTTACCATCCCTGATAACACTGCTGTTCAAGATGATAATATCCCAGGATTTATATCTCAGAACCAGGTGGAAATTTGAATGGTTTCTTACTTGCTTTAATCTAGCAATAAATCTAATTGGCTTGCATAATGTTTTCTTGCCAAATTTGTGGACAACAGTCAGCCACCTCTGTGGCCTATGTGAGGCACATAAAAATTCACAGCAACATACCCAATTTAGTTCTGCAGTGCTGTATGCCTGATTGCCAAAGGACATTTAAAAAATGTGCTGGTCTGAAGGGACATATTTACAGACATCATAAGGATAAAAATGTGCTGGTCAGAAGGGACATATTTACAGACATCATAAGGATAGTATTGTTCAGCCAAGATCGATTAGGCTAGTGGATCTTACGTGTCATGTTTCCTCCTGCCGTGCCAAATGTGACTCCTTGACTGAGTTTTATTCTCATCTTAAGGTTCACATCAAAGAAGGACGAACTATTGTTTGTCCCTTCAAGCACTGTGATAAAACATTTACTGTGGTTTCTACATTTACATCTCATTTGTCAAGAAAACATAAAAGAAGTGAAGAGGGCAATTTAATGGATTCTGTTATCAGTCTGGCTGGTGTAAGTGGGTCTAGTGGTCCTCATGGAGACAGTGATTCGCAGTGTGATGTGGAGATTGATGCTGCTGATAATGCAGACCATTTGGAGTTTAGCCAAGAAAATATTGAAGACTCACTTTTTTTGAGGAATCTTGCTCTGTTTTATCTTAAGCTACAGGCAAAGTTACTGCTTCCGGCCTCCACCATTCAGACAATCATTGAAGATATGCAGTCAATACATGATCTCAGCCAGTCTCAGTTATTTTCTAAATTGGATGAGAAGTTACGTCAGATGGGTATTTCAGAGGACTCAATTAGGGCTCTAATTGATGATCTGAGAGCAGAAGATCTTTTCCGAACTCACAATACACACACATTAAAAACAGATCTACGGAGAAAGACTGTTTTCAAGAGTCAATTTAATTATCTCGAACCTGTTCCAATAAGCCTGGGACAAAATGAAGCCGGCAAGGACAGCCCGTCTGCCTCCCAGCCTGTAAGGAAATCATGGCCAGAGTCTTTTAAGGTGCCATGGGACGTTATGCCTGCGGAGATTCGCACTGCCATTTCATCTTGTAAGAGACCTTCACCAGGTGCACGACGGCAGATGGTCAGGATAATATCCGATGAGATGAGGAAGTATGAGCTGAATCCAACACGAGCGCAGTGCCTTATAGTTAGCCGGAACATTGTTCACCAGTACCCAGAAAGTTTTGCCGATCAGAGAGACAGTGGACAGCTTCTAGATAGTGGATACACATCTTTGCTGAGTCAAGTGAAAAATCGCATCGAAAATCTGAACCGTGCAAGCAGTTTTCATCAGCACCGTTCAGCTAGCCATGGACAAAAGAGAGGGCCTACTGACATATATGGATGCACAAGATTCCAGCCCAGCCTCCCTGCAGAAGAGACTGAGGACACAATGGAGACCAAGCGTTAACAACTGAAAGGGATCTACAGTCGGGATGGCACAGCTGGTGCTGAGAGACCAGAGGTAAAGAAGCTAATGGATTCTACTTTCTACCTGCAGTGGTCCCACATCAATGTTGTACCTACACCAACCATTGCATCTTTAAAAACCAAGTGGCCGTACTTGTTCAGTCAGAAAGGACTGTACTCCCACTTTGAGCTTCTTACTGATATTCCTGTGCTGCGTAGCCTTGAACTTGCCGTGGAAGAGTGTGGCAAAGCGATTGTGGAAATGTTCAAGACTAAACCGACAAATGCAAGGATGAAGGAAGTTCTTTGTCAGCGTGATGATGATGTCGAGCTGTCCTATCAGGTCATCCATCTTCTTCTGTCTCACTTTTCCGAAGATGTCTCAGGACTCATTGTTCTTGCAGATGTAAGTTCCCCTACACACAAACCTCTCTCTGCCTCTCTTTCTCACACACACACTCCTCTCTGACCATCTATCTCTCCCTCACTTTGCCTCTATCTCTATCTATTCCTCTATCTTTACCTTTCTCTTTCACTATCTCTCTTTCTCTTTACCTACCCTGTATCTATCTCTCTGTTTTATCTAGAGGTCGACCGATAGTGGATTTTACCGATAACGATAGCTAGGTTGGGCCGTACTTGCCGATAACCGATTAATCAACCGATAGTTTTTAAAATTGATACTGGATAAAAAAAATTATTCACGATACAGCACAGCCTCTGGAACCTTATTGCTTAAACATAACACTCCAAGTAAAACAGTGCTGAACTTTATTATATACAGGCCTCTCTCTCTCTCTCTCTCTCTCTATATATATATATATATATATATATATATAAACTGTATGAACCATGAAAACATGCTAAATTAAATAAATATATAAATATGAATAAATATTGAAGTCAATAAAGACATTAATTCCAACTGAAACAAAAAGTAATACTCTAAATAACAAATAAAAACAGTTACATTGCTCTGTCAAGAATTAATAAAAATGTAAGTTCCAAAAAAAAACAAAAAAACAGTTACATTCAAAATTAGGGCTGTAACGATACACCAAACACACGATTCGGTTCGTATCACGATTTTTGACCCACGATTCGATTCGTATTGCGATTCTATCACGGGGGCGGGGCTTGAGGGGCGGGGCTTGGGGGTGAAAAAAAAGAGAGATTTTGAGAGAAAAAAAATATTTTAAACCTGTATAAACTGAACACCAAAGAACAATATTAACTATGCAAATTATTAAACTAAACTAGGCAGTAGCCTAGGCTGCTGCTTTTGGGTTGTTTTCTGTGCTCCAACTAAATTGATATCGGGATGGTGCCGTAGGATATGCATCTGCACTTTGGACGTGTTGCCGGTCATTTGAGGAAGCTTCTTAAAACACTTACGGCAAATTGTGTGGGTCTTGTCGACTAGCCTACACGATTTCCTCACGTTCTTCAACTAGCTCGCGTCGCATGGAAAGGTAGCCTACTAACATGACACGTAACATGATAAAAGACGCTTACAAATAAACTTTTTTTAATAGTTGGTTGGGATGAGTCACTGAGTATGTAATTATAGAATATCAAATAGATTATTATCTAAAAAAATCTCCATGTTTTCGGTGCTGACGCGGTGGTGACGCGTTCGTGTAACATGTAGGGTGGCGCTGCCAATAAAGAACCTAATAGCTGTCACAAAGAACCGGCAAAAGTAATGATTATGAATATTTTAATTGTTTATTAATAAACAAGTGTTTTCTTTGTCACTGTCGGCTAAGATGAAGTTGACGATACTGACTCGCGATCTTCAGTATACCTAGTGAACGCGCCAGAGAGAAATGCACTTTTCATACGGATGAGAGTAGGCTAGTCTGTTTTCTTTCTTTTTGAATTGTTCTGTTTAAAAATAGACATTTAGACATTTCAATATAGATATATTTCTCAGGTCTGTAAGGCAAGTACGCTATATACGCTGAGTTTCGGTTCAGTTATGAGACGAGCTCCAGATCATGCGCCGGCTACTCCGTGTCGTGATTATCTATTGTCTGCAATATTTACTTCTTATTTATTAAATCCAGGTAATTGGTTGATAAAACATTAATTAAAATTAAGATATAATTACTACAAAACGAAGTAGTTTTTGTTTTTTCCTCATAAATGCGAACACGGAAAATAAAATAAAATTCATATTTTATGTTCTGGGGAGAGCCAACCCATCTTCATCCGGTGGGTATAGTATTACTTTAGCTTTGTGCAGTGTAATTCACAGAATTATATATTGCGCTTTGGCCGCACTGACGTAGCAGCATTCTATGTTCGATCATGAGAGAAGACAAGTGTCACAACATACAATGTAAACAGAAAAAACAAGCAATACATTGACACTAGAAACATTTTATAATACTAATAGTAATTTAAAGATGTGGTAACATTGGATCTGGACGGGAAGGATAACTCTGGGAGTTGGAAGGGGTGTGTCGCGATTCTGCCTTCTCACACCGCGATACAGATCGTGGATCTGAGAATCGCCATTTCGATTTTATATCGTGTATCGTTACAGCCCTATTCAAAATGTAACTGTTTAAAGGAACACTCCACCGTTTTTTGAAATAGGGCTTATTCACATTCTTTCCTACAATTAGATATGTGTGCAAATGCATTTTTGTCTCAGTGCATGCATTGTTTCAGTTTGACAGGGTCGGCGCTAGCTTAGCTTAGCACAATGAATGGAATCCTTTGTTGCCAGCTAGCATGTCCTGAATAAAAGTGATTAAAAAAAATAAACAAACCCACGTAATTACTTCTTGTGGCCTGAGTATTCACAACGAGTACAAATAGCGATGCAGATTAACACTAGGCGATTTCCTAGGCAGATATTGACTTGGGACTATATTAGGGGGAAGCACAGGCGAAGCACTGCTACTTGGGCGCAGAGATATCACTTCCGTATGTATGTTTATGGAAGTCGTGGGATTTCATGTGTTGCGTGATATCTCTGCGCCCAAGTAGCAGTGCTTCGCATAAGTCCGGACCCTCGGATTGTGAGCTATGGACGGGGCCTACGCCAAAGAACTTTATTGCTTGCTGGGCTATCAATAAATGTATTTATTGTTACAGTATTATTCTCCCGAGTCTTTCTGGTAGAACTGTCAATTCACAGGTCGCCAGCCTCTTGCACAAGCTCGTGGGATTTCATTTGAAAATGGTGAGTAAGATGTATACATTACACATAATGTTCAAACAGCAAACGACTCAGGAGGCTGGGGAGATTCATTCTAATGTTCATTCTCAACTGCCTTTCAAAGTTAGAATGCTGAACTCCTCTTCCATGCTCTTTTGCCATTCTTTTTTTGTTCTTTCAATGAATTGTACTCTTCACACTTTTTATTATTTTATGTTATTCTGTCTGTTTTGTGCTGTTTATAAAATTAGCTTTTGTTAGGTCAAGCCATGTGATATCATTTTGGATTAAAAATGTGAAATTATTCTCTCTCTCTCTCTCATACAGACCCAAGAAGACATCATTGATTTGAATCATGTCTTACTGTTACAGAGGCTTAAAAGTGTAGGCCTCGATAATTCGGCTGTGAGTTGGTTTAAAAATTATTTATCGGATAGAACTCAATGTGTTGCTGTAGATAATTACACCTCATCCATGGTAATAGTCAGGAAGGGTGTCCCGCAAGGTTCTTTACTGGCACCACTTCTTTTTTCTATTTTTATTAATGAATTGGGGCAGGGAATACATTCGGCAAAACTACATTTTTATGCTGACGATACAATTATTTACTCCACTGCATCCTCTATATCTCAGGCTATTGAAATTCTTAAGGATTCTTTTTATACTTTTCAGCTTACTTTGTTGAAACTGAAATTAGTTTTAAATGTAAATAAAACGAAGTATATTATTTTTACACGTAGCCGTTCTATGTCTACTGCTGTGCCTATTCTGACTATTGAGGGTTTACATATAGAAAGAGTACCGACATATAAATATCTAGGAATATGGCTCGATGAGAAGTTAGCCTTTGATGTTCACATTAATTACTTGGTGACAAGGCTTAAACCAAGACTGGGTTTTCTTTTTCGGGACAAAAAATGTTTTTCCTTTACAGCTAGAAAGAGAATAATACAGAGTACTATTTTACCTATTTTAGACTATGGTGATGTTGTTTACATGCATGCTTCTGTCACGATTCATGAATTCACTGTTTCCTTCATGTCTCGTGTTATTGTTGTTCTGTGAGCTTGAGCACGTGTGAGTGGGCGTTACCGCTCATTCAGTTGATCAGTGCACCGGCTGATCTCATCATCAGCGCCAGCTGCTGCCAATTCACCTCTCCATAAAAGACTCATCACAATCTCCTTTCTTTGTCAGATCGTTGCTTTGGTTTTGGTGTCTACAGTGTTGTTCCTCGTGTCCTGTCTGCAGTCCTGTTTCCAGTCGAGTTCCTGTTCGGTGTCTTCGTGTTCGTGTTCGTCTCGTCTGGATGTTCACCTGCACAGCTTCACGACCTGCACTCTGCACCAGCACGCTGACCATCTTGTCCCTGCGCCACCAGCCCACCCGTGTCTCTGGACTGTGGTCTTCATATTAAATAAAGAGTTACTTGCATCTTTGCTTCCGCCTTTTCACTGTGACAGAACGATCTGACCAAGAATGGAAGCAGCAAGCGGTACCGCCTCGTCCTTGGAGGAATTCATCAAGACCAGTATGACACGGATGGATTCCCAGGAGAGGAATATTAACGAGTCGGGTCGGGCTATTCAAGCTCTCGTGGCGCAGGTGTCCGGGCTCACCCAGCAATTCCAACTTATGCGAGCTCCCACTGCGCCACCCGCACCGCCCGCTCCCCCCGTACCACCAGAGAACGTCTCCCAGTCAGAGCCCCGCCTTCCAGTGCCTGAGAGTTACAACGGTGAGCCAAACTTTTGCAGAGCATTCCTAACACGTTGTTCGATGCATTTTTCCCTGCAGCCCAGAACCTTCGCTAACGAACGAAGCAAGGTTGCGTTTGTGCTCACGCTACTGACTGGGAGGGCAGCGCTATGGGGGACGGCGGTGTGGGAGAACCAGGATCCATGCTGCACCTCGTTCCTGACACTCTCCGCCGAGATGAAGAGAGTGTTTGACCGCGCTGTCGCGGGAAGAGAAGCGGCACGGATTCTCGCAGACCTCAAGCAAGACGAAAGATCTGTATCTGATTACTCCATCGAGTTCCGGACCTTGGCGGCAGAGTGTCAGTGGAACGAGGAGGCGCAGTGGGACATGTTCCTGCATGGGCTGGCTGACCGCGTCCAGCGAGAGATTTATGCCATGGACTTACCAACTACTCTCAATGGACTGATAGAACTGGCTCTCCGTGTGGATTCCCGACTCTCCCGAGTTGAACGTCGGAGGCTACCCGCTCGGATGTCTGGAGCGGTGGAGACTATGCGAGCCAGCGGCGGGGACGCGGTCAGCCCCGTCTACGATCACGAGCCCATGCAGGTCGGTCGAGCCCGGCTTTCCCGGGAGGAGAAGGAGAGGCGGAGATCCCAGGGCCTTTGCCTTTACTGTGGCACAGCAGGACATTTTGCTTTCAACTGCCCGGTAAAAGGGCAAGCCCGGCAGTAAATCTGAGGCTACTGTCGGGTGGGATCTCCGCTGAGAAGACCTCATCAACATCTACGCTCCTCCCGGTAAGACTAAGATGGTCAGCCCACACTCATGACTGTCAAGCACTACTGGACTCCGGGGCAGAAGGTAACTTTATGGACCACACATTCGCACTCAAGATTCAGGTTCCCCTTCTGCCTCTCACCCGTACCATCGCAGTTCACGCTCTCAACGGCCAAGCTCTCCCCATCATTTCATTTACCACTGGACCCGTCACACTCTGCGTATCTGGCAACCACACTGAAACCATATCCTTCTACATTCTGGACTCCCCCCTGGCATCCATTGTTTTAGGACACCCCTGGCTCATTGAACACAACCCCAAAATAGACTGGCAACAGAAATCTGTGTGTGAATGGAGCGGTAAATGTCATGAGTCCTGTCTCGTGTCTGCTTGTCCGTCTGTTTCTGTTTCCATGTTTCAGGAGGAAGCAGTGGATTTGTCAAACGTGCCCACGGAGTATCTAGACCTGAAGGAGGTGTTCAGTAAGTCTCGCGCTGCTTCTCTTCCTCCGCATCGTCCCTATGACTGTGCTATAGAGTTACTGCCAGGTACGTCTCCGCCTAAGGGCAAGTTATATTCACTTTCTGTTCCAGAGAGGGAGGCTATGGAGAAATATATTTCTGATTCTCTAGCAGCCAAGTTCATTCGCCCATCCTCTTCTCCAGCGGGGGCGGGGTTCTTTTTTGTGGGGAAGAAGGACGGGTCCCTGCGACCTTGTATTGATTACCGGGGGTTGAACAACATCACGGTAAAGAATACGTATCCTTTGCCGCTGATGTCTTCAGCCTTCGAGAGGTTGCAGGGAGCGTCAATCTTCACAAAATTGGATTTACGTAATGCTTATCATTTGGTCCGCATTAGGAAGGGTGATGAATGGAAGACTGCATTTAATACCCCCAGGGGGCACTTTGAATACTTGGTCATGCCGTTCGGCCTGTCCAACTCCCCAGCAGTCTTCCAGGCACTCGTCAACGACGTGCTGCGAGATATGGTCGACCAGTTCATATATGTCTACCTGGATGACATATTGATTTTTTCTTCTTCTCTCCAGGAACACGTGCAGCACGTTCGGCGAGTGCTTCAGAGGCTGCTAGAGAATGGGCTTTTTGTCAAGGCGGAGAAATGCGCTTTTCATGCACAGTCTGTTCCTTTCTTAGGGTACATTGTGTCGTCTGAGGGAGTGCGTATGGATCCTGAGAAGGTTAAGGCTGTGGTGGATTGGCCAAGTCCAGATTCCCGCAAGGCCCTGCAGAGGTTTCTGGGGTTCGCTAATTTTTACCGGCGGTTCATTCGCAATTTCAGCCAACTAGCCTCGCCTCTGACTGCCTTGACCTCCCCCAGAACTGCGTTCAGGTATTCAGACGCAGCTGAGGCTGCGTTTGCTAAACTCAAAGGCCGCTTTGTTTCAGCCCCCATCTTAGTTACCCCTGATCCATCACGTCAGTTCGTGGTGGAGGTCGATGCGTCAGAGGTGGGGGTAGGTGCAGTGCTATCCCAGCGCTCTCTCACGGACGACAGGATGCACCCATGCGCGTTTTTGTCTCATCGATTATCCCCTGCCGAACGTAACTATGATATTGGTAATAGAGAGTTGTTGGCAGTCAAGCTGGCATTGGAAGAATGGCGCCACTGGTTAGAAGGGTCGGGGGTACCTTTTGTCGTCTGGACAGACCATAAGAATTTGGAATATATCAGAACTGCTAAAAGACTGAACTCTAGGCAGGCTCGGTGGGCACTTTTTTTCGGACGTTTTGACTTTTCTCTCTCGTACCGCCCGGGTTCCAAGAACATCAAACCCGATTCTTTATCGCGCATTTTTGACCGTTCCGATCGCCCGTCTACTCCCGAGTGCATTTTTCCAGAGACTCTAATTATCTCTACACTCATATGGGAGGTCGAATCGAAGGTCAAGACGGCCTTACAAGGGGTAACGCCTCCGGTCGGGTGCCCACCGAACCGCTTATTTGTGCCAGAGGAATTACGGTCCGACGTTATTCACTGGGGCCATTGTTCCAATGTAGCTTGTCATCCAGGAGTTAGCCGCACTACATCTTTAGTCAAGCAACGATTTTGGTGGCCACGTATGGCTCGCGACGTTCACAGTTTTGTTTTGGCTTGCTCAGTTTGTGCCACTGGTAAGACTTCCAATCGACCCCCAGATGGGCTCCTTCAACCGCTGCCGGTCCCTTCGAGACCCTGGTCCCACATCGCTCTAGATTTCGTCACCGCCCTCCCACCCTCTCAGGGTAACACGGTAGTTTTAACCGTGGTGGACCGGTTCTCGAAGGCGGCTCACTTTATTCCCTTGCCCAAATTGCCCTCAGCCAAGGAGACAGCGGTAACAGTCGTTAACCACGTCTTTCGGTTACATGGCCTCCCGACGGACGTGGTTTCCGACAGAGGTCCCCAATTTGTGTCCAAATTTTGGCAAGAATTTTGTAGATTACTGGGGGCGACTGTTAGTCTGTCCTCAGGGTTTCATCCCCAGAGCAATGGCCAGACTGAGAGAGCCAACCAGGATTTGGAGAGAACGTTGCGATGTATGGTTTCCAAGAATCCTTCCTCATGGAGCCAACAACTGTCAATGGTGGAGTACGCCCACAATTCATTACCAGTATCATCCACGGGCCTATCTCCGTTTGAGTGTAGCATAGGGTACCAGCCACCAATTTTTTCCAGTCTGGAACCCGAAGTCGCGGTTCCCTCTGCTCACGCCTTTGTCCAGAGGTGTCATCGCACTTGGACTAGAGCCCGAGAGACTCTACTCCAAGTGGGAGCGCGCACCAAGGCCAAAGCCGATCGCCACCGGCGGAGGCCCCCCGTATACGTCGTCGGTTCCAAAGTGTGGCTTTCTACCAAGAACATTCCTCTCCGTTCCGTCTCGAATAAGCTTGCTCCCAAATTCATTGGCCCGTTTTCTGTCACCAAAATCATTAGTCCGGTGGCAGTCCGCCTCAACCTTCCTCCAGTGTACAGGAGAATTCATCCCGTTTTTCATGTGTCCAAAATTAAGCCAGTTTTTCATTCTCGTATTAATCCGCCTGTCCCGGTTCCCCCACCGCCGCGACTCGTAGACGGGGATACCACATATTCGGTTCATCGTATTCTGGACTCTAGGCGGAGGGGACGCGGGTTCCAGTATTTGGTGGACTGGGAAGGTTACGGTCCGGAGGAGAGAAGTTGGGTTCCTGCTAGAGACATTCTGGATCACTCCCTTATTGATGATTACAATCGACAGGTAAGGGAGTCTGGGGACGCCAGGAGGCGTCCCTAGGAGAGGGGGTACTGTCACGATTCATGAATTCACTGTTTCCTTCATGTCTCGTGTTATTGTTGTTCTGTGAGCTTGAGCACGTGTGAGTGGGCGTTACCGCTCATTCAGTTGATCAGTGCATTCCGGCTGATCTCATCATCAGCGCCAGCTGCTGCCAATTCACCTCTCCATAAAAGACTCATCACAATCTCCTTTCTTTGTCAGATCGTTGCTTTGGTTTTGGTGTCTACAGTGTTGTTCCTCGTGTCCTGTCTGCAGTCCTGTTTCCAGTCGAGTTCCTGTTCGGTGTCTTCGTGTTCGTGTTCGTCTCGTCTGGATGTTCACCTGCACAGCTTCACGACCTGCACTCTGCACCAGCACGCTGACCATCTTGTCCCTGCGCCACCAGCCCACCCGTGTCTCTGGACTGTGGTCTTCATATTAAATAAAGAGTTACTTGCATCTTTGCTTCCGCCTTTTCACTGTGACAGCTTCTACATATCTATTGAAAAGGCTGGATGGTGTTTATCATGCTGCACTGCGTTTTATAACAAATTCTTGTTCACGTACTCATCATTGTTTGCTGTACAACTATTTGGGTTGGTCCTCTTTATATCAAAGAAGGAAATTCCATATGTTAGTATTTATTGTAAAGACATTGATGGGTATGCTTCCAAATGACATTACTAGTCTTCTATGTTTATGTAGAAAGAACTATAGCACTAGATCATCTAATGGGATTAAATTAGTAGTACCTAGGGTACATTCAGAGCATGGAAAATCATCTTTCTCTTACTATGCTCCATGGCTGTGGAATGAATTTCAAGCTACTGTCCCTCTAGAAATAATTCCTCCTTTAAATGTTTTTAAAAAATTACTGCAGTCTACAATGATTGAATCATGTTGTTGTTTTACTTGATCTATGATGAATGTTGAGCTCTGACTTTCTGGAATGTTATATGTGTTGTGTGTTTGTGTGTGATTTGTAGTGTGGCCATCTTGGCCAGGACTCCCTGGAGGAAGAGATTTCTTTTAATCTCAATGGGACCTTCCTGGAAAAATAAAGGAAATAAAATAAGAAGGATCCTCATTGTGTGCTTTGCGAAAATGGTTAGTGGTCTAAGCAGTGACAGAGTTTTTATTGTTTATTGCTTCCATTTAGAGTTACATTAAGTGTTAGCTAAGTATTGGTTTGAATGTATTCATACATGCTGCATTTTAGTGGTTTAGGTAACACTAAGTGTTGAGGTTCAGTATTTTGTTATAATGAACAATGTATTTGCTACTTTAGGTCCCACTTTATATTAAGTGGCTTTAAGTACTATGTACTTACATAGAAAAATAAGTACAATGTACTTATTGTGTTCAGGTTGTATTGTAAAACACTTTTGCTGCTATTGAGATGTGATACGGTAAGGTTAGGCACAGGTGTGGTGGTATGGGTCAATTTAAGGGTAGGTTAAGGTGTAAGGGAAGGGTCAACTGTGTAATTACAAATGTAATTACATCAATTAATTACAGTTGTAATTACATGCAGTTTTTTTCAAAATATAAGTACAATGTAAAAACATGTATGTACATAATAAGTCCATTGTATCAAAGTAGTAACTTCAATGTAAGTACATAGTACTTAAAGCCACTTAATATAAAGTGGGACCCTACTTTTTAAGCCATGAACATGAGAAAATGAGATCTGTTTGTGATTAATCTGAGCCTATGTGTAACATTTTTATGTGACCAGGAGTCACAGTGTATATCCTTGGTTTGAGTTTTTTAGCTGAATTTTAGCAGTTCAGGGAACATGAAATGTTGAGGTTTAGGGCCCTATCTTGCACCGACGCAGCGCAAAGCCGAACGCAAGTGTCTTTGCTAGTTTAAGACAGACGCAGTTGTTATTTTCCGTCCAGCGACCACAGATGTCAGCAATGAACATGATATACAGTATATTTCTGTGATTGGTCTGATCCATGTGTGCCTACATTTGAAAAGTATTTACCTTTCAGTGTTTGTATTACAATAAAAAAGTTAATTTCAACACGGAACTATTTGTTTTCTTTCACTTAAGTGTTATCTGATGGATTATGCCTAATCTTGTATTAACTCAAGCTAGAATATGTCTATAACAATCAGTGGTACACGTTACTATGCTAAAAATAATTAACAACATTTAATGGAATAAAAATAAATATGATTTAACAGGAAAATAATGGTAACACTGCTGCCAGTTGTTTCCTGTTTTTTCTGTGATTCACAGTAAATTCCTGTTGAAAAACATTACGGGGAGTGCACTGTAAAAAAACATTAACAGTAATTAACTGTTAAAATAACAGGAAAATAATGGTAACCCTGCTGCCAGTAATTTCCTGTTATTTAACAGGGAAATAATTAACAGTGTAACCTTGACAATAACAATAATAATAACATGATAAATGCTGTAAATCAAATGATAACTACATACATGATCGAAATAAACACACAGACACACACACACACAGGAATTGATCAACAAACTGTGAGATTGAATCTTCCTCTTGAATTTGTGTCTTAACTCCCTCGACTTTGACTTTCTGTTCCTGTATTTCTGTCATTGTTGCTTCTAACTTTAGCATCTGTGTCTTTTGACATCATCTATGAATGTCTTTTTTAATGAATTTCCACGACAGCAGAGAGACAAACAATCAAAAAATAAAACAGAAATAATAATAAAGAGTCTAGAGCTGAAAGTCTTGGATTCGCTCGTATCATCATCATGTTTGTGTCTCATATTCATATTCACTATATATTTTTGTGGGAATCTTTAGGGGATTTGCTAAACTATATATTTTTGGAAAGTTTATTGTATAAGGAGTCAGAAAAATCAATGTTTGCTTTTGCCCAGATGTCTATGTGGCGGCCATATTGAATTTTAAAACATTATTTTTTTTTAAAAATTGCCGCCGTAAAACTTTCATTTGTAATATCTCGGCTTCCGAATAAGCTGGAATGTTGATTTTAACTGCTAAACCCACATTTCCAGGGTCAGGGAATCCAATGGTGCTAGTTAAAAAGCTACAGGACGTTACCACATTAACCCATAGATGCATAAGTGGGTCAAAAATGACCCGGTGTGGTTGTTTTATTGCAATATCATTGTAATGAAAAGTTGTTCGCATTTAAAATTCCATGTTCGTATTTTAATAAAACATGTTTTTTTTTTATCATCCCATTGAAATACATCCACATTAGGTGGTTGTTACCTGCAGGTTGTCACCTTCATTGGTAAAGGGGTTTCCATGGCTGACTTGATCTTGTCGATTGTATCATGTGCCGTCTTGACTGCACTTGGCCCAAGTTCATGATGCTCTGTGATTCTGTCAGCTTCCATGTCAAACTGACTCTTTAACTCTTTCGACAGACGAGAAAGTTCAGGGGTGACCATGAAAAATCTCTGTCCGGCATTGGCATTGTTGGAGATGCCAATGATCTCAGTGTTATCTAACTACAAAGGGTAATTTGATGATACATGATTACACATGCTCTCAACATAATAATTATGAATGTAGGCTACAAACAGTAGACTAATGTTTGCTAGCTAGTTAGCTAGTGTTAGCTAACTATAAAATAGGCTAATTTGTAGGGGGAAAAATACTCTTTCAAACAGCCGTCATTTATGACACTGACACATACTATACAGTAATGTTAACAACCTGTTAGCAGCAGTCACAAATGTATATGTTGTTGAAATATAACATTCTGAGGAAAAAAATCAAGATAATAGGCTACCTACTATACATGTACCAGATGCTCTGTAAAACAATGTTCTTGAGGGATGACACAGCTGATATATGTTGTGTGTTCCACAACAACTATCCCTGTATATCAGAAGTCTGAGGAGCAAAAGTCATATATGACACACACTAACACACAATAATATTAGCTAGCTTAGTCATATATGTATAAATATGTTTTTGAAATGTATAACATATTTTCTGAGGTAAAATTAAAGGAACACTCCGACTTTTTGGGACTTTAGCCTATTCACCTTATCCCCCAGAGTTAGATAAGTCCATACCTTTTTCATCTCCGTGCGTGCTATAAGTCTGTTTGACGCACCCACCGCTAGCCTAGCTTAGCACAAAGACTGGATGTAAATGGTTACAGCTAGGCATACTAATCCAAATAAGTGACAAAATAACGCAAACATTTTCCTATTTACATGTTGTGATTTGTATAGTCACAGAGTGTACAAAAAACAAAGTCACATGAGACACAGACATATTTTAACCGTATAAATACTGGGAACTATATTCTCTGAAGGCGAAGTACTGCTACTTGGGCGGAGTGATAACCGCAGCACCTGAGACGCGCCGTGGTGAGGAGCAGAGAAAATGTTTGCGTTATTTTGTCACTTATTTGGATTAGTATGCTAGCTGTAACCATTTACATCCAGTCTTTGTGCTAAGCTAGGCTAGCGGTGGGTGCGTCAAACAGACTTATAGCACGCACGGAGATGAAAAAGGTATGTATGGACTTATCTAACTCTGGGGGATAAGGTGAATAGGCTAAAGTCCCAAAAAGTCGGAGTGTTCCTTTAAGATAATACTTACTATGCATGTGTTAGATGCTCTGTAAAACAATGCCCTTTAGGGATGACACTTCTGATGTAGCAAGTCTGAGGAAGAGCCATTGGCTCGAAACATGAAATAAAATCTTTCAACAGGAACTACTTTGTGTATGGATCACTCTCAACACCCAGTCTAGTAGATTTGCAGTGTGCATGTCTTTGTAATAGTTCCCACAATAAATATTAAATGTTTTAATGAATGATATAAAAAGATTTTTTTTTGATGAACAGCTGGAATATGAAATTATAACTTTTCATTACAAAGATTTGAAAAACAAGAAAACAACCACAAAGGGTAATTATTTACCTACTTATGCATCTATGGGTTAATGTGGTAACTAGGGATGTCCCGATCCGATCCCGCGATCGGAAATCGGGCCCGATCACGTGGTTTCAGACTCGATCGGAATCGGACGTTACCTCCCGATCAGGACTCGGATATATGTAAATTAGGGGTGTAAGCCTATTCGTAATTGAACCATTTCGGTACGAGGCTTCCGGTTCGGTACGCATACAAACCGAACGATTCCTAGGACCATTTTTCCTGCCGACAAAATCCGCGCTGGCGCGACCACCACAACGTTGCGCAACATCAAATGGCAAACGTAATGAAAGCGGAACGAAACTGCGCTACTCATTATATTGTGCTTAACGGACCATTTATCAGTTCGGACCAGCAACATCTGTGCAGCGCGAGATCAAGCGACACTGTGCTAAGAGATCCAGTGAAGAAAACATTTGAATTCGCCACTGAAGTAATAACATTGCTGCGAGATCTAGTGAGAAGCATTCACATTTCTCCGTTATTAACCTAACGTTAGATCTCTATTAGATCAAACAGCGCTGACGTGGGAACCAGGAGAAAAATTGTGCCTTGAATGAACATGGATTTAATTTTGCACTTCAAAACTCAAATTCAAAACTCAAATATTATATAAATATATATTTAAATGTTATTTTTAATGTGATTACCAAAACATTATTTGTTCATCCTTCAAAGATTACCCCCATTTATAAACCTGAAAGTTTCAAGATGTAGGAAAACTCAAACTTATTTAAAAATATTTTTTCTTTTAATAAATAGGAAATGTCTCTGGCATTTCTTTCTTTTTGCTGCATCGTATCGAACCGAACCGTGAATTTTGTGAACTGTTACACCCCTAATGTATATTCTCATTTTTTTATACACTTTTAAAACACTTTTTATTTTTTGTTTACATGCCTGCCGGGTATTTTAAGTTGAGGTGATATTTGTTTTTATATTAGACTTTTTCTATATTTACTGTTGCACTAAAGTCCAAAAGTGAAGAAGTTATGTTATTTACTCAAGCTACCTCATAGAAGTGCTCTGTTTGTTAACAGAGTTGTTAAATGTTAAAATAAGGTGAATTAAATAAAAAATAAGGAACATCCTGGATCTGTTTTTTCGCTTTTCTATTCTTTTTTTATGTATTATATAAGTATCGGATCGGGACTCGGTATCGGTAGATACTCAAAATCAAATGACTCGGACTCGAGGGCAAAAAAACCTGATCGGGACACATCCCTAGTGGTAACGTCCTGTAGCTTTTTAACTAGCACCATTGGATTCCTTGACCCTTACAGTGTGGGTTTAGCAGTAAAAATCAACATTCCACTTTATTCAGAAGTCGAGATATTACCATTTTAAATTTTACGGCGGCCATTTTTTAAACTTCAATATGTCCGCCATATAGACATCTGAGCAAATGCAAACATTGACTTTCTGACTTCTCATACAATAACCTTTCCAAAAATGTATAGTTTAGCAAATCCCCCAAAAATTCCCACAAAGGATAAAATCTGAATATAATGAACCTGACTATCTCTTCTGTGTGTACATGAGTGTCTAACCTCTCACACACATCTATCCTCTTCTCTGTGTGTACATGAGTGTCTAACCTGACACACACATCTATGAGTGTCTAACCTCACACACACATCTATCCTCTTCTCTGTCACTGCCTGTGTTTCTGTTTCTCTTTATTTCACTGACAGAAGGTCAGCTGTTATTAATGTAATGAAGAGACAATAAGAGACTCTACAACATCACACTGTTACTGGTTTATCATGCAGCCCAAAGCATTATGGGTAGAATCTCTCTACAGTCTGTTCATCAACACAGTTTCACTGATGATCCAGGAAGATAAACCTTAAACCCAGGATAGAGTGTGTGTGTGAATGTGGTCTGGACTGTGTGTATGAGGCTCATTGTGTCTCTGTCGACATTGTAGAAGGACAGAGTTCCTGCACTGGGATCCACACACACTCCTACTCTACGCCTGAGACACACACACACTCCTGTTCTGCTGTCACACACACACACTCCTGTTCTCCTGCTGATGGGCTTTACAGGGAGTTTAGTCTCTATGTTATTGTGTCTGAATGTGTAACTGGAGGATAAGCAGAACAAACTCCAGGACTGATCATTATATCCAAATCCACACTCATGACCCCGTCCCTTCCTGCTGATGCTCTTGTATGACACTGATATAAACACATACCCACTCCACTCGATCTCCCAGTAACAGCGTCCACACACACTCTCTCTACACAACACCTGACACACATCATCAAATCTGTCTGGATGATCAGGATACGACTGAAGTGTGAGAGTGTGAGTAATCACTCTGTTCTCCTCAGACAGACGGAGGTGTTTATTCACAGTGTTCAGATCCAGTGTGAGCCGAAGAGGATCTGATGGAGAGAAAACACATCAGTGAATTACACACACTTTATTGTGATTGTGTGTGTGTGTGTGTGTGTGTGTGTGTGTGTGTGTGTGTGTTGTTGGGGGGGGGATTTTTTCTTCCAAAAAATTTACTAGCGTTGCCATAGGAACGCTTCGCTTTTGCCACCCATAAGAACGTCTATTACTGTTGTGACGTCACGGTGAATTGTCGTATATGGACTACCGGCACATCCGGGAACTTAACTGTCAATTTCGCTTTTTAGAAGGAATGAGTTTTGACTTTGAACACAAGCCTTTGATGACAAATTCAATTGACATTTCAACAAATGTATTGTAAAAATGACAACTGAATAAATGTTTTGTGGATAAAATGGTGTTTGTTTTGCTTAATTGATTAATGTCACTTAAAATAAGTTTATTAAACCGTTTTTACTTTTAATTATATGGTGAGTGTTTGATCAAACAACCGGTATGTATGCCCTTATACAGCAAAAACATTTCCTGTACCATTATTATAAAAATAACATTACTTTTAGTTTGTATGTACTTTAAATGAATTTAAATTAAATTTTTAATGATTTTATTTGATTATTTAGTTCAAGTACAGACATTTAAAGTATAATGCAATAAAAAAAACAAGATGAATACAAGGCATTGTAAATACAGCTCAAAATGTGTAAACCAGAGAATAACAATAACAACTGAAGTATAAAATAAACATAAAATAAATTAATTAAAAAAATAAAATATCAGGATATTTATAATATCAAGGCAGTTATAGATATTTTCAAAAACGTTTTGTTTTGTGATCTCATGTTTGAAAGGGTTTCAAAGTATACTGTGAGATATAGGAGAGTTATTTTTGTCTTAATATGAATATAAAACTTAATTTATATTATAATAATATAATTTAATTATATAATTTTGTTTTTCAGAAAAAATATGGGTTTTGGAAACAGAAAAATGTCATGAGGTTCTAAATTAAGACACATTTGTTTGTCATTTCTATTTTAAAGTCAGTCCAAAAACAAATACAAAAAGGGCAATACAAGAATAAATGTTCAATATCTTCAAGTGATGTGTTACAAAAAGTGCATTTATCACAAACAGTATGAATATTTTTTAATGATTGATCCTAAAATAGTGATGACGTCATGTAACCCTCGCCATACAGAAGGTTTTGAAGTTAACGTACTTTTGAATGTATTCTCAATATCATTATTGCTATTTTTTACAGTGAAAGAAGTGTATTTGGTCTTGTATAATTATTTGTTGGCCAATAGTGATTAAGTTTATGGCTCGCTTTTGAAGGAATACAAATTTATTAAACGTTTAATTTAGATTAAGTGTGAATTGTGTAACTCACAAACCTGCTTGTTGTTTGCCAGTGTCTCATCACTTGTTAGACATGCTGAGCAGGTGTGAATGTTAGAGCAGTTAGACAGGCTGAGCAGATTCTTAATTCAATAATGAGACTATCACCTGTTGTTTCTAGTGTCTCAGCGTGTGAAAGGACATGCAGAGAGGGTCTTCCTCCTCGCCTTTTGTCAGTGCGAGAAGTTCTGCTCCATCCTGTTCCCCTGGCTCAGCTCATTTACATGCTTTGTTTTAGAATGTATCCCCCTCGATGTAACTCCTCCCCCTTGAAATTAATATAAGCTACAATGTATCATGTTTTAGTCAGACGAGATTGAGATGCTACAGCGACGCAATAAATAACTTATACCTCAATGTCTCCTGGTCTGCGCTTCTGAGTTCTCTTACGAGAGTATCTCTCGTACTGCGTAATATCTTACGCTACGGGGAAAACTCTTTTCCACGAGATATTGAAGCCAAAAAATTATCCTTAATTTTTTAATCAATGTAAAACGCTTTGTGGCAGCAAGCAGACATAGGCGAGACAGCTCGCGCGCCTATTGGCTGTCCTGCAGCAAAAGCAGCAGCCTCTCGGGAGAGGCTCTGCGTGACGTCATGACGAATGAGGGCACTTCGCGCCCATATCGTCACGTCCCGCCAGAAAGGGCGTGGTCTCGCCCTATAAATAAGCTCGATAGGCTGCTATACACTGATTTTCAACTCTTCAGCGAAGCTCACGCATCGCTGGATCCGGAGTGAGAAGCCGCGCCTTCGACCTGTAGCCTTCAGCGGGACGTGCCCTTGAGTCTGGAGTCGCTGGCCTCGCCGCCTTCAGCTGCCGTACCTGCTGCGCTTTCCGGCGTACTATATCCTTTACTCTGCCTAGAGTGCGTGTTTGCTTACGTGACGCAACACACATCTCTCTCTCTAAAAGAGCTGCGTCTTTTTAAAGATGCCATCCTGTGGCTCGTGCCGCGCCCAACTCAGCGACGAGGACCGCCATGTCATCTGCGTGTCCTGCCTGGGTGAGGATCACGCGGCTATCGCGCTCGCTGACGGCGGATGCCCTCATTGCGAGGTATTGCCCATGGCGACTCTGAGGACTCGCCTGGCATCATTCTCAGAGTCCGCATTTCAGCCTACTGTGGTGCCGCGCCGCAAGAAGCGCCGCGCCCAGCGCGCTCCCGAGCTCTCTCCAGCCCGCCAAAGCTCGCCGGTTCGCCCGCCTGCTTCGCCGGCTTCGCTCCAGTCGCTCCCGGACGGACGACGGCCGCCGTCTGCCGCCGCATCCGCCCCCGGTTTTGACGAACCTGCTGAGGTATGCTCTCTCGTGGCTTCTGATAGCGAGGATTGGGCGAGCTCCGTGGACCTCCCCTCCGCTAACGTTTCCAGCCAACCCTCTGGGAAGAGAGCCAGCATTGAGGCTGAGCTGATGCGTCTGCTCACCCAGGCCGTGGAAAGCATCGGCCTCGATTGGGAGGCGCCCGCGCTACCACCGCGCAACAGGCTGGACGGACGCTTTCTCGGGAAAGACGAAGCTCCGTCAAAGTCCAGGGCCGCTCCCTTCCTCCCTGAACTTCACGACGAAGTCTCCAAGTCATGGAACGCCCCCTTCTCCGCCAGGCTTCGTACCTCTTCCTCCGCGGCATTCTCCACTGTCGACGGTGCGGGAGATAGAGGGTACCTCTGCATCCCTCCTGTGGAGGCAGCGGTAGCGTCGCATCTCTGCCCGCCCTCCGCTGGACGGCGCGCGCAGACAACGCTCCCATCTAAAGCCTGCCGGGTGACGTCATCACTGCATGGGCGCGCTTACACCGCCGCCGGGCAAGCAGTTTTGGCGCTGCACACGATGGCTGTCTTGCAGATCTTCCAGGCTGACCTTCTCCATAAACTGGACGAGGAAGGACCCGGAGCTATCTGCGTGGCGGATTTAAGAAGCGCTACAGACCTCGCTCTACGCGCCGCTAAAGCCGCTGCACAGGCCATGGGGCGGAATATGGCCTCTCTCACTGTTGCCGAGAGACATTTGTGGTTGACGCTGTCAGAGATGACGGATGCCGAGCGCTCTGTATTCCTCGACGCGCCCATTTCACCAGCGGGCCTCTTTGGATTTGCCGTCAGGGACTTCGCGAACAGATACACCGAGGTGCAGAAAACTTCGCAGGCTATGAAGCACTTCCTGCCGAAGCGCTCGAGCTCCGCTACAGGTCGCCCTAAACAGCTGCCTGCTCGCAGCTCTCAGCCGCAGCCTGCACCGCCCGCCGCCGCCGCTTCACAGCGCCGCCAGGCCCGGGACCAGAGACCGCGCTCTCGCTCTGCTGGACGCCGCCCCCCTCAGCGCGGGCCCCGGCCGAGGATTGAGATCAAGCCCGAGGCCTCAAAGCCTTCCTAGCAACGCTAAGAAAGCGACGGTGTTCAGATCCCGCTGCGGCCGGATTTCCACCAAAACTTCTCGCTCGTTCAGTTCCATGCGTCGTGACTGTCCCAGTGTATTTAGCAGTGAAGCAGCCGGTGTCTCAGCCCGCTTGCCTGCGCACAAAAGCCGTTTTTACGGCTACCCAGATAAATCCAATAAAGAGTGTATTTTCTGGTGTTCCGGCCATGGCCGATGGTGTTATGAGTGTTGTAAGAATGCCCACGCCCCAGTGCCCATTCCCACACCCAGACACAGCCTGCCACGGTGCAGGGCTAGCACACATAAAATCGACTCAGGTCGATTGTGCAGACAATGTAGTGAACGCGCCCATACAATGCCCGCTTACACTACGCGCCGCGTGTCCCTTGGTTTCTGTAAAAACGAAACCAACACACATTCAGTCGGCTCCAGCCGAGAGCGTGTGCAGTGCAGTAAATGTGCCCGTAGTTCTGCGCCCACATTCCCCCACAGACACGCTGAATCCCACGGGATTCCCCCCGCTCACTCTCGCTGCGCGTCCCGCCATAGAGAGGTTGAGCGCGGCCAGGCTGCCCGCTGTGAGCAGCGCGCCCCCCGCCTCGAACGCTGTAAACACGGCGTTGTGTTCCCAGGACACCGGGGCTCTCGAGCTGCCGTCTTGTCACGGCCAGAGCTCGGTTTTCATTCTACCTCTAGCTATTCACGCAGACGCGTGGTCAAAGCTTCCCGGGGTATCAGAATGGGTGCTGAACACTATAAAGAGAGGCTATTCGCTACAATTCGCTCGACGTCCCCGCCGTTATACGGTGCGTGTCGAGACTACGGTGAAATACGAAGTATCTCATCTACTTCGAGCCGAGATAGCGAAACTACTGAGCAAAGGGGCTATAGAACCCGTCTCTCAGGCTCAGAGCGAAGGGGGCCTATACAGCAGATATTTTCTGGTACCGAAAAAAGATGGGGGTTTCAGACCCATTCTAGATCTGCGGCAGCTGAACAGAGCACTTGTGAAGCGCCAGTTCAGGATGCTTACGACCAGGAAAATCCTCGCGCAAGTGCGCCACGGGGACTGGTTTATGTCAATAGATCTGAAAGACGCCTATTTCCAAATACAAATAGCGTCCCATCACAGGCGATTCTTGAGATTCGCATTCGAGGGCCAGGCATATCAATACACAGTCCTGCCGTTCGGCCTGTCCCTAGCACCCCGTACATTCACGAAGTGCATGGACGCGGCTCTCGCACCCCTGAGACTTCGGGGCATGCGAGTTATGAACTACTTGGACGATTGGCTGATTCTAGCTCGATCACGATCGGAGCTCATAGAACACAGGGCCGCATTACTCGAGCACCTCGAGAAGCTGGGCCTTACAGTCAATTGGGCGAAGAGCTCGCTGTTTCCCAGCCAGAAAATTTCTTTTCTGGGAACAATGTTAGACTCGCTATCCATGACGGCACGCCTGTCACCGGAGCGCGGACTAAACATTCAGCACGTCGCGAAATCCTTCCGAAAAACATTCAGCACGTCGCGAAATAGTCCCACTCAGAAGGTTTCAGAAAATGCTGGGCCTAATGGCCTCAGCAGCCTCTGTACTCCAGCTGGGCCTGCTTCGCATGCGCCCACTGCAGATGTGGCTAAAAGCACGGGTTCCACCCCGGGCATGGACCAAGGGTCTGCTCCGCCTCAGGGTCGACCTACAGTGCGTTTCAGCTCTGGAACCTTGGAAAGTAACCGACTGGTATCAGTCAGGTGTGTGTCTGGGGACCGCCTCGAGTGTGAAGGTGGTGTCTACGGACGCCTCCACCTCGGGGTGGTTAGCGCTGCTCGAGGGCAGACCGTTAGCTGGCCTGTGGTCAGAACGGGAGAAGCTCCTTCACATAAACTGCTTGGAAATGATAGCAGTCGACAAAGCGCTACAGCTGAAAGTCACGTGTCTAGTATCTGTAAAACCGCATTTTTACATCTTAAAAATATATCTAAATTATGTCATATGCTCTCATTGACAAATGCGGAACAATTAGTTCATGCGTGTATGACATCAAGACTAGATTATTGTAATGTTCTACTGGGTGGTTGCCCTGCACGCTTAATAAACAAACTAAAACTAGTTCAAAACGCAGCAGCTCGAGTTCTTACCAGAACTAGGAAGTATGACCATATTAGCCCAGTTCTGAACATCGTACCCCCGATCGCTTAGAAAAGTCATAGCACACCTCTCCTCAATGAGCCAGTCGATTTGACGCCTCACTCAGGGGTCTGTGACAAACGGTGCAGGACGAGTTACGCGCCAAAATTTTGTATGTAATAAGTATGCAAGATAACACTAGTGTTGCCTTGCCTTTGGCAAGCACCATTAATTATTCATTTTAATTATACTAATGTCTAATTAAAGTCTACAAATGTATAAAACTGATTAGAGATCAGGTAAAACCCACAGACACTTGTTCACTTGTTCTCAGTGACTCCTCATGATTCATGGGTTGACAGAGATCATTGTGGTGATGAAACATTGAAGTTTCGAAGTGTTTCGAAACAGTTGTGACGTAATGAAGCCTCATTTACTGAAATCACGTGACTCAGGCAGTTCGAACCATTGATTCGGAACAAAAGATTCATAAAGGTTTCGAAGATTGATGAAGCAGTGTTTTGAAATTGCCATCACTACTATTAAAGCCTTCTGACCCTGATCTTCATTCCTGTGATTTATACAATCAAGTTGTGACACATATAGGGCTGGGACGGTTACCGCATTACCGCAATACCGCGGTCACGTGACCCCTACCGCGGGTCTGAGCTCGTCACTGTCATACCGCAAAAAAAAAAAAAAGTGCCTGCACATGTGCACGTTTTGTCTAGACATCATTCCATTTCTGTTCTAAATGTTCCTGTTCTAAATGTGAAATAATAAATGTTAAATAAACATGTTCCTTATTAAGTTCAATTGCCTAAAGCCTTGTTTATACTCGACGCGTCCGCACGAGCGCGAAGGTGCGCGCGGCAAAAAGACGTCATTGCGGTGTGGACGGTCGCGTGCGTTGGGTGCGCAAGATGAACGACTTCGAGACGAATCTGGCTGAGCAAGCATGTATGTCTCACTGCACCGGCACCCAGTTTGTGCGTCTTAAATCAGTTTCTTACATTTACAAAATGAGCCTATAGCAGACATAAGCCATTTTAATAGTTTTTCACGGGATGGTGCTAATAGCGGTTTACCGCAATACCGCGGGAATTTCTTGCTTTTCAACTGCGGTAAGAAAAAATCCATACCACCCCAGTCCTAGACACATACCTTATTTTATAGATTCAATAGACATCAACATGTTACACATTTAATTATAGCCACACCTGTTAGGAAATATGGATGTATATACAAACATTGACTGTGTAAAATTAAGATTAATGCAAAAAATGTGCATATGACACTTACCTAAAGACAGTATGATAGTGTCACTGGCTTCACTCACTCCCACTTTACCCACTATCCTGTAGCGGATCAAGTATTGCTTTCTAAACTCCAATCCAGTCAGAGTAAAGTCTTCATCAGCTGTGTTTATGATCATCCACTGTTCCTCAGCGCCAGAATCTGCTTTCTCCGGCTGGTACTCCACTCTGTACTGCACAGTTTCTCCAGTTGGGGACTTCTGCAGTTTCAGGGACACACTGCGCTCCAGGAGCTGCTTCACTTCTGGTGGGGGAGGCTTCGACACGGGCTGGAACTGTGTGTCTGTCAGCTTCCCTTTTTCATACAGATAGATAGAGGAGCCTGGACTGGAGGGATCGGAGATGGCAGAAATAATGAACCGATATCTCTTTTCATCTTTATTAGCCTCTGAAAAACTTCTGAAAAAAGATAAGTTCTCTCTCATCTTTAAGATGACACCAGGATCGTTGAACCCCTTTCTGAGAGATGCTACAGTGCTAGACTGATGTTTCACCACATCTAGCTCTTTAAACTCATCAGATTCCAGAAACTTATTCAGAGTTGAAAGATATGGCTCTTCAAACTTCAGAGATGTGAAGGTCAAGCACACCACAACATCAATATTAGGATTAAGGAGGATGGTGTTGAGACAGTTTGTGTCTTCAGTTTTGATTCCCTTCAGTATCTCGGTGTGAGAACTCAAGAGGTTAAGTTCAGCCGTTGCATCATCTAACCACTGGTTAAGCATGTCAGCATTAAAGGGGGAGCTGTAGTGGATCTTCAGGATGTCTGCCAATGAATTTTGCTCCATCTCTGCTCCTCGTATAGCAGGCAAGACCTTGGCCACTTCTTTCAGGAGAACCATTTTGTAAATGCTAAATGAGCTCTGAAACGAATGCAGCCTCTCTTTGATGTCTTTGAAAACATTTACCAGTGTTTTACTAGACAGGTCGTTGCATGTCCTCTCTACTTCTCCCAGCCTCTCTATTATATCTTCGGTGTTGGAAACCAGACGTGTGCTGATTTCTCTCTTCAACTGAGCAGCTTTTGTATCCAGTAGAGAAAGAGGATAGAGCCAGACTTTTATTGGAACTGCATTCTGTGGATTCTCCTTCAGTATAGTGGGGAGCTTCTTGTACACCTCCAGGGCCTCCATGTAAGTGGTGGGACTCTGATCAAGGTGGACATCACCATAAAATGTGCAGGCAGTCTCCTCAGCCATATTCTTTTGAGCATCTGTCATTTGTAAAGCTCCTTGTCCCTCAATGGCAAATAGAGGAATCTTCTTGACCATGATATTCAGTTTTCCCTCAATCTCCTGCTTATTTTCATCTTCTGAAAATGTCCGATCAAACACCATGACGGCCTGAGCTCCGTACAGTACAGCCGTGACCACGTGAGTTGCAGTTTTCTGGTCAAAGACTTGAGGGTAGGTGATCTGACCCAGATGGCTCATAGTGAGCTGTTCGAATCTTGTGGTTTCACTGTAATTCATCGTGACTCTGGACTGTTGGTTTGAGGATTTGGTGTCACGCAGGAACTTGGCAGATCCTCCCACCTCCACCAGCCCTCCCAAGAAGCTGGCCTTCAGGGAAGCACTTACATCCAGGAGACTGGACTTACTAGAGAGAGAGTCGGAGCTACTAAACTTCACCTCTGTCATGGGCTGTGGACGGGTGTCCAAATCTTCACTCAGTGATTTCTTATCCCACAGAGTGACACCTGAAATGAGAAATGATTTTTAGAGTTATGTACGAGGAAGTGATGTACTCTTAAAGAAACATGCAGGTTTTATAGCACCTGCAGGAGCTAGCAGGACCAACCAGCTAGATGTAAACCAATCTGGCTTCAAGAAAGAGCACTCGACCGAGACTGCACTACTGTCGGTCACAGAAGCCTTGCGGATGGCAAAAGCTGCTTCCAGATCATCAGTTCTCATTCTCCTTGATCTGTCTGCTGCCTTCGACACCGTGAATCATCAGATCCTGCTGTCCACCCTCTCATCACTGGGCATCACTGGAACGTCCCTCCACTGGTTTGAGTCCTAACTCACAGGTAGGTCCTTCAGGGTCACATGGAGAGGCGAGATATACAAAACACATCAACTGACCACAGGGGTTCCACAGGGCTCTGTGTTGGGACCGCTCCTCTTCTCCATTTACACCACATCACTGGGTCCCATCATACAGGCACATGGTTTCTCTTATCATTGCTATGCTGATGACACCCAGCTTTACCTCTCATTTCAACCAGATGATCCCACAGTATCTGCACGTATCTCAAGCTGTCTGGCAGACATCTCGGCATGGATGAAGGATCACCACCTGCAGCTCAACCTGGCAAAGACTGAGCTCCTCGTCCTCCCTGCCAACCCGTCTCTGCAGCACGACTTCACTATCCAGCTAGATTCATCCTCAATCACCCCATCAAGGTCGGTCAGAAATCCTGGAGTAACATTTGACGACCAGCTGACCTTCACAGACCACATTACAAAGACAGCTCGATCATGCAGGTTTGCACTACACAACATCAGGAAGGTCAGGCCCTTCCTTACTGAGCACGCAACACAACTTCTTGTCCAGGCCCTGGTTATCTCTAGGCTTGATTACTGCAATGCTCTGTTGGCAGGACTTCCATCATGTGCAACTAAACCTCTACAAATGATCCAGAATGCTGCAGCCTGTCTTGTCTTCAACGTGCCCAAAAGGGCCCATGTCACTCCTCTGTTCACCTCACTGCACTGGCTACCACTCGCTGCTTGAATCAAATTCAAGGCTTTGACGCTTGCTAACAGATCTACCACTAACTCAGCTCCGTCCTACTTTCACTCACTCCTACGAGTCTACACCCCTACCAGAAGCATACGATGGGTCAATGAGTGACGGCTCGTGGTACCCTCACAACGAGGCACTCTCCAGAACATTCTCATTCACGGTTCCATGCTGGTGTAATGATCTTCCCACCCTCATCAGGAATGCAGAATCCCTGACAGCATTTAAAAGTCAGCTGAAAACTCATCTCTTCTGTGAGTACTTAACATAAAAAAATAACTTAATCCTCCCTTATCGGATTTTTGCTACTCTGAGCAATGCCTGAACTTTGTATTTTGAAACACTTCTTGTGTTGTTTTTGCCTCTTCCCGATGACTCGCTTGCTTTAGTCCTCAGTTGTAAGTCGCTTTGGATAAAAGCATCTGCTAAATGACTAAATGTAAATGTAAAATGTAAATTTTATAGTGTTGTTACACAAGGATTGGTTATTAAAGGGTCATGAAACCCCAATCCAAATTTTCTGAGATTTTAACAGAGGTATGTGTGTTGAACATCATTGAAGACAATGTTAGCATCTGTTAGATTTAATAGTATGATTAAAATGGTTCAATTTTAGTTTTCTTCCGCTTTTTTTCGTCTTCCGGGTTTAAAATCTTCATCGTGTCCACGTCACAGGCTGTGACGCGGCAGTGCACTGTGAGTGCGTTTATGACTCATCGGTGTCTCATAATTATTAATGAGACTAAGTTTTCATATCCTATGAGAAGACAAGTCTCTTAATTATTCATGACACCACGTGGATCTTTCCAAGTTGCATGACATGTCAAACTGTGATATCGCGAAGTAGATAAGAGAGACAAACATGGGACGCTACAAGTGTTTGTTTTCCATGTGCAAAAGTCCAAGTGGGTTGAATATGTTTCCCCGCGATGCTGCCAGTGCTAGACTCTGGCTCTGGGCGGTTGGTTTGCTATCAACCACGGACACATCTAAACTATAGTGTGTGCCGCAAACATTAGCTTCGAGAACTGGAGAATGGTGGACTTCGCCTCGTTGACAACCAATGCAGTTTGAGTCTTGCGAGTGATGCGGTACCAAGTCCCGAGGAGTTTTCTATCCCTTCAGAGGTATGTGTGTGTGTGTGTCTAAAATGACAAGTCTTCCACCTCCAAAGAGCGATCTTTATTATGGGGGTTCAGGGGGCGCGTAGATCTAGGCTATGCATGGAATGTTTTTTTTTCAGCGGAAAATTAATTATTTTCAAATATATGCATTTATAGTATCTATATAAACAACTATATATTTTATAATGACATTATAATTATACATGTAGCCTACATTCATATGTTTTAAATAGAATTACGATTACTGTAGGCTAATAGGCCTATATGTAGCAGGGCATTCAGTTACTTTTGAAAGGACAATAATAAAGTGTCAGTGTATTTCAGTAGGCTTTAACTTTGCCAGCTATAAAAAAAAAAACTAGCATTTCCTCACGGTTTACCACTGCTTTTTAGTGACGGTCGATATGCATCGGCCACTGCAATGCCAGTGGTGGCCAGACACACCCACTCCCTCCCTTCTTCTCACAGCCATCCACGCCCATTTAAGTTGCATTTTTCAAAAAGATTGTGAGCTAGATTTGAGCTGAAAGAGGGGGGTTTCATGACCCTTTAATGATGCAAGATTTGATGAAAAAGGGAAAATAAACTTTTATTTATTTTATTTATTTTAGGTTTGTAAAGCACCTGGAATGAAGGTGTCCTTGCGGCAGTCATACAGCATACCAGGATACAGAGGTCTTCCTAGAGCTGCCACTTCAATGGGCTGTGATGCCATGGCTGCAAGGAAATAATGGGAATATTTATACATTTTAAGATTAATAATGACTTCTTTATCATTCTAAAATTATTTTTTACTTGTTTCTAATTTCATTAGTTTACTAATTGTTTTAACATTCCTTAAAATGCAATCTAATTCAGTGTTTAAAATTTCAAAAACACATTAAGGCATAAATCCTTCCGGCTGCGCTACACGGAATAGTCCGTGATTGACGGCTCAATCTGGCTGAAAGTCTTTATATACACACCTTAATCGATCCGATTGAGCTCGATCCAAATGAAATTTCGATCGGATTGAAATGGGTGGTTTATTCCTTTTCTAATTGATCGAGAGAACATGTAAATACTCAATCGTCTTGAAAACCGAAACTGAAAGGAAACTGCATCTGCAATGACGTAAAATGGCATAATGACGCGCGGAATGAGCTGAAGTTGTTGTTAAATAAAATTTCATAAATGACTTGTGTTTTACTAAAATATCACTATCGTCGGTGAAGTGTAGCAGAACAACATCCCACCTGTCCTTGTGTACTCTCATCCACAGACGCTTTGTGGCGGCCGTGGAATGAGGTGTTTTGTTTGAAAAATACAAGCAGCACCGCATAATGGTTCATGTGCTCGGCGTCTCCTCATGACCAGATATTAGATATTAAGTCTGCTCTTTAAAACAAACAAAAAAAGAAGCAATGAATGATAATTTAATGTGCAAACGGCAAGAAACTCCGTATTCGTGCAGTGTGTGCATGTCTAAAAATCAACTCAGTGAGAAAAAAACGCGCACTTCAATACGATCACTTTATTTATTGTTCATTTTAATTATTTTTAACCAATACCTGTGGTGAAATGACATCTGATTAGTGTTGAGATCCCAACAGCTCATAATCCATATGTCCCCCATGTGTTTGAGTTTGTTCTCTCTGCCTCTGTCTCTCGCTCTTTTTGAAGAAGCACTGACAACATCGCGTGTTTCATCCAATGAAGGGTCATAGTGTGGAAATTAACACTTTTTCTGTGTTTATATTGGTCCACACACTAAATCGGTTAAACTTACACTTTAAGTGGTGTTACTTTTTTACACTTGATACGAGCCTTTGTGCTGGTTTAGTGTTTGAGAATTATTATAATTATTTTTGAAATGCCATGAACCAGAACAATACAATGAGACAATCATTCAAAGTAAAAACAAATACAAAGTAAATAAAGCAAAATAAAATAAGAACAGTGCCAGAGGACAAGAAAAAATATTACAAACAGAAAAAGGGTGCTATACAACATCAAACCTTTCTCAATCCCATGATCATTGAAGTGTTCATCATTATGTCAAATCCAGTCAGCTGCAAATTAGTGTTCAATTTTCCCTATAATTAAACACTCAACATCAATCCAAAATATCTTTGTATGTATGCAATGGAAAACATTAATGAAAAATGTGTTTCTTTTTCATCTTTACAAGAATTAAAAGAGTAATCAATATCTAATTTGAAACGTTCCAGCACATGTTTTACTGGATATATTCTATGCATTATTTTAAAAGAGACTTCTTTTACTTTATTATTAATGTAGAATGTATCCACTGTTCGCCAACCATTACGCCAATTTACATCTCCAAACACAGATGACCAGAAAAAGCCAACTGGAGGGTTAACAATATTATTAAGTATATTCCTAATATAATTATTTGAGACTTTATTTTGTAAAATATTTGTATTACCAAGAAATATTTTACCCATGATATCTATAAAATGTATATCTTTCTTCTGTGATGTATTTCTAAGAAGGATCAATAATTTCCGGGGGATTGCATCCATTACAACGGCAAAGTCTTTAAGTCTTTAAAATTGGTATTTTAAATTTATTCAAAATCCAATCTAAAATCTCTATATGTTAATACATTTCCATCATTGTTTAAAAGCTGACTAACTAATATAATATTGCTTTTAAACCAGTAATAAAAAAAAGAGATTTATTTTTGTAAAGGATGTCTTTGTTGTTCCAAATATAATATCTCCTAGGTGAAATCCCTTAAATCCTGATGTACTTGTTACATCATAAGAAGAATGGCATCTATGCTAATTTTAGTGTCTTTATATGGAGGATCCCTCTACCACTCTTCAGATAAAGCGTTGTGGGAAAATTTGGTTCGCGTACCGACCCCGCAGTGATCAAGTAAAATACAATTCTGTATCAAATCTTATAGGCAAGACAAGTAGTTTCTTTAGGCATGGTTTGTGGGGAATTATAAACCTGCACACATATATTCAAACGCACATAACTATAGAATCAATTCTTAATGCGCATGTGAACGCTATCAGCATTTATCACAGGTTCAGTTTAAAGTCTGTTGAGTGAGAACGGCGTCGTCTTAGCGGCCCCTAATTTAATAACAATCCGCCGGAGGTGAATCAATCAACTTTAGCTGGAAATAACATTATTCAAGAACCGCTATAAAGCCAAACAATCTCTGTTACCTTAAAGGTGCTCTATGTAACTTTTCTACTAAAATTAATCCTTTTTTTCTTGCCTGTGTGTGAAGGGGTTGTAATCACACATTACAATGATCCACTTGTCAGGTTTTGCTATTACCTCTGAAGGCCAGTATTCATATTTTTATGTGAAGGCTCTGGGTCGGATTTCCCACGAAATCCATCGGATGTGACACGCCGAGCCTCTCTCCTTTATATACAGTCTATTGTAGACGGTCAGGGAGTTACGTCCGGTCAAAGGCACACGTTTTTCAGCTTATATCTCGGTCAATCTTTGATCAATATTCCCAAGACTCAAATTGTTCGTAGTGCTGGACGGGGCCTTTCGAACGAGCCCACTCCTGAGGTCCAACTCGCCCGGGTCCCCGAGTTATAGCCATTCGAAATCGGGGGTCCCAGCGAACGGCGATCAGGTAGGGGGCGTCCCCGGGGCCCGCCACTCTAGGGTTCGGCCAAGGGTCCCCCTGGGAGGAGGTCCCAGGGGAGGAGGCGTCCGCGATTTTGCAGCGCGCCCAATGGTTTTCGGCTAATATCTCTGCGAAAACACCACCAAAAATTATTAAACTTACATGGTTATTTTCAGCTCGACTAGATGGTTCCAGTGAGCTCAAGTGCTTGCCGAATCCGTTGAGTATTCGCCGAGATATATGTGTAATAGACGGTATTGTCCATGAGTTTGAGCACGAGCGCTCTTGTAAAAATGTATTGCAATCTGAAACTTCACCGCTAGAGCCTGCTAAAAGTTACATAGAGCCCCTTTAAATTATATGTTTATCTCTGTGAAGCTGGTTTGAAACAATCTACATTGACTTGTGACTTGACTTGAAAAGTTGTGTCATATCTCTGGGAATGCAGCAAAGCTTAGCAGTGTTATTTATGATGTTTCTTTGGCAATGACAATGGAGGAGATCATTCAGGAAGTGAAAGGAGGAAAATGGTAAAAGCCACAAGACTGCAAACACAAAGAAAAGGGGTGAAAACTGATAGCCTATCAGTAGTTCTTGAGTTTAGAAAAGTTATGCCAAAGAGAGTAAGATAGGTATATCTGAGTTATGATGTAAGAGAGTTTATCCCAGCACCACTTAGATGTTTCAAGTGTCAAAGAATGGGACACCCTGCTGGGCAATGTAAAGGAAAACAAATATGTGCTAGATGTGGAGGTGAACTTGAATATGGAAAATGTGGTCAGGATACAAAAGTAAAATGCTGTAATTGCGGCGGTGAGTGTAGCGCTGCTTTTGGAGGATGCCATGTTCAAAAGCAAGCTAGAGAGGTACAGAAATATAAAGTAAGTAATCAGGTATCTTATGCTGATGCAGCAAAAAAAGTGAAGGAAAGTGAACTATTCAGACCCAGTTTTGCACAAGTAATAAATAGAGCAAAAGAATCTGAGAACAGATGAATAGTTGAGGTTTCATCTCCAACACCAAGTCAGAGGCAAACAGAAATAAATCCATGGATAAAGGAGATTAAAGAAGATACACTGATTGTGGGTAAAACCAACTTTGTTGCTTTCATCTGTAAGACTAATGTGGCAATACAGCAAAAGATGTTGAACCCGACTAATTATGATGGAGTGTCTCAAGGTGATTAGCCTCATTATGGTATTTCATATCCTCCACTGGAATGCCAGAAGTTTAATTGCAAATTGACAAGAGTTCCAGAAGGTTGTAACCGATCTGGAAGTTAGACCTCATGTTATGTGTATACAAGAAACTTGGTTAAGACCACATTTGGATTTTGTCCTACCAGGTTACAGCTCAGATGTGACAGAATGGAAAAACAAGGTGGAGAATTTATTAACATTATAAACATTTATTAAGGATACTTTAGCATATAGAAGGGCCACTGTCCCAAATGAGAATGAATGTGTAGTAAAATAAATGTGTAGTCCGAGAGGAAATTTCAAAGTAGTCAATTTTATAATCCGTGCAAGAAATTATCAATGCAAACATTCCATGAGATCTCAGAAAGTGTTGATAGAAGATACATATGGTGTGGAGACTTTAAGGCTCACAATACTCTGTGGGGAAGTGACCATACAGACACTAATGGAGAAGTAGTTGAAGAACTAGTTGAGGAGAGATCACTTTCTTGCCTTAATGATGGAAGAGGTACCAGGGTTAATGTTACAAGAAATTCTATAAAAGTCAGAAATCATGCATTCAGAATTTTAAGAAAGAATTTGCACTAAGATAATCTGATTGACTATCAAAGAAACAGAGCTATGGAACGGAAAATTATTAAATCATCCAAGAAGAATGCATGGAGGCAATTCTGCTCCTCCATTGGTAGAGAAGTTAAATTGGAAGTTTGCAAGTGTACATAGTGGGAGTGATTTAGATGAAATGCATAAACAACGGAAAAAGGATATTTTAAGAACAAATAGTGATGTAACTAAGAAAAAAGATAATGATGAATCGGCACTTGACATGGACTTTTCATTACATGAGTTAAAAATGGTCCTGGAGGGAAGTGGATATACAGCTCCAGGACAAGATCAACTATGCTAAGTTTAGACAATTACCAAAAGCATTCTTGGAAATTATACTAAAACCGTTTAATAAGATATGGAGAGAGGGTGTAATGCCTAATAGTTGGAAAAGTGCACTGATACTACCTTTTGGTAAACCTGGTAAAGATACAACTAATGCAGGAAACTACAGACCTATAGCCTTAACATCACACCTGTGTACATGGATAGAAAAGATAATTGTCTGTAGATTGTCATTATTTAGAGCAAAGATTGCTAAACAAATACCAAAGTGGATTTCATAAAGGAAGATCTATGGTAGACGCTTTAGTTAAAGTTAGCAATGAGGCAGAAAAGGCAGTTAGTATTGTGGCAGTATGCAATCAAGAGTTTACTACAATGCCAATTATGGCAATAAACCGACTACGCCACCCCGGAAATTGGCCGGGGACCCAAAGATACATCAATTGCAAAGCACACAGATTTGCAGTGGCTGAGTCAGGTATCATACAAGGATAAGCGCTTCACATATTTTATTCCTCAATACATACAATAAAATACAAAACTGGTATCTTTTCATATACAAACATTAAAAGGAACACATCGATCATGGAGCATGTTACACAGACACACACATACACACACGCACTTTACCACTTCAGAATTGGGGGATTCATCTTGCCCATCCAATAAACACAGCAAATACTCGTGCTCTCACCACACAACACCTCCCGCTGTGAGCACTGCAGAGCGATAGCCAAACCACCACCACACACAGAGGACTGTGGCTAATACTGGAACCCCAATTCTGAATGGAAGAGAAAAACAGTATGAGATACAAACAAACACACATACACATTCCACGTAATGGTCTGTCAATTAAACACTTATCACATGCTGGCAGAAGGAATCAGTTTGTCACAATAATACAATTGTTCACTGGCTGATACTGGTTAACTCTGTCAGCCCAGCGCCGTCCTATAAAAATGTAAATCTCAGACTACAACAGAATACTCAGAGCACATTTACAAACAAAATTCAAAGAAACATATTCACAATGAAACAATAATAGTGACAAAACCAGTAGCTTAAGTCTTAATGTCAATTCTGGAAAAGACTAAATTTAGATGCGTCACCACGGGCTGTAAACGTGCTATCGTTCTGGCCATCAAGGAGACCCTTGTTTGCTGAAAGAAGATCGTCAAACCATTAGAGTAAATGTACAGGTCGGCAACAAATGCGTCGTTCCAGTTGTCAAGGAGACCTTCGTTCGCTGAAATTAGATCAAGCAATTAGAGTAAAGGTACAGATCGACAGTAGACACCAGTGTTTGTCCACTGCTCTGCTGTTCTGGACACTTTTGAGCCGGTGACTCTGCCTTTTGTGCAGGAGATTGTTAGTCATTTGAAGCCCTCAGGTTCTCCGGGTGATACTGTCCCTCCTCGACTTCTTAAAGAGGTTTTCCCAACTATTGGACCATTGTTTACTACAGTTATTAATAGCAGTCTGTCTACGAGAGTGGTTCCGGGTCATTTTAAACATGCCGTTGTGCAGCCCTTGTTAAAAAAACCTGGACTGGATCCTACTGTTTGGACTAATTTTAGGCCTATTTCCAAATTGCCTTTCCTTTCTAAAATTTTGGAAAAGATTGTTTGTTCCCAGCTCATGGACTTTATAAATGAACATAATTACTGAGATTTTCCAATCCGGTTTCAAAACATTACATAGCACCGAATCAGCACTTTTAAGAGTTTTTAATGACATCTTTTTAGCTACTGACTCAGGTCACTGTGTTGTCCTTGTACTTTTAGATTTGACTGCTGCTTTTGATACAGTGGATCATGAAATCCTGATTACTCATTTGGAGCAGTGGGTGGGCATTAGTGGCACAGTGTTAGAATGGTTCAGGTCCTACTTGTCCCAGCGAACTTTCTGTGTTGGCCTTGCTGACTCTGTTTCCTCGACTGCTCCCCTGTCACATGGGGTGCCACAGGGTTCTGTCCTTGGCCCTCTCTTATTTTCCCTCTATCTACTCCCACTTGGTTCAATTCTCATGAAGCATGGTATTTATTTTCATTGCTATGCAGATGACAGTCAGATCTATGTTCCTCTTAGAAAGTCAGACTCCTACTGTATTAAGCCATTGCTAGAGTGTTTACATGACATTAAGGCCTGGATGCCTCTTAATTTTTTTTAATTTTAATGAAAAAAAGACAGAAGTCATGGTCTTTAGTGGTAGTGGCACTTCTAAGACCCCCCTGATTGATCTGGGTTCTTTAGCACAGTATCATAAGCCAATCATTACTAATCTGGGAGTAAGGGTGGACGCTGACCTTAAGTTTGACACCCAGATTAAAGCCGTAGTGAAGTCCAGCTTTTTCCAGTTAAGGCAGCTGGCAAAAATTAAACCAGTCCTTCTGAGACAGCACTTTGAGACAGTAATTCACGCCTTTGTGACCAAAAGGCTGGATTACTGCAATGCACTTTATTTGGGGGTTAGTGGGTCCTCCATTGCCCGTCTGCAACTGGTTCAAAATGCTGCTGCTCGTCTCCTAACTGGCACAAGAAAGTATGAGCACATTTCACCTATTTTAGCTTCACTCCATTGGCTACCTGTTCATTTTAGGATTAATTTTAAACTCCTTTTATTTGCTTTTAAAGCTTTGAATGGCCTCGCCCCACCGTACTTAGCCGAGTTACTGCACCCCTACATTCCCAGCCGCTCTCTCAGGTCAGCTGACCAGCTGCTCCTGACATTGCCTAGAACAGGGATGGGCAACATCAGTCCTGTAGGGCCACTGTCCTACAGAGTTTAGCTCCAACCCTGAAAAAATCACCTGCCTGTAACTTTCTAGTAATCCTGAAGACCTTGATTAGCTTGTTCAGGTGTGTTTGATTAAGGTTGAAGCTAAACTCTGTAGGACAGTGGCCCTCCAGGACCGAAGTTGCCCATCCCTGGCCTAGAACTAGGCTAAAACTTAGAGGAGAACGAGCTTTTGCTGTTGCAGCTCCAAAACTTTGGAATGTACTGCCACTACACATCAGACAAGCCTCCTCACTGTCTCATTTTAAATCTCTAATTAAAACCCATCTTTTTACTCTGGCTTTTAACACCAGGTAATCGTGATTGATGTGATTTAAATGTGTGTGTGGCAGTGCACTTTATCCACTTTATTCACAATATTATTCGACTTGAATTGATTTTATTTTTATGCTGTTATTATCTTATATTATCTTATTTTATTGTGTTTAGCTTATTTTATTCTTTTATCCTATTGTGTATTTTATTGTTGTGGTGTACAGCACTTTAGAAACCTTGTGTTTGTTTAAATTGTGCTTTATAAATAAAGTGGATTGGATTGGATTAGACGCGTCGTTCCTATAAAAGCCAGAGGAATGGTCGAAGACAGCTAGCAGAGGAGAATACAATACAACTCAGTTCAGAAGTGCTCCAGTTCGAATGATGACTACCGAATGCAGGTAATCCTAATGCACAGGCCCAGCAATGGGTCGCATAAAGCCTAACAGCGCCCACAAAGCCTGCTGCAACACCTCCTGGCCCCCGTGTCACTGCGTATGGTAACTCGCCCAGTGCACTCGATGGCGTGCTAATTATGGCCTCACATTGAAAAATATTTGTTCGACGTGTCTAAAGTACTCCCCAGCCACACACTCCTGGACATAAACACGGTGCGCTAGAAATTCAATGTGGAGAGAAGGACTATTGATAAAAAAATGCATGAAATGGGTATTGGCTGAAGGCTATACTGTCAGAGTGCAACAAAGGGATTCAAATGCAAAGGTAACTCAATTCAAAGTCTTTCTTGTTCAAAAATAAACGTGGTCTGTAGTAGATAACACAGAACTGCAAGAGGCTCTCCAGGAAGACAGCTACACAGAGGAAACTTGTCAGGAGAGAAAACGTGGAGCAGAAAATTCTCTTGACCAGTAGGAACTCGTCCTTGTAGAAGGTAGCTCGAGCAGAGTGAGCTTAGTAGATGTTCACCACAGCAGGTGACTGGATACAGGAAACACTAAAACGAATGCTGCTACACAAGACAAGACAAGAATATGCTGACAAGATAAGAGAGCGTAACACACACAATAATCCAACACAGAACAGAGAGATCAAAAAGCAGAAGTAGACAGAGTAATCAGACAAGACTAGAAACAGGTGTCACCGCGAGCGCTGATTGTGATGAACATGAAAGTGTGTGTGTGCTGGTGTGTGAATGAGATGAGTGTGTCAAAGAGTGTGTGTGGTAGTGTGAGAGTGAGAGAGAATAGAGAAGCATCCCCGATCCTGACATATTCAGCTGGGTTTTAGACTTCCTGTCTAACCGAACATTCCGTGTAAAGGTTGGAGATGCTCTGCCGGAGTATTTTGATATTGTAAATGATGATGGGGCTATATGTAAAAGAGGGAAAAACATTAGACATGTGACTAATAGCTAAAGATGGTCATATGATGGTCATATGATTTAAGATATCAGTCGCAAAGTCATGCTATATGTTCTTTATTAGAGAGAGAAGGATTAATGACGTTTAAATTGTATGGACAAAATATGGAAAGAGTGTTGAAACTAAATGTAAAAAGGTAATGAATCTCATGAGGTCAGTTTCTGGTTACCGATGGGGAGCAGATAAACAATCACTACTAGATATTTATAGGGCCTTAATACAATTGTGTATTTATTATGGGTGTATGGTATATGGATCAACAGCCAAGAGTATTTTAGGAAAACTAGACAGAATACAGTTCAGAGCTCTAAAACTCGGTATAGGTGCAGTAAAAATAAAAACTACTAATGCACTTCTGGTAGAAGCTGATTAATTGCCATTATATTTAAGACATTCTAAGTTGTTTTTAGCATATTGGATCAAGTTAAAAGGATCTGGAGAGGAACAACCTGCAACAAAGGTTCTGTGTGACTGTTGGGAATATACACAACAACTGAAAGGTAAAGGATTTGGTTGGAAAATGAATGCAGTAGCAGAAGAATATGGATTAAATAGCATAGAATATGGACCAACTACTGTATGGGGTAATGGTCCTTCGTGGATATTTCCTGTGCCCAGTGTGGACCTGAAGCATCTCGAGAAGAAGAAAGAATGGAGTGAAAGTAATGTGGATAATATTGGATATTTGGTTCGAGATTATGTGAAGAGGAATTATCATAATTGTATGCTAATATTTACTGACGGATCAAAAGATCCAGGGACTGAACATGTAGTATCAGGAGCATACATACCTGAGGTTGATGTAGATATATGCAAAATAATTAATGATAAATTATCTGTATATACAGCAGAAATGGTTGCTATTATTTTAGGGTTGCAGTGGATAGAAGAGGTGAGGCTTGAGAGAGTTGTTATTTGTTCAGACTCCACTTCTGCCCTGTATAGTTTGAATTCCAAAAAGACACTAAGAGATGATTTATTGATTGAAATATATACAATAATGCTGAGAATACAAAGAGCTGGAGTTGATGTGCAATTTGTTTGGGTCCCTGCTCATGTTGGTGTTGAGGGGAATGAGAAAGCAAAGACAGCGTTGAAATGATGATGATGATGATGAAATAATGAAAGTTCCCTTTGGAAAAGGAGAGGCCAAATCATTAATTAGAAAAGTAGTGAGTGACGTATGGTAGAAGAAGTGGGACACAGACACTAAAGGGAGACACTACAGCATACAGAAATCAATTCAACTGAAGGGTTTCAAAGGGAAATGTAGAAGGGATGAAGTGTTTTTTTCAAGATTAAGGTTTGGACATACTGGGTTAAAATCAACGCTGTATTTAATGGCAAAATGTGTCTGATAAATGTGAGGTTTGTAATGTTCCTGAAGATGTTGTGCATGTCATCATGAAGTGTAGTAAATATGATTCTGAGAGGAACATCTTACGTGACAAGATATGTGGAATTTAGAAGGGATTTTAGGGATGAGTGAGGAAACAAAGGAGTGCCGCAAAGCTCTCTTTAATTTTCTCAAATCTACAGGATTAAACTAGCCTGACTTCGTCATACTCATATTCTAGTCAGAATGTGAGTCTGATACTGCTCCATAGGGCTTTTATTTTGAGGCGTGTCTTAACCGAACCAGAAAAAAAAAAAAAACTCTGCACTCAATAGGATAGACCTACAACCAATCAGCCTACAACTCCAACCGGTACAAGAACATGACTGTAGCGAAGTCCCACTACATTCAAAAGGTTATACTGATTGAGGCGGCCAAATATGGATCAGATTCCGGTTAGAGAATTCAGGAGTGGAGAAGAGATTATTGAAAATCAGGCTTTATTCACAATCTTGATTATACAGCTGGGATATGCATCTGTGTTTATATATGGTCTACAGAAAGGAATAAAGAGAAATAAGTTACAATAATATTCGTCTCATTGCACTAATTCCACTCAGAAAATCAGCAAACATAATACAATGAATAAACCTAAATGTCAATATTAATCACGGGAATTCACGAAAATACAGTAATACACAGCATAATACACTGCTGTAAACAAACACTCGCGCTGTATCGGAGCAGAAACACCAGCGTGACTGGTGATGACTCATCAGATTAGCTCGGCAGATTACGGCCGAAATAAACGGTAAAAACCAAACAATATAAACATAGGAAATTGCCAATCACATGCACGACACACACTAATAATGTATAGATATATAAATGTACTTACATGTATTGCATGAACGCATTTACACAGAACAAAACCCACAGCAGAAGCAATGATTTACTGTCATCTTCTACCGATGTGCGTCGCTAAACACGGACGTGCAGGAAACAATAAACAAACATTAGTTCCTAGGACAGGCTTTCTGACACAGCCGCCCCAATTATCTGTCAAGATAATTAAACACTCTAGGAAAGTCTGTCTGAAGTGTCTGTATCATAATCCTCAAGATGAGGAAGCGGGATCAGTCGGACAACTAGACGGGTGTAGGTTTTCTCCTTAACCTTGACCCTGGCGATACGGATTCGACCATCAGGCCCAGCTAGGGTCTCCATCACAGTGCCGACAGGCCAGAGTGCCCGTGGAAGTTGCGGATCGACAATAAGCACTACTTGACCTACAGTCAGTTCTTTGACATTAGTCCTCCACTTATGACGACCTTGCAAGCTTGGGAGGTAATGGCGAATGAAGGCAGTCCAAAAACAGTCAGCCAGGACCTGACTGTGTCGCCATCTCCGTCGTCCCAGCAAGTTGTTAGAGTCGTACAGGACCTGAGGTAGAGAGGCATCACGGCGACCCATAAGAAGCAAGTTTGGAGTCACTGGATCCAAGTCTGCGACATCTGCGGATAAGTTGCCAAGTGGCTTGGCATTTAAGATGCTCTCAACTTCCACCAGAAGGGTTTGTAGTACTGGTTCTGGGACTGACTGCTCTCGCAGGATTACCCGCAGCGCTGTCTTGACTGATTTTACCTCACGCTCCCAGGTTCCCCCGAAATGAGGGGCACTAGGTGGATTATGGCGGAACCGGATTTTCTGCCCAGCCAGCAACTCCTGGAGCCTTGGTGACATGGCAGCGAAGGTCTCTTGTAGTTCTCGATTACCTCCCCATGCCGCCCCATGCAGGGATCTAACAGTAGCCTGGACAAGCTCTTGCCATGTGTGGAACTGGCTTAGATCAGAAAGGGCACTACTAGGCGCAGAAACAGTGCCAATAAAGGCAGCCTTCTTTAACTCACTGAAATCTGGCTCCTTTTCAGTTTTAGGTGTGGATGGCCACTGATCAACTGGTTGGTTCAGGAAGGCTGGTCCTGAGCTCCACTTATGAGGACCTGCCAACTCGGTTAGTGTAAGACCTCGTGTCATGTGGTCTGCAGGGTTGTTAACCGACTCAACATACCTCCATTCAGCCATCTCGGTGAGGGTCTGTATTTCTGCTACACGTGTTCCGACAAACACCTTGTAGCGGCAAGACTCCGATGTCAGCCAGTATAACACAGTGGTGGAGTCAGACCAGAAGGTAACCTTGTGAATAGAGATGGTCAACTCTGTTTGGATCACCTTGGCCAACTGTGCACCAGTCAGCGCCGCACTCAGCTCCAAACGAGGCATGGACAAACATTTCCTCTGTGCTACTCTAGACCTGGCCAAGACAAACGTTACGGTGACCTGTCCTTGATTGTCTGTGGTACGCAAGTAGGCAACCGAACCATAAGCTCTTTCCGATGCATCACTGAAAACATGAAGCTCTCGGATGACAGAACTGTTGTCATTAGAGGCCGAGGTGTATGTTCGAGGGAACTGCAACTGAAGAAGAGTTGGGAGTTCTCCAACCCAGGCAAGCCACTGTTCTCTCAAATGCAGAGGTTCAATGGGGTCATCCCAACCAAGGTTATGTTTCCAAAGGTCTTGGACGAGAGCCTTGGCCCTGGTTGTGAATGGGATAATGAACCCCAAAGGGTCATATTGACTTGCCAATGTCCTATACATATTCCTCATGGTTGGAGCAGCAGTCTCCGTAGAGCGTAAATTATACCCCAGGGTGTCATTGATACAGTTCCACCGCAGACCAAGAGTGGGTTCTTGGAGGTCAGTGCTGCTTTGTGCCAACCAGCGTTCACTATTAGCAGACTTGGCATCTGTGGGAAGGTGTTGGATCACAGATGGTATATTACTTGCCCACTGCCTTATCTCAAAGCCTCCATCGGCGAGCAGCTGGCGCAGTCCATCCACAATTGCTTTTGCTTCATTTGCAGTCGGAGTGCTGTGAAGGCAGTTATCAACATAGAAGGAATGTTCTACTATGTTGACTAGATCCGCCATGTCATCTTTGTGTCCTTGGGCGTGATGTTGGAGGGCATAAATAGCACAACATGGGCTGCATGTAGTACCAAATGGAAGTACCTGCCATTCATATATATCAGGTTCAACCTCACGACGCATGCCCCTCCAAAGGAACCGCAGCACTGACCTGTCCCCAGGCAGCAAGCGTACCTGATGGAACATACCCTTGATGTCCCCACTGATGGCAACCGTGTGTTGCCGGAATCTTAGGAGGACACCCAGTAAGGAAGGTCCCACAGTTGGCCCAGGCAGAAGTTGATCATTCAAGGATTGTACTTGATGTTTAAAGGAACAGTTAAAGACTATCCTGTCTTTACCGTTGTGATGCACCATGTGGTGCGGAATGTACCAAGACTCTGTACTTTTGTTGGCTTCTTCTGGAGTGATCTTAGCCACATAACCAGCCACTTCCAACTTCTGGATCTCAGTGCAGTAGGCTTCAGCCCTCTCAGGATCCCGTACCAGCCTACGCTCAGTGCTACGCAAACTAGGGAGCACAGTCTCCGTCTCTGCATGGAGTAAATTCATCGATGTTCGTCTCAGCAATGGTGTAGCGTAACGTTGAACACCATCCACATTGACCCGGATTGTGGCATTTTGCAGCAGAGTGTAAGCCTCTCGATCCTGTTTGGACCTGGTGACCCTCTTCTCATTATAAGGGAGAGTATCAACCTGCCAGAGCCTTTCTACATGATGGATGAGATCATCATGGGTTGGAACCGTCATGATGTGAAGACACTGCTGATTCCCTTGTGATGGTTGCATCGGACTCATCGGGCCCTGGAGAGACCATCCAAGTGGTGTACAGACGGCAATGGGTCCCCCAATTGGGCCTTTGCGTATGGGCTGGATTGGTGTCAGGAGGTGAGGATTATCCGACCCTATAAGGAGCAATGGCTTTACCCTGTCCACAGGAAGTAGCGGCAGATCCCTCAAGTGCCGATAGACATTCTGGAGAGCCGACACTGGGTAGGTGTGATCCGCTAAACACAGACCAGTCGCAGTGAATGCATTACATATAGTGAACTTCTCCATGGGCTTGGATACTGAGGAAACCTCAAAAGATACAGATAACCCGTCAAGTTCAGTGTGAGACTGTTGAATTGTCTGCAGGGGAAGCAATTCCGGAGTGCCGTTAACTTAATCTGCTGAAGTACTGGCTGGAGCACTATTGTTCTCTCTGACCCGTAGCCATAGTTGAGGTAATGGTCCATATTGTTACAATGGGGACAATATGGCTTTGGCTTTGAGCTAGGTTTCGGGTCAGCAGATTGAGGGGGCCTGCAACCACTCTCATTGGCCAGAAGAACAGGTGTAGGTCGCTCCCTTGCACGAGTGAATGTCATAGCTTTACCATAGGACTTGGGTGATTCACTTTGGAACAAGGTTGCAGCTCGGCTGGAGATGCGTTTCGCTTGAGACTTGATCTCTAGCCAGGTGGCCAAATCAGGAAGTGTATAAGTCCTGTCAGTACCCGTCTCGAGAATACCCCTGCTAAGGCAGTGTTCAACAAACCCATCACGATAAGCAGATGGTAATTTACTTAACAGACGATCCACGTGAGAACCACACATTAGCTCGTAACCATTCTGGCCCTCAAGAGTCCTCAGCATGCCCACCAATGATTGGACGGATAATGCAAAAGAGTCAAAAGAGTACTCATAATAGCACCCAACTCCGATTGAACGAGCTGTCTTGGCTGGCCATACTTGTCTCGAAGAGCCTGCAGTGCAGCTGAATAAGGACGCGGATGGTACATATAGGCTTTAGCCAGCTGCTGAGCACTGGGAAGTTTCAAATGGCTAAGCAAGACATGGTATTTGTACTGCTCACTTAGATGGCTGTGATTGCTCAACAAATTGTCCAGTGCCAACTTTAATAAGGCGAAGTCACTCTCATTACCACTTTCGAACACTGGCAACTTGGGTTGTGGGATGCCATAAGCTGATGCAAACAGTAGCTCTGTACCAGGGTATGCTGAATGACCATCATGCGGAAAGGGCAAGAATGAAAGTGGTTGAGTGCGGCTAGGGCCAGGAGGTGGCATGGTTGAAGCCTGATAGCTGGTAACTGGAGGCTGCAGCAGACGTGTGCGCGTTGTCACCGGAGGAATGACTGTCTGCGGCACTGCATATGGCATAATAGATGGGGCAGTGTTGCTGTGGTAGGCCGCTGTGACACTGCTGGCGTGCTTGTACTGAAGGGGTGTGCAGCAGTGGACATCACTGTGGCTCTTGAGTGAGGTTGGGGTACCATATTCGATGTCGACAACACAGTACGAGCTGGTACAGTTATAAGGGTAGTCTGAATGGAGACGGATGATGGGACAGCTTGTGGCAACATGTGGAGCACTGCATGTGGTGCACTCCCAGATTCGGCTGTGAACTGCAGTGGTCTAACTGATGGCTGAGACACCAAGGAGTCATCAGGAATAATCTGTTCTGCTGGACAGATTTGTATGGTTGAGGTCACAGCTGGTGACTGAGCAGAGGGCCGCTGAAGAGAGGATGATGGATGAGGTGGACTTAAAGCTGGACTAATATGCACAAACTGAAGTGGAGGCGAAAGGCCGACCGGTGATCCTGGAGGCACAGGAGTTGTTTGACCAGAGTCTTTGATAAGCATGGAGGATACAAGCTTCGCCACCTCAAGCTCAGTCTCTGCTTGTTGCAGCTTACGTTGTCTTTCTAATTGCTTGGATAAGGTCTCCTTAGCTGTGAGAGCTTCCTCTTGAACACGCTGGGCTTCTTTAGCTTGTGCCTGTAACCGCTGGTATTCCACATCTGCCATTGAGTCCTCCTCGACCTGCTGGCGGAGACTTTCTAACTGCCTCTGTTTAATCTTCTCCTCCAACATAGCGGTCTGGACACTAGAGAGTTCTGGTGGAAGATAAACGCCAGTGGAAGTAATAGAGCGCCTACTTGTCCTGGAATGAGAGCTTACGCCACTATGAGACGTTTTCCTCGAGCTGCTTCTTGCTTGACTGGGACAGTGGGAAGAAGCTTTAGGAGGAGGGTCCTCAGCGGGTCGATAGCCAACCTCATAGTCGTCCAGGTGAGAAGGCAGATTAGTCCTGCGGCGAGGTCTGTCCATTGTCTCTAATGCGTCACTTTCTGCTGAATCCATATTGGTTTGATCTTGCTCAATCCGGCTCGAAGGACCATAATAATGTAGCGAAGTCCCACTACATTCAAAAGGTTAGACTGATTGAGGCGGCCAAATATGGATCAGATTCCGGTTAGAGAATTCAGGAGTGGAGAAGAGATTATTGAAAATCAGGCTTTATTCACAATCTTGATTATACAGCTGGGATATGCATCTGTGTTTATATATGGTCTACAGAAAGGAATAAAGAGAAATAAGTTACAATAATATTCGTCTCATTGCACTAATTCCACTCAGAAAATCAGCAAACATAATACAATGAATAAACCTAAATGTCAATATTAATCACGGGAATTCACGAAAATACAGTAATACACAGCATAATACACTGCTGTAAACAAACACTTGCGCTGTATCGGAGCAGAAACACCAGCGTGACTGGTGATGACTCATCAGATTAGCTCGGCAGATTACGGCCGAAATAAACGGTAAAAACCAAACAATATAAACATAGGAAATTGCCAATCACATGCATGACACACACTAATAATGTATAGATATATAAATGTACTTACATGTATTGCATGAACGCATTTACACAGAACAAAACCCACAGCAGAAGCAATGATTTACTGTCATTTTCTACCGATGTGCATCGCTAAACACGGACGTGCAGGAAACAATAAGCAAACATTAGTTCCTAGGACAGGCTTTCTGACAATGACTGAGGTAATAACTTGTTTTATTTAATTTTTTACTTCTTATGATATGATGACTATGAGAATAACCACGAGTGCAAAGTTTTTCATTTGTCAATAGTGAGTTGTGTTTTAAATACAGTGTGATTAACACACGTGCATTCCCACACTAACGTTACCTACTATGATTAAACAATATTAGTCATATTTTCCGATATGGTAGCCTTGGAAGCCATCCCGATTTTGAGTCAGGCTATAAGTAGTGTGAGCAAATGTCATCTTTGTTGTAAACCAGTTCAAACCAAGCGCTCTTTGATAACGTGATGATTACGTAACTGCAGATCCTCTGTCCATCATCGTATAAAGCCCGCCCTGGCAATTTGATTGGCCCAACGATTTCTGAACCGATCATAATTACTCCTCAATGGATCGAGTCCAGACCGAACTTACCGACCCAAAAATGTTGTGGGCGGGGTTCGGGCTGGCATCCAGGCTAGGATTAAACCATAACATATAGGTTTTTTTTTTTTTCTGTTTTGTTTTCTATTTATTTTTACTTTGTGGTTTCACTAAATCTGTAACCTGAAGTACCAAAACGTTGATATTACACACTCCGGTTCAGTAGGTGGCAGTTTGCACCTGAACAAGTTGGTTGCGACCCGCCATAAATCTCAGAAAAGAAGAAGAAGAAGAAGAAGAAGAAGAAGAGGAGTGTCGCACAGAAAAGAGTGATGTTGTGTCGTGTTTGAGAAGCTTGTTCGATAAAGTAACTTAAACTGAAGTTAATCAGAGCTTTAGTCGAATAAAGGATGACATCAAGTGATTTTTGTGAACTGTGTCCTGCGTTTCGCAGTTTGTTTTGTGTAGTTTTGATCTGTGGATCGCATTGCATTGGACTGGTAGAGTGACGCAGTAATGTTTGGTGTAGGCTACGAGAACTGTGAGTGCATATAAAGTACAAGTTTAGCTTGATTGGTGACGATGATGAAGATAATTTTAACTTTTTTGCTGAGTTTTGACGACCTTACATCTTGATTTTGAAGCAGCCTTAAGATGGGCTTGTAGCACGTGTAGGCATGTGCCGGTATCAAATTTTCATGCTGCGATTAATTGATTGAGCTTTTATCACGGTATACGGTATTATCACGGTATTTTAATTGCACAAGAGAAACGGATGGATTGGGGGGGATGTAAAAAAAAAATCTTGCATCACAATAGGTGTAATTGTGATTGTCAATACATTTGGTAACTAAACAGAATTTACATAAAAATTTTCAAGTTTAGTGACAACATGTTACAATGTTTACATGGTACAATGACTGGTAGGCTACTGTTTGTATTATTGCTTAACACAATTTTCACGATTTCAGTTTAATCTTGATTCAATATTGACTATTTGGATAAATATTAGGTAGGCTACAGTAGATCTAAACATGTTAATTAACAGATTATTACTCAAGAAGAAATATATCTCTCATAATGCTGTAAACATACAGAGCCCTATCAGCTGGTATTAATAAAGGTTAAAAATAACTGATTAAATATAATGCGGTTTTCATTATAATAAAAATTATCTAAGGACACAAGTAAAACTATAATAAATAGACTATGTAATATAATGCGCATATTTAGCAAAATACTCCTCTCTATAGTTATTTTTTTTAGTCATTAAATGGCTTTCCTGAGGTAAATGTAACGTTCTGTGACATTGTTCTCCTGCAGTTTTACTGACCTCTTTCCGTGGTTGAAAAACACTGATTGATCGATATTATGTAGGCTATGAGGCATACCTTTCGGTAAGTTGTAGGCTACTTTATCTTTATATAAAAAGTATCAGATGATCAGTTTACTTGAACTGAGGCGCTGCCTACAGCGATCTGTCACGTCATATTTACAAGCGCCAAAACGGCATTTATTTTTTCACAATTTCACAATAAAATGGACAGTACTTGAGAGCTGATCTTTTTTTTTCATATCAAAACTAACCTGCTCTCTAGTCTGTCGGTGTCAGTGTCCTTTTTGCTCCGCGATTTTTCTCTGCGTGAGAAAATGGATGTGTGGCGTGAGAGGGTGTGAAAAGTGTCGATTGCGTGAGTCTCAAGCTGAATGCGTGAGAGTTGGCAGCCCTGCTTTTAGAAGGGGGATAAATCGTCAGCAGCGTTCCTCCTCCTGCCATGCTTCTTCTCCGTGTGAGGATTGTTTGTTAGACGAGAGTGCGCCGCGCCGCATGCACACAGTGCTTATACATGTGGGGATTGTTTACATCAGAGTGCCACGTGTTTTGCGCAGTATATACGCAGTGTTTTCTTAAGCGGTTGATGGAAAATAAGATAATGTGCATTCTAAAAATCTAAATTCGGATCTATTATTTTTCACGGTATTGTGAAGTGCCCACAATAACAATATCGTGCATATTCATTACCGCGATATATCGCATTACCGAATACCGGCACATGTCTAAGAGGAATTCTTTTTGCTCCGCTAAGAGGAAACCCTGATTCCGCGAGATTCCTCACTAAAGATTGCACTTAAATCAGGATTCAAAAGTGACTGGTATAGTTATACATCCCTCAGAAATAGAGTAGTAAGGAACATAAGGAAAGCCAAAGCAGATTTCTATATAAAAGTAATTGATGATGCAAAGGGAAATGGGAAATTAATCTGGAACAATCTTAATAAATTAATTGGGAAATATACTCAGCACTGCACACCGGCACTTGAACTGAAATTAAACGGAATCATAACCAGAGAAGATGACATTGTAAGAACTTGTAAGAACATTTAACAATTTTTTTATTCAATCAGTTGAGGAATTGGCACAGAATTGCATTCCTAGTAATATAGTGAGCATTCCTATTGATATTGACAAACCTGTTTTTAGAATCGAGGAAATTAATGAACTTGAGGTAGAGAATACCATAAATGCATTAAGGAACTCAAAAGCTAAAGATGCCTTTGGTCTTGATTCTGTATTTTTCAAAACTCATAAACAGTCTTTAATCAAACCTATTACACATTTAATCAATTTATCAATTAGACAAAGTATTTTCCAAAGTTCCGGGAAAACAGCTGTGGTAACCCCCATTTTTAAGGCCGGTGATAAAACACTGGTGGAGAACTACAGGCCTATCAGTATTCTACCTGTAATATCTAAGGTAGTAGAGAAATGGGTGGCGAAACAGCTGACTATTCATCTAAGTAAAGGTCATACACCACTGCGCCCAATGCAGTTTGGCTTTCGAAATAATCACTCTACAGAAACAGCGGTAACACTTTACGGTAAGGGTACATGAATTATCATGAATTCATGTATGAATTAATGCATGAATTATGCATTCATTCATGCATTAATATCTCATTAATCATCAGGAACTAACACGAGTTCAACGTTTTTCATTCATGACTTCATGGATGAACAACACCTTAATTAAAACATTAACTAATATGAGCACATCATCATGAATTATGATTTATTACGCATGATCATGATGTTTTCAATGACTTCATCATGTGTGTGGCCCCTCAACTAAAGTGGGGACTAGGTCCTTTGAAACACTGATCAACAATGTGCTATTAATGGTGGCATAACTGTGAACAGTGTTTCAAAGGACCTAGTCCCCACTTTAGTTGAGGGGCCACACACATGATGAAGTCATTGATAGATAATGCTTAGTTAATGATGACTACTGTATTTAGGGCCCGAGCACCGATGGTGTGAGGACCCTCTTGGAATTGCTCTGTTTATTATTATTATTCTTCTTCTTCTCCGCAATGAATCGCATTTTTGAGGGCCTAAACATGCACGAAAACTCACGAAAATTTGCACACGCGTCAGAACTGGCGAAAATTTACATCTGATATGCGTTTCAAAATTGGGCGGGGCAAAATGGCTCGATAGCGCCACCTATAAAGGTTCAACGGAGTGCGCCTCGCGTTACGTTTCACGTACGTGTACGAAATTCGGTACATACCTGTAATGGCCCAATACCTACAAAAAAGTCTCTTGGAGCGTAGCCCTAAACACAACAGGAAGTCAGCCATTTTGAACTTCCTCTCAGATTTTTGTGCAGTTTTTGCCATTTTCAGGCCTCGTACTTTAACGAACTCCTCCTACAGTTTTAATCTGATCATCTTCAAATTTGGTGAGTCTAATCTTAAGGCCTTTGCGACGTTAAATTGCGAAGATCTTGAGTTTTCGTCGAAGGGCGTGTCCTCGGCGGCCTGACAAATTTTGATGTTTCGCCATGAAACAGGAAGTTGCTGTAACTCAGGCAAACAATGTCCAATCTGCCCCAAACTTCACACGTTTGATAAGAGTTATGTCCTGAACACATGTCCATGCTCATATTCAGTTACAGTCATAGCGCCACCTGCTGGCAACAGGAAGTGACATGTTTAACACTGTTGTGGACTCCTGATAACATATAAAAAAGTGCCAGCAAGTGTTAAACATGCTAACAACATACTTGAAACATGCTAAAACATGCTAGCAAGCACTTAGCTAAGTGCTAAAGCATGCTATTACTGCAATTCAATAGGAATTTGCTGTAACTCAGGTATGGAATGTCCAATCTGCCCCAAACTTCACACGTTTGATAAGAGTCATGGCCTGAACACATCTACATGAGAATATTCAGTTATAGTAATAGCGCCACCTACTGGCAACAGGAAGTGACATGTTTAACACTGTGATGCAGTACTAGCAACATATTAATTATGCCAATGAGTTATAAACATGTTAGAAACATGTTAAAACATGCTAGCAATTCTTAGCTAAGTGCTAAAGCATGCTAATACAATGAAACAGGAAGTTGCTGTAACTCAGGCAAACAATGTCCAATCTGCCCCAAACTTCACATGTTTGATAAGAGTTCTGTCCTGAACACATGTCCATGCTCATATTCAGTTACAGTCATAGCGCCACCTGCTGGCAACAGGAAGTGACATGTTTAACACTGTTGTGGACTACTAATAACATATAAAAAAGTGCCAGCAAGTGCTAAACATGCTAGCAACATACTAGAAACATGCTAAAACATGCTAGCAAACACTTAGCTAAGTGCTAAAGCATGCCAATGCAATGAAAGAGGAAGTTGTTGTTACTCAAGAAGGCAATGTCCAATCTGCCCCAAACTTCACACGTTTGATAAGAGTCATGGCCTGAACACATCTACATGATAATTTTCTGTTAATTTTCTGTTATAGTAATAGCGCCACCTACTGTCAACAGGAAGTGACATGTTTTACACTGTGATGCAGTACTAGCAACATAGTAAAATATGCCATTGAGTGTTCAACATGTTAGAAACATGTTAAAACATGCTAACAATTCTTAGCTAAGTGCTAAGGCATGCTAATGCAATGAAAGAGGAAGTTGTTGTTACTCAAGAAGGCAATGTCCAATCTGCCCCAAACTTCACATGTTTGATAAGAGTCATGGCCTGAACACATCTACATGATAATTTTATGTTAATTTTCTGTTATAGTATTAGCGCCACCTACTGTCAACAGGAAGTGACATGTTTTACACTGTGATGCAGTACTAGCAACATAGTAAAATATGCCATTGAGTGTTAAACATGTTAGAAACATGCTAAAGCATGCTAGCAATACTTAGTTAAGTGTTAAATCATGCTATTAATGCCATGAAACAGGAAGTTGTTTTAACTCAGGCAAGGAATGTCCAATCTGCCCCAAACGTCACACTTTTGATAAAAGTCCTGCCCTGAACACATCTACATGACAATTTTCACTTATAGTAATAGCGCCACCTACTGTCAACAGGAAGTGACATCTACAATGTGATGCAGTACTAGCAACAAATTTAGATATACCATTGAGTTCCAAGCATGCTAGAAACATGCTAAAACATGTTAGCAACACTTATCTGAGTGAAAACACATTGTATAATCCCCATAATAAAGGACATTTTTGTAACTGACATTGACATACTCCTCCTATATTTACCTACATAAATGCACATTCCCCTCCGTGCACGTTTTACACTGTGATGCAGTACTAGCAACATAGTAAATATGCCATTGAGTTATACACATGTTAGAAACATGTTAAAACATGCTAGCAATTCTTAGCTAAGTGCTAAAGCATGCTAATGCAATGAAACAGGAAGTTGTTGTTACTTAAGAAGGCAATGTCCAATCTGCCCCAAACTTCACACATTTGATAAGAGTCCTGCCCTGAACACATCTACATGACAATTTTCAGCTATAGTAATAGCGCCACCTACTGGCAACAGGAAGTGACATGTTTAACAGTGTGATGCAGTACTGGCAACATAGTAAATATGCCATTGAGTTATAAACATGCTAGCAATTCTTAGCTAAGTGCTAAAGCATGCTAATGCTATGAAACAGGAAGTTGTTT